>BSBK01004459.1:0-600000 GCA_027943335.1 Chamaecyparis obtusa
ACGTATCAGTGTATATGTGTGTAAGGGAAACAAGTGTATCAATAAGAGGAGCGGAAAGCTAGTGAATATGCAAATATGAACTTATATACATAAACCAAAATAAATAAGAGGGCATATAAATAAAAAGAAGCCTAAGAAGTCAAAAAAGCCAAGAGAGTGAGAGCAAATACACTACGAGCAAACACCGACAAAATAAAGAAAAGCATAATGGGTCATTTTTTATGTTTAGCCTTTTTTATGTTTTGTTTATATTTTTAAATATTTTTGTACTTCTTTTCTCTCTCCTCTTCCCCCCTCCCTCCTTTTATTGTATGCTAGATCTATAATCTACCATCTCTTCTTCTTCTTGATCTCTGGCATCCTGATGATGGATCATGTAGTATGATCTGAAACGTTGATGGTTCAAAAAACTTTACACAATTTAATCTAGAAATTGATATAGCTTATACATGGATTGTGGAAATCTAATAGATTTGAAGGCTTGTTTTACTAGATTAGGAGCACTCGCCTTGGTTTTGCAGAGCCAGAAGTGCAAAGGATAGTCTTGTCCCTATAGTTGGTCCAATCATCTAAGAGCTTTATATTTGGATCTAACCCATCCTTAAAATCTATAGATGTATTGGTTGCTTTGAAAGCATAAAGTCCATTTTGAGGAACCAACACCTGGGCTTGCAATTTTTTATACATAAAATTCATTAGAAACTTTAGTAATATTTGTTCTCTCATTATTGATACTATTAAAGGAGATAAAATGAACTAGTTTTTATGGACTAAGGAGGTAGATAGAATTTTTGAATGCTTTAAGAAGAGAGTGGCACAACAACTAATACTCACCTTACTTGATTTCAACAAAGTGTTTACAATTGAGTGTGGTGCAAGCGACTTTTCCATAGGGGAAATTTTGAGCCAGGAAGGGAGACCAGTAGCCTTCTTCAGTGAGAAGTAGAATGATACTAAGAAAAATTATTCATCATGTGACCTTAAACTCTATTCCATGGTTTAACCCATAAATAAATGGAGACACTAACTATTGTCGAAGGAGTTCATAATGTTCACTTATAATCGTGCACTAAGTTTCTTGAATATTCAAGACAAGTTAAACAACATGCATATGAAATGGATGGATTATTTGTAGGGCCTATACTTTCACCATCAATCATAAGAAGGGACAAGCAAACAATGTTTTAGATTCCCTTAGTAGAAGGTCACTCATGGTGCATGAGATCAAACTATAAAGTGTCAGAATAGATTCCCTAAAAGGTATGTATTAGGATGATGATGATTTCAAGGAAGTATTTAATATTTGTAATCATTTTTCTAATACATTTTATAGTGATTTTTAAGATTTTGTTCTACAAGATGGTTTCGATTTCAAAGGGGCTCGGTTGTGTGTGCCTAAGTTCTCTATGAGAGAAAATTTCATAAGGAACAAGAATAGTGGGGGTCTTGGAGGATATTTTAGCATTGATAAAACTTTGGAGTAGGTTAGGAGTTTTTAATTTTGGCATAAAATGGAGGTGGTGTTAGAAAGTATGTGAAAATTGCACAATATTTCAAAGGGAAAAGTTAACTACCTCAAATGAAGGGCTCAATTGTACTCCTTTTTAGAATTTGTTCCAATTGATGAGTTTGATTCTTTAGATGATGATAACACTTCTAGCGTGGATTTTGATTTTGAGGATAAATTTAGTTACTTGAACTTGGTTATTCTTACATGAAATATAGTTCTTGATCCTTTATTTACATCTCCTCCATCTATTGCTATTTTTTAGGATTCTTGTATTGCTATTGATTTGATTTCTTATGATTTAGTCTATGAAGAATATACATTGTATTTTAGACATAGCTAATTGGGATGATCACTTGAAAGACATTGTAGGTTTATTTATGAGTCCAAATTTTCAAATTTGGGAGACACAATTAATGATATAATATTATCTTTAATATATATGATCCTTCTTTTGTTGTTGTGAGGGGGAAGTTTTTCCCTCTTTTTCATTGTCTATGTTGAACGATCATTCATCACAATTTTAAATAATTATGGACATATGGAGTAACATTTGGAGGAGGCACATTTATTTTCAAATGAGATATTTAAGCCTTTGAATCTTATTCTTTCTTAATCTTCATTATAATTTGGATTATATTTTTTATTATTGTGGTGTAGAAAGCATGACTTAGAAGGGGAAACTTCTAACATTGTCATGGGATCCTTAAGAATTTTTAGAGATAATATACATTTGATATTTCTCCTACATATTCTTTTTTATATTGATGAGACTTTGTATGTGTACACCTCTAGTTTTTGTTTCTTCCTAGGGCATGGGAACCAAGTCATTTATATGCCTCATGAAGGCTTCATTGTAACGGTTCTTTTCTTTCTTTCTTTTGGAGGTCTAATAAGGTCCTAAGGACCAATTGTAATAAGTGCAATTCAATTTTAAGGCATTTAAGTCATTAGTCCTATTTAGGCCAATATGTTCCTAGTGTGGTTAAACATGAACAAAGTATATCAAGGAATTTGTTCACTTTAAAATGTGCCTTTCCTAATTTGCATTTACCCAAGTTTCCTATGTATCACTTCCTAAGGGGAAGAATGTTTCTCAACAATCGTGGACCATCTTCTACATTTAGTTTTGAGAATCTATGGCTGGTCAATTTTCTACTTGGATGAGGGATACATGGTCTCTCTTCTTCTTTCTTATTTGGGAATTTTCCTTCACGTGAGGTTTTTTCTATCCCATTCTTCTTTAAGATTATTTTGTATATTCATCTCTCTTTTGGGGAGGAATTTTATCCTACCAATTTTTAAATCATTTTCTATATTTTTGAGAGATTGTATTTCAATTGTAAATGGGTACCTAACATGTCCTATTAGTTGAGTCCCATAATTTCACATCCTTGAATCTTTGCTTGTTCCCCCTAAGTTACACTTAGAGGGGGTGTTGGTGTAAAAAGAGGTATTAGGTCTAACTAGTTTCATTATTAGGTTTTTTATACAACTTATCATTTAATTTTACTATGATTGACATGGGATACTTATCACTTTACATGTGATCTTATCATATCTTATCACTTTGTGTTTTGTATCATAGAATTAAGACACTTGTCATAATCTTATGATATCTTGTCTCTCACCTTGGCCTATATATCCAAGGGGTTCCCTTTGTAATCTCATTAATTCACTGATGTTAAATATGTTGGGAAACTAGGATAATGGAGTCATATCAAAATAATTACTCACAAGGTGTATAAACCATAAATCATATCCAAATAATAATCAACACATATATTAGCATATAATTGGATTGATGAAGTAAAACCTCTTGAAATAACTCTAGAGATGCCAAATTATTTTAGTGTGGAGTGCTCCTATGGATCTAATACAATGTTGGAGAAGCCAATATCCAAGAGACAAAACCAAATAATGACCAACAAGGTTATATACCATAAATTAGCCAAATAACTATTGTAAACATCAAATGAGATAAAAAGCCAAAATTTACATTACATTAATAAATTATAACACCCAAATATATACAAGATGGGTGTGAGGTGAGAAGGTTCAAACCTACTATAAGAATAACACTCAAATGTGAATGGCACATGTGTACACATGTGGAGGGTGATGGACAAATTTCTATAACCTTCCACAAGGTAAGGATGGAATATATCAAACATCTAATGAGATGAAATGAAAAATTATCTAAACTCATGTGTGAACTTGTGGTGAGATTAAAAAAAAGTATTTAACCTCAAAAGTAAACTTAACCTTTAATTTAAAGGTTAAGTTAGACTTAGCCAATAAGTGTGACTTAAGCCTAGATGTGGGTCAAGTAAACCATAAACTCTAATAGTATATTTTTATTCATTGACATGAATATAATTTATATTTTATTCTTATCATACTTATCTTCTTGTTTCATTATGTTTTACATTAGACGTCTAAATCCTAGGTTGTTATCTTCATAGTCGAAGCCTACAACTTTCCTTAATCAAGGTTGATACAAGTAGACCCATCCTTAGAAGTACTCCATCCAACAACTATACAAGTTTGGACTCTTGAACCCTTAAGAGAACTCACACTAACTACCAACTACTATCATTATTAAAAAAAAATTAAATTAAATCTGATCTAATATTTTCACCCTAATCCCTACTATATATTCAATTGTCATCTTTGCAAAAAAAATAATATCAACCTATCTTTAACACCTTTTTCAAATCACTCACTTATATCACTTATGATTTGAATAATTCACTACAACTTCTCTCCTCCAATTTAAGAAAAGTCCATGAAAGAGTGGGGTAGAAAATACCAAATTCTAAATAACTAAATATTATGTAGCCATTTGTGTCATTTAAGTTGTGGATTCTTTGTGTTCATCTCTTCTTTTTTCCATTTCTGTTATACATTACAACATTTTTCACATTAGAAAACATTATAAGGTAATTCTCTTCACCTATTTTATAATACTTTCTTAATTAATTTTGATAAAAATTGCATCATTTCACCTCAATTGTATCCTTCATTTGTAATCTTATCATTCTTTTGTGTCTCCATCACACCATACCATATTGTTCTCAACTTTCCCCTAGGTTTTTATATTATGATCACAATCTTTTTATAGACACCACATGCACATTATCACTAGGTTTGAATATATCCAAAATTTTCCTATTAATAACTTTGTTGAGATTAAAATATACCAATATGAGATTGACTAAGGTAGTGTAATTTATATTAGACAATTTTACCCTTTTTTATTTACATTCAAATTAATATATTTACCATCACGAATATGTGCTGATATTATATAGGTGGAAGAAGGATTATATACTAGAGTTTAGCAATCACTAAAAAAATTAGACCCTTTAGAGGCTAGGGCATTATCAAAGTCTCTTACATAGTAATTGTTCCATTAACAATATTGTAGTATCCACTATTGTAGCTACAAGGCCCAGATTTTAATCTTCTCAAAATATAACTTAAATTTTAGTAGAATACATTTCATTTTACTTATGGTGTAAAAATCCACTTTTTCTAAGTGTACATGTTCATTTTACATATTTTATTTCTATAGCATTTTTATTTGCACATTCATTTGTATATCCTCTACTTTCTATGGTAGATTAGGTTTAGTTAATTTTTTGTTCCATATTATTTATTTTTATAATTTTATTAATAGCTAATACAAAAAAATAAATTAACTTTAAAATAAACAAATCTATCGCATGAGTGAATCTAAGAACATGAGTATACAACCTACATTACAAAACAAGTTGTAAACATTTGAGTAAATCTAAGAACACGAGTATGCAACCAACATTACAAAACAAAGTAAACGTGATATAATACTATACAAATTTTGAAACAAAAATAAGATCCAATATATAAATAATAGCTTTCAAAACTTACATAAAAACATCTTCAAGAACATCCCAAAACTAAATAGTCTAAATTTTCATATTTACTTTTTAAAATAATAACTGCAATTATTTTAGTATATTCGTTCTCTATACTATTTCTTTAATTGGAAAATTTATTTTCCTTCACACTTTAATGTTCAGATTTCGACTAACAAATAGAAAGAAGAAATCTTCTTTTTCCAATAATCTCCCTCTAAAAAAACCACGTGAAGTTGACCCATTAGATGTTGTTACCACCCGCTATATTTTGTGGAAATCGTAGACTCCGTTAAATTACAATGGTAAAGTCATCTAACCATGGTTTCATTTGGGTTATCTTTTTCTATAAATTAGCTACAGAGCCATTGCTGTCTCCATATTCTCTTGAAAACCTTTCCAAAAACACATTCTCTTTCATCTCAATTCGCGAAGCACCCGTCATTTTCTTCGACAATGGTAATAATTTAACATTCGTACATCGTATAGAGTTTTATTTAGATAAAACGTGTTTTAATGTCTGATATTTTCGCTTTCACAGGTTGCGATTGCTGCTCAAAGGGTGAAAGAAACGGAAATTTCAGAGCAGGACTCCTTGCTACTGGTAAGTGTGAATTTATAATGCCTAGTTTTGTATTAAGCCTGAATTCGTAAATTATTAAGTTGTTTCTAAATTAACCTTCGCTTATTTTAAATCGAGCTCAACTTTGCGAAAATTATCTAAATTTGTCGTAATTTGGTCGGTTGAACTATTTTGCAGACGAGAAATCTTCTTCGCATTGCTATTTTTAACATTAGCTACATTAGAGGACTTTTTCCTGAGAAGTATTTCAATGACAAGTCTGTGCCGGCTCTAGGTCAGGCTTCTGAATAAAATTGGTTTGAATATTCCGTGTTCTTTTAAGCTTGTGTTTTATGATTGGTTAAATATTGAGTAAAGGTGATTTCGTCTGTTGTTTGAATGAATTGGCTGTCCGCAGATTAAAATGATGCCTTTATTTCAATTATTTTGTGTTTTTTTTTCAAACATAGGTTTTGAACAAGTAAATTAGTCTTTGTGATATGAATTTCGAAGTGTTTATTTAAAATATTTTGTGATTATTTTATGTACAAGTAAATTGTTCTGATTGAGTAAATTGTTGCGTGATGTGCTCGCTGTATGATTAAATTGCTATTCAGAAATGAAAATAAAGAAATTGATGCCTATGGATGCTGAATCCCGGAGGCTTATTGACTGGATGGAAAAAGGTACTGGCATCCAACATTTGTCTTATTTTACTAAATATTTATGGTTAAGAGCGTGTTTACGGAAGTTATTAAAAAAGGTGACTGAGTTAAGCAATAGCTTTTAAGATCTGCTTAATTTAGTTAAATATTTCTGTGACGAGTGCATTTAAAAAAGCTTCCAAGATCTCGATTGATTTGAATGGAGTATGATAAAATATAAGTAGATTATATTAAGATGTGTGTTTTATACAGGGGTTTATGATGCACTGGAAAAGAAATACCTGAAAACGCTCTTATTTTGCGTCTGTGAGAAAGAAGACGGTCCGATGCTTGAAGAATATGCCTGTAGGACCTGGATATCTTAATATTTGGACACTAAAAAATTTCTAAATTGTTCAGATTTATATTTGAGTTTGTCTGTGAGATTCCTTTGTAAAAATATGGCATACATGTCTTCATTTCAGTTGCTTTTAGCTATGGCAACTATCCTTCAGAAGAGGTGTCGATGAACATAAACAGGAGTGGGAATAAAAGGCAAGGGACGACTTTCAAGTCCAATTCAGTTGATTTAACTCCAAATCAGATGAGGTACAGAAAATTTGTTGAGTAATCTGGCTTTAAACAATTTTTTTTCAGTCATCATTTGTAAGAGGAATAATATCATATGATTTAATGGCAATTGTGTTTGCAGGAGCTCTGCCTGTAAAATGGTCCGTACGCTTGTCCAACTCATGCGGACTCTCGATCGTATGCCTGAGGAGGTAATGTCTAAATTAAGTTCCTGTATACAATTTTTTATTCAAGTAGATGCATTTATATTTTAGAAATTAAAAGTAAATTGTTCGAATTTATCCTATTTTCAGCGCACAATATTGATGAAACTCTTCTACTACGACGACGTCACGGTAAGCAATTTTATTGCAGAAAACGTTGTTCAGATTCACATACTTTAAACTGTATTGAGAGTTTCAATCAAATTTCTCCTTCTAAACACCTTCAAAATGACGTTATAATATGTTTTACTTGCGAAACGTGCAGCCTCCAGACTACGAGCCTCCATTTTTCAGAATTTGCGGTGAAGGCGATGACAACTCTTGGTCTCGAACTCCTCTGAAGATGAGAATTGGAGACGTGAACAGTAAACATTTCATGATCGCTTTAAAGGTATCGATTAAATTGAAATCCTAGGTATTCTTCCCTCTGTCTCTTTTTCAGTTTCGACTTTAAGCGTTGAGAGATATGATTTGGAAAATATTAATTGCAGGTAAAATCCGTCCTTGATCCCTGTGAAGATGAAAATGGAGAGGGGGACGAGGGTAGCATGGACTCCGGGTCCAATGAGACGAAGAATGATGACGCCTCTGAATCGTCTATGGACTCTCATGATTCGGAAGAAAAATTCCCTGTACGAAATTAAGATCTTAGTATTTTTAAGAAAAGCTTGGAAGGGCAATCTTATTTATAATTTTATTTTACTCTATATTTTGCAGGGGAAGGAAAACGCTCCGGCTGTAATCGGTAAGTATGATATGCCTCCCCTGTTGAATTGTTTGATGTAAAGGCTATTTGATTAACGATCATTGCAGAAATCGAAAAGTCCAAGACCGCATCCGTGAAGGATCATCATATGCAAGACAGTGATGGTAAGTCATTTAAATCTTTTAGGATTGTCCAGAGATTAGAGTAATTTCCTTTCACATAATTTGATTTTTGCTTCTGGTAGCGGACACCGAAGATTGTGAAGGGGAAGCTCACAATCTGGCCCGTGTGAAGGAATGGATCCTTTCTAGACACATCGAAACACTGGATCTATCGGATGTGTTGTCTAATTTCCCGGATATTTCAGTGGTAAAGAAAACTTCGCTGCTTCTAGTTTTTCATTTGATAGAATAGGAATTTAATGATGGAGCTGAGAACAAATATTCCTGTGTATAATCTTATTTTATTTTGTCGAAATTGCGTAGGGAAACATTGACAGCTGAATTGAAGAAATTTCTTCTAAGCCATATTGAGTTTTACTTTGTCTATATTATAAATGTGAATTTCACTCATTGTGTCTACACTTTTGCTAGGCTAAATTTAATGATTTTCGCGTTAATTGATTGAGAATTAATGTTATTTGTGTAGGTGTCGACAGAGGGTAATGGGAGCTGTTTGAATTTGTCATTCACTATATTTTTTTGCACCGCAACATCATCAACTATCCGATCCAGCTAATTGGCTTCTCGATTGTTATTTACAGCTCACTCAGATTTAATATATGCCTGTTGAATTTGTCTGCAGAGATCATACAGAGTCTCGTGAAAGAAGGTATAGTGACAAAGCAAGGAAAAGATGTGTACAGAATTAAAAAACTAAAGGTAAAAGCCCAGCTGAAACATGAAGGAAACGAAGCTTAAGGCTAAATCCCAGTATTTAACCACAATGGGTTGCTGAATTCGTAGGAAAATGACACGGAAATTACTAGCAAAGATGATCCTTATTTCCTTGGCGATACGAAAGATGAAAAACCTAAGTCTTCCGTGGAGGACTCTATGTACATGAAGGTAAACCATTTATCAGCTTTCAAAATTGACACCAGTTAATGCTAACGTGCAGAGTTCAACTTCCGTGTTAATGTCCTCAGGTCTTGTATCATGCGCTTCCGATGGATTACATCACACTTGGAAAGCTCCAAAGCAAATTTGATGGTCAGTTGAACCAATCGAATCTGCGCAAATTCGTTGACAGAATGGCAAGTGATGGGTTCATTGAGGGCAGAGTTCAAAACAGAAGACTAGGTGAGAATAACGATAATGTATTTGAATCATTTCAATGATCGTCTGGGCAAGATTGTGTAGGTTGTTTATTTTTGCATTAAAATGATTATTTAAATGTGCGAGAACCTTCTGGATCAAACTACCTTAGTTTATTAATTTCTCAGTACTGAATACGTCGCTACGGTTAACTTGAATTTGATACCAGACGCTAAACTCAGGATAATATATTGCAATTTGATCCAGAAGATTCTCACATATATATATTATACACAGTAAGATTTTATACATAGCATCTTACTTTAGAAAGATGAGTTACATTTTTTTCAAATCAAGCATAAATTATTTCTATCCTGTAGGCAAACGCGTGATTAAATCAGAGATGACAAAGAAGAAGCTACTCGACTTAAAGAGATCATTTGAAATTGAGCAGGTGAAATAAATTTTCGAACATTGGGTGAATCCGAATTTTTTTTTCTTTCCTAAAGAATATACTCTCTTCTCCCTACAGGAAATGCAAGCAAAGGCTGCATCTGAAAAGTTAATTAATCCAGAAACTCCAGCTGCCGGTAAGCTATCTAAGCACCCGGTACTTTAACGTCAAAAGTTATGTTAATTAACAGAAAAAAGATCGTAGCTTAGCTTTACCTAAAGGCGAAATAGCTATCTATAATGTGGACAGATAAAGATAGCTCGACCTTAGCACGATTTCATACAGTGGGATCGGATGCAACTCGTCATGGACAGTCGCCTGCTGAAAATGGTTCTTTTCGTAGTGGCCAAACAATTTCCAAAGCCGGACCCTTCAAGAAACCAGTTTCGCCTGCATCTACATTAGACATGACCAAGGTAATTTAACTATCTCATTAGCCTTTTTTCCCCCCGATTTTTTGTTTCTTCATACATAGTGGTATCAGCCTCTTATTTAAAAGGCTCTTTACCCAGGCGATATAATATTGAAGGCTTATCTTAATAACTTATAAATGTCCTAGTAAAAGCGCACTACATGGAGACCGCCATTTCCATCTCAATATTGCCGCTCCTACATTCTAGGAAAAGGACTTGGGCAGTTGTTTTTATATGAAGTAAAATTTGCAGTTCACAAAATTGTCGCAAATATGAACGCTGAATTTACTGGGAAATTTTGGGTGGGTGTTGTGATGCAAGAATAATTTGTTAGCCAAATTAATTTGCTGTATTTTATATCCTATGGGGCCGTTGAACTATGTCAATGATGGGGGCACCCCTCTTCGTAGGACCTAGCGATTATCTTATGGTTCAAAAAGGGTAGCTTAGAAAATTTCAGACAAACGGTGTTCTAAGTTATTTTAGTTTTGCGAGGATGAAAATTTTTTGTGAAGAAGAAAAAGTTCTGATTAAAATTTTTATGTACCTCGTCCTTAGTGCTTTCTATGTATTCCAGTGGGGCCACAAGAGTTAGCTTCTTGTTGTTTGAAATAGCATAACCCGAATAACAATTAAAGGAATCATCTATTTGTTCATCAAAGATGTGCCAATTAAAATTGAAGACGTCTAAAACATTAGTGTCACTATTAACCAGTATGTTCCTAATCAGCTCTATCTAGGTATCTAATTGAGATCCGCAATTGTAGAAAATTGTTGTGAATAGTTAAGCTTGATTGAATCTGTATTATAACTTTTCTGTTAAATCGATGCAATTAGCAGTTTAGAAACAAAAAAATAAAGATACAGATCGGACATTTGAATCCCAAGTGAACAGCAGCGACGGGACTAATATGCACAGAGAAATTTGCAACTTCTTTAAATATAAGAGCTTGTGACTATCTGTTAACGTTTAGTGGCTCCTTGGACATTCCATAGGCATTTCTATCTAACCATATACTATTCATTCGTGAATTATTATTAAACAGCCAGCGACTTCCAGAGAAAGCACTAAAGCGGGAAAGGATTTTTCAAGACCAAAAGTGGATTCTGTCACTGATTATGGCAATATACCTGTTAAATGTAGCCAAAACTCCCTGGATAGCAATTTCCAAGGCATGCGTACTCGAAAATCTAGCACGGTATGTATTCATGCATCGCTATTATAATACTCTGTTGTACTTGCAAAATTTTCACATGGCTAATCACCCTATTTTATTTGTGTTTGCAGGTGAAGGAACCCATATATCACTATGCAAAACGTCTCAAGGTCTAATTGTAAAGCTTTGTCCATCAAACAAACTCCAGCAATATACTAAGTAGCCGGCAAGAGACCGAAAAATCAGAGATTTGTTTACATCTCTTATTTTCTTCATTGTATAAAGCCCTTTGTTGGAATCAATTAGGAAACTTACTTCGCTTGGTTTATGCATGTTTTCTTTGTCTTGTTTGCCAAGGCACATAAAGACACTCATAGACAGAAATCAAAATCATTTGTAGTGCTTATCATAAATAGGTTGTTGCACAACATCTTAGCATAGAGGCCATCGTATGGAAGTTGGAACCATTTTCTTGTACTCCTGTGCGATGGTTAATTTTGTATTTGCAGAATACTTACAAATGTTTTAAATATATTTTAGTTGATACGAAATTATAGGAAAATGCACTTTTCCTAAGTTTAATAATACGGTACTTAAATAAGTGCAAACAAATTATTTTTAATTAATTTAAATTAAATTAATGATATTTTAATTATAACTGGATACAATATCTTAAGTTATGACTTAGTTTATTTGTCGTTGAAATAACTGGCCTCATTTCCTAAAACATTATCTTTCAATTAGCTATTTTATTCCAAATATTCCTAAGATTTAATCATTATAACTTACGTGTTATAAAGTTTCACGTGCTTATACAATTCCTTATTTTGCATTGGGTCCCATTCTTGTCTTTAGAGCCCCGCAGTAATGTGGGGGCTAATTTGTTTACTGACAAAGGTGTTGCAGAACCATGGGAGGACTTTGCATATGTCCATGGTGCAACCACTTTAAGCGCTTATGTCTTATATGGTCTTTGAATAGTCAATATTATCTCATTTGTTGTTTGTGCCACATCAGTTTTAGATCAATGGTCCCCGCGTCCATGTAGGCCATAAAGGGTCAGATTTAGTCAGCACCGGGAATCGCAGGAAGATGATATGTGATAGTGGAGCCCGCAAATTTGCCAAAACTATTAATAAGTGAAGATCTTAACAGTCTGGATTTATCACTTAAGACCCAATGGCTGCTCTCGCAATGCCGTAGGTAGAATGTTGTGGGTCCCAAATTGCTCTGTGGAATGGCAGAAATGCTAAATATGTCTTTCGTCAACGGGGCCTGTGATTGAGTCTAGTTCTATCGATGACTTCTCGTCTAACAGATGCACATTTGTCGATTTTAGATCAACGAATTCTAGATGCCCTCAGGCCAAAGGTAGTGGGCACCAATATGGCCTCGCAAAACTGCAGATTTTGCTAAGTTTGATGACATGGACACCACGTTGAAAAGTACAAAAGGATATTTTTTTCAAGGCCTGCTAGTATGACATGGAAAGTTATGCTGAGGTGGTTCTCTTTCATTGATCTGACCATTTTTCAAGTTCGGTCAGTGATAGTCAAAATGATCTTGCACATTGAATATGCCAACAAAGATCAGAATCGACAGATCATTAAAATTCATGAAAAATGACTATTCGATGGTTGCTTGTTCACACGAGTGGACAGTAATTTTATTATCTCGCAATTGTGCCTTGGTGGGTGCCTATGCTGAGCCCTTGTGGAAGGTAAGTTAAGGAAAAAATTGTTTGTGTTTTATATACATTTGGGTACTATATGAGATTAATTGAAAAGACTAATATCAATAAACTACTATATATATAAGTTGATTCGATCATTGAGAGAATATACTTTTGGTAAATTTGAGTTTTGACTTTTAGGTGTATAATGGAAATACAAGGGGAGCAAGAAGATATATTTTAAACATATGAATCAATTGAAACTATCATGGATTGAGCTTAATTATTTTTTTTAAAAAGCAAAGATTTGATTAGATTTTATGAATTTTGAGGGTTGCAAATTCGAGCACTAACAATTCATATGATTTTAGTTTGCATTTTTTTTAATGAAAAGTAAAAGATATCATTTATCTAAAAATGATTAAATAAAACATCAAACCTTTTGTGTAGAGTCTACATAGACTAAAAAACTAACTTGAATGCAACATTTTACTATTTATAATAATTAAAAAAAATAACCATAAAAATATTCCTAATTAATATTTTACTTTGAAATTATTTTAAAACATTTTTTATTTCATGTATATCATTTAAACTAACTTTTTATTATATTATTATATTTCTTAAAAATAAATAAATAAAAGAACCTAAAAATTATCTAGAGCCAACAATAGAAGTAAAATAAAACCATTCTTATCAATACAATTGTAAAGTAAGATCAAATTATTAAAAATTAAGTAAATTTAAATAAGTTTATGAATTAAAATTAAATACATTTATTCATAATATATTTTTGTATAGACATGAAATTAAATTGAACTATAATTATTAATAAAATAAATTTTAAATTGATTCAAATTAAAATAAAATATATTTATTCATAACATATTGTTTGTATTGGTGTTTGTATTATATAGAATAATCATTTTATTGCATGATTAATAATCTATCTACAACTATAATCTATCCAAGTTGTAGTTTCATTTCATTCAATTCTTTTGAAGAGATTTAAATGAGTAAAAATGTTAATATATGCTTTAATATTAAGTAATATTTTAAAATCATTTATAAATACCATCTGACCCAGAATTATGAACCGGTGAGGTCACAAATGGGGGACCTCATCCCGAATGGGATTTGAACCTTGATGGCAAGAACAATAACACAACTTAACCATCATAACATGGCACTGTTGGCTCTCAATTTTTTTAAAATAATTATGTTAATTAATAAAAATTTATTATATATATTAATATTTATTTAATTTATTATATATATATTAATAATATGTAAAATTAATAAGTATTTATATTATGACACGAATTGGAATCCATCATGAATTTACTTAGAGATAGAGATTTGGTAATTAGGAAAGGTTATGACAAATTAATCTGGGTAGGCTCTAAGTCTAGTGAGTATAGTGCTAAAGAAGGATATATAATCATCTAATCAAACATCAAAATTACACTACATTCAAACTCCCCTTAAATCTATGTTGGAGTAAATTTTGTTTACCTAAGGTTGGGTTCTTTACTTGGGCTATCGCGTAACACAAAACCCTTAATGCAAATTTGTCCACTAAAATAGGTTATGAGGGCTCCGCTAGATGTCCCTTATGTAAGACCCAGGAGGAAACTACATATCACGTATTACTTGGCTCTCAATATACATCCTAATGTTGGAATTGGTTATGCTCAAAGTTGGGATGGAAGACAACTCTACCTAAGGACTTGTTAAGTCATTTACAAAGTTGGCTCATTGGTACAGGAGCACCTTCATTTTGTTTAATTTTTGCAAGACTTTTGGTGTGTGGATTTCCCTAAGGTCATGTTGACCATGTTTATGGGATCCTTTTGGGATATGGAGTCTTTAAGGTCTTAGGTAGAGATGGTAGTCTCTTAGTCCTACCTTAGGATAATCAGGTGTGATGTGATGTCAGACTATGTTTATGAGGTTTTGAGCTTTGGATATGAATTCTAGTGTCTAGATATGCCCTAGGACCCATTGGTAGCTTCCTAGGTTCATTTGGAAGCAAGATCTAAAAAGTTGTCAATTTTGTTGCAAAAGTTGCTTAGCAACTTTTGTAATTTTTGAAAAGTTACTCGGCCTAAGTAGCCTTGAGGCCTAATCGGTGTTTAAAGGATCTAAACCTCCCCTAAGCCCTACCTTAGAATATTTAAGCAATATTTGGCTCATATCCCGAGGTTAGATGGAATATTGTATGGAGGATTGTATGTGCAAGTGTATACAGTCTGAGTTTTCAAAGAGATCTTTGTAAACAATGAATTAATGGAAGGACTATTGTGTTAGATCTGATCTCATGATGGATGCTTAGAATTAGTGTGTGGATCTATTTTCCATTTCTGCAATTAGTTTAGGGTATTGTTTATCTTTTTCTTGTTTAGTTTAAATTCTTCATAAACTCCTAGTTTACTGGTTTTTATCAAGGAGGCTGAGAATATGAGGGTCTAGCTCACTATCCCACCGTCCAATCTGTACGGGCTTTTGGGAATAGTGAGTAGACTCCATGTATGTAACATACATGGAAGGAGGGGCCCTAGTATGCATGCAAAGCATTTTTGCAATCCACCCCTAGGCGAGCCATGGTGAACCCGACTAGGAAGGATTGAATGAAGAAGGGGAATAGCTTGCAGAGGAGAGATGGAAGCTGCATGGTAGGAGTTGGAGATCTTTGACATGTTCATTTCCAAGATCTAGATGCAAGGACAAGAGCTGATCAATCAAAACTATCTAACACTTCACTGAATCAAGAATAGGCCTAAACTCCACTAAAAGCACCTATTTTTAGTAAGGGGGTTGTACGGCCTAGGAGGGACCCAAAACCTCCAGAATCCATGAGATGTTACCTCATATAGCAAGGATCCATAATTTTTTTGCAAGGTCCTTTGGAACAAATCAGGAGTAAAGCCCTACTTTCTCGGAGAGGAGGCCTAATTGAGCCCTTCCTGGTAGCCCTATTTTACAAAGGAAGTACAAGATTGGTAGGAAGAATGGATGAAGTGAAGGATGGAACATGTGTATTGACACATTTTAAGACATTTTCCCACACCTCCTTGCCTCTACAAGCTCCCTAGTTCATTGGGAGGTGCAATACCCTTAATCTAGCTTGAGCGTCACTAGGTGCATGAAGAAGCCAAGTAGTAAGAAGTTGTGTTTGAGTTGATGAATTACTTTTGGTAGGTTTGTTGGGCCTAAGATTGGGGGATTGAGCCATCCAAGGAATCCTATAGGTCATTGGTGTAGGTGGATACACTAGAGGGTCACTGGATGAACCTAAGAGCAAGGGCTTGTGACAAGCTCCTTCCAAACCTCCCTATCAGATTAGTATCAGAGCCCCAAAAGTTTTTGGGATTGCATAAGTGCATGTCAGAGTTTGAATCTAGTGGGTCTTCAATCATGGTGACCAATGTGGAGTTAGCCAAGAAGGTTGAGGACCAAGAGATAGAGAATAGGATGTTAAGGGAGAAGATAACTCAATTAGAGAAAACATAGAGTGAAGTACAATTGAAGGCTAAAGAAGTCAGTGAAAAATTAGATTGGAGAGAAGCAAAGGAGAATGAAGTACCTGAGGAGGATAAGGCTCCAAATCTAGACCCTGTATTACTTGAAGAACCACTTCTGAAGGCATTGAAAGCCGTGAATGGAAAAGCTCTAGAGGGGATACCATTGTTCAATGGTAAGATTGAACCAGATCTAGTCATGGACTGGATAGAGGGTATGGAAAATCACTTTGAATATGATGGAATCAGTGAAGCACAAAAGGTAAAAATAGCCAAATCTAGACTTAGAGGCTCTGCCTTAACATGGTGGAAATTTGTTCAAATGGAGAGAGAAAAGGAGGGCAAGAACCCAATCTTATCTTGGAAAGGTATGGTAAAAAAATCAGAGAATCCTACATGCCTGATGATTACGAGATTCAATTGCATAAGAAGAGATAGATTTTGAGGCAAAAGGATCTAGATGTGAGTTCCTATACTGAGGAATTCCAAAAGCTTTGCATGAGATCCAATGTGGCAGAGGATGAGAGTGTCAAGGTAGCCAGATATTTGAATGGCTTGAAGTGGAGCATTCAAGAAGAAATGGTTCTTCTCATTCCTAAGATAGTGCACCAATGTTATCAATTGGTTGTCAAGATGGAAGAAAAAGGTAAGAGGAAACAAGACCAAACCTCCAAGAATAGAGGTAGAGGAAGAGATCAAAGGGGACATATATGAGGCTACCAAGGTAGAGGAAATGAACATAGGGGTCAAGGAGACTCTAAACTAGTAGAGAAAGGTGGAGAATCATCTTCTAGAGGAATTTTTGGCAGAGGTAGAGGACACCAAGGCAGCTCAAATAGAGGGGTGAACCCACAATAGTGGGTTACACTTTTTTGCCTAAACGGACACTGAACTCTACGTTTTGAAAAAACTTTCAGATTCAAATGCATATTGTCGTTAAACCGTTTGAAATCAGAAGATGAAGTAAATTAGAGACTTTTAGGATTTTCTATCTAGATTCTAAATATGTTTTTTATTTTAATTTTTGAATTGATTTGAATGGTTTTTTCTTTCTCCCACAAAAACTGGTATGTTTTTGAAAACGTCATTTTCAAAGAGTTACATTATTTTCATAGAGCATAATTTCTTTTCTAAAATAGATATCAATGTTCTTTTGTCTAATTTAGTTTTTTAACATCCATATGGAGGGCATGCAATTGGTTTGACAACATTATCATGATTATTGCATATTTAATTAATGTTTGAAGTTGACTAAACCATAATTTTGACATACCTTGACTACATAGCTTATAACTTGTCGTGTATTTGTCCAATTTCATTTTTATTTTTTTGATAGAAAGATAAATTCAATACCTAGGGCATGGATATTTTTCAAAAAAAAATTTCTCTCATTTACTATTTTTCCATAAGCGTCAAACATAGAGGTAGACATACGGTGAAATATCTATGTTTAGTAAAACTAAAAATACAAAGTCATAATACATTTAATATATATTAACATTATAATCATTGGAAAGATTTTTCTCATTAGTACCTTACTATATAGATAGTTTTGTCAAATGGATTCATTTGATCTTCCAAAAGATAAAGTCAAAGTGATTTTTTGTCAGCATTTTAATAGGTGCAAAGGAAACTCCATTGTAGGTATGAATGAGGCGTATAAATGTTATATCAATGTTTTTTTTAATCTAAGAGGCTTTGAGCTAACCATTTATAATTAGTTCCTTTAAATGGAACCTCTAAAGGCCTAAATCATCATATTTTACTAAAAACACATTATTTCAAAAAAAATCAGCATGTCTAAAAAAGTGTAACCCACTATTGTGGGGTCACCCAGAGGAATAAGTTCAGGCAGGGGTAGTTCATACCTTGCTACCATGAAATGTTACTATTGTGGATAGTTAGGACATCCAGCTTATAGGTGCCTAGACAAGCCATCTTCTTCAAATTCAGAGAAGAGAATAGCATGCACCCAAGAGGACACTTCAAGTGTCAAGTCACCAGAGGTTAGCCATATTGAATCAGAGATGGGTGAAAATCTCATGTTTAGAAGGGTTCTCATAAGGCAGCCAGCCAAGGAAGAACCAAGGAAAAGGAGAGCACTCTTTAGAGTGAAATGCAAGATCATGGGTAAAGTGTGCAAGGTGATTATTGACTCTGGTTCAATAGACAACATCATAGTAGAGGAAGCAATAAAGAAACTTAACCTTCCCAAGGTGCCTCACACCAATCCCTATAAGGTGACATGGCTCAACAAGGGCCAAAGTGTATTGGTCAATGAACAAGCATGGATTGAATTCTCTATTAGTGGTTACAAGGCTAAACTATTGTGTGATGTACTCCCTATGGATGCATGCCACTTATTTCTTGGAAGGCCTTGGCAGTTTGACAGAGAAGCCATCTACAATGGCAAGGACAATACTGTTACCTTCAAGAAAGATGGGAAAGCCTTCAAACTTCAATCTTTGCTAAAGGAAGAAGGAGAGAAATCCAAGACTCCTAGTGTACTATTGAGTAGTGGAAGAGAGATGATAAGTGCACTCCAAGAGAAGGATAGTGCAGGGTATGCCATAGTGATCAAGCCAAAAGAGGAGGAGAAGTCTATTCAAGAACCACTACCAAGTGAAATTCAAGAGATACTTAGCAAGTAAAAGGATATTGTGAGTGATGAAGCACATGCAACCCTGCCACCTAAGAGGTCCATAAGTCATTAGATTGACTTCATTCCAAGAGCCACATTGCCAAACAAGGCAGCATACAATCTTACACCAGAGCAGAACCAAGAGGTGGCTAGACAAGTCCAAGAGCTACTTGATCAAGGGCTTGTCAAGAAGAGCATCAGCCCATATGCTATACCAGTTGTCTTAGCATCTAAGAAGGGTGGAAAATGGAGGCTTTGTATTGATTCAAGGGCCATTAACTGGATAAAAATAAGGAATAGGTTTCTCATACCTAGGATAGAGGATTTGATGGATTGTTTGCTAGGAGCACAATACTTCACCAAGTTAGATCTCAAGAGTGGCTACCATCAGATCAGGATCAAGGATGGAGATGAGTGGAAGACAATATTTAAGACTAATGAGGGGCTATATGAGGGCTTGTAATGCCATTTGGGCTTACTAATTCCCCTAGCATATTCATGAGGTTAATGAATGAAGTTCTCAAGGATCACATAGGCAGATTTATGGTGGTATATCTTGATGATATACTCATCTTTAGTAAGACTAAAGGAGAAAACTTGGAACATGTGGAGACTATACTCAAGAGGCTATATGAGGAACAATTGGCCATTGATGGGAAAAGATAGGATAGACAAGCTAGTCTATGCTCTGAACCTTGTCTAAGGCCTTCAGTGTACTCTGACACCTATGGATGATCTATAGGGTATCTGATGTATTCAAGAAACTGCTAATATACCCATCTATCCCACTAAGTTAAACAAGTCCAACTATCACCATGGCATTCCTTGCTTCCTGTCGCTAACCCACATTATGGCTCAAAAAGGGTGTTTTTGCTTCCTGACCTGCTCCACATTCAAAAAAAGAGTTCTATTGGATTCTAAGGACTTTTTATGGCTTTTTTCACCTATCCATGGCATTGAGAAGGTTTGAGAAACACCTGATTTGATAGTTCCTTTTGAAACTAAGGCTACTAGACTAGGCTTAACTAGCCCTCCACCCGGTTTAATTTGCAATTTGATACCCTTTGCTGAGAGTTTCAAAATTTCTGGTCTGAAAACAATATGCTTATATTGACCTCATCTAATATATTTTTGGGCTCTTATGTGCCCAAGAGATCATTCTATGCCTGTACCAATTTAGAAGTTTTCTAGGACTGTTTGGTTTCCTAAACTAGCAGTGCAGAGATGAAGTGTGGCAGCGACCTTCCAAAACTCCTCTGACCCCCTCCTTCACAAGATAAGACCTTTTAACACCCCTCTACAATTTTTTAAGATGATAGGTCTTGAAACCTTGTCCTGCCCTCTTGGCATGCATTTCTTTACTGACTGCTCCTAGCCGGGCTTTGTTCTAGCTCGCCTAGGGCCTCCTCAAATTGTAGCTTATCCACTTGCTTGAGGACCCTACTTGCATTATGTTACAAATATGGGTCTCTACTTTATGATTCTAGAGTTTCATGGCTTGGCCATGATGGAAACTAAAGATACAGGCCCATTTACACAGCTCACTCCAAACTAGCAGAGAGCTGGTTACAGCAAAATATATACAAAACCAGCACAATAAAAGCTTAAAGAAACTAATCTAATGCACAAAAAAGAAGAACTAACACTAGTAACAAAGTAACATAGAAAATCCAAGAAGTTTTTAGTATTTACAGTAAAACAAAGCTAAAACTAGCAATTTCATGTTCCAAACTGTGTTTTTTCCTTCATGGCTTCCTGTAGCTATACAAACTGACGTCCAACCTCGGGATTAGGGTTTTCCAAACATTAAATATAATTTTTCCCAAGTGTGTATGTAGGGTTTTGGGCTTATATCATTTTAGTCATATAAGACTTGCAACTTTTCATTGCTATAGGAACTCTGGCTTCTTCTTGTAGGAACTCTAGCTTTTCCACACAAAACATTTCTAAAGCACACTTGTGCTTATAAACAAACACCAGCCTAGGATTATCAACCCCAATCCACACACTCCAAGTGCATTGCATTCCTTGGATACTATGCAGACAATCAGACTAGAAAGATTAGAAACTGAGCTTCTACGACTTAATCTATGCCTAGACACAACAAAAACAAATGAGCCAAACACCTTGTGGCCCTTATTTAATTACATACTTCAAACCAAATGTAAGACACACCAAACTTTGAAGGTGAGGGCCCTCATAGAGGTTCTCCTGCACCATACTCCCCCTCAGCACAAACTAAGGCACCTTGGGGTCTAGGAGAGCTAGATCAACACCAAACCTTTTGAACTGCCCTTCCTCTATCCATGTAGCTTCATATTCTAGTTGTCCTTTCTATTTTATTAGATGCTCCATGTAGACTTGATTTCTGGTGGTTTTCTTCACCCTGGATTCTAGGATCTTCTCTGCTTGGACTGGTTCCTTCTTGGGCATGGTATTGGTGTCCACATCTTGTAGTACCCTTGATGGAGCCGTACCTTGCTGACTGATGTCTCCTTTAAATCTGATTAGGTCTGCAACATTGAACACCGGTGAGATGGCTAAATCTGAAGGTAAGTCCACCTTGTAGGCATTCTCTCCATATTTGTCTAAAATCTTGCATGGGCCTACTCTCCTCATCTATAGCTTCGTAGACATGCCCTTCTACATTCTTGCTTTGCTAAGATGGACCATAACATAGTCCCCAATCTGAAACTATACATCTTTCTTCTTTTCATCTCCTTTGGCCTTGAGTTTTTGGGTAGATTCCATAATAGTTTTCTTCACTTGCTCTTGTAACTCCTTGATGGTTTGAGTGAAATCTTCAGCTTGCCCACTCTTCAACTCCCTGGAACCTAAGTCTCTCAATTCACATACTCCCCTGGGGTGTCTTCCATAGACTATCTCAAAAGGACTCCTTCCTGTGGTCCTGTTCACAATATCATTATATGCATATTCAGCCTGAGAGATAACAAGATCCCAAGTTTGTCCATACTCCTTTGTCAAGCACCTTAACAAGTTACCAAGCACCCTATTGATGACCTCAGTTTGACCATCAGTTTGAGGATGGTATGCTGAACTGAAAGAGAGATTAGTTCCCAACCTTTTCCATAAGGTTTGCCAAAAATGACCCATGAACTTGTTGTCCCTATCTAACACAATACTCAAAGGAAGTCCATGAATCCTAACTATCTCTTTGAAGAAGAGATGTGCTACATAACTTGCATCATGAGTTGTCTTGCAAGGAATAAAGTGACTCATTTTAGAGAACCTGTCAACAACAACATAGATGCTATCCATACCTGATTTTGTTTTAGGGAGTCCAACCACAAAGTCCATGCTTACACACTCCCATGGCCTATTTGGAATTGGTAGAGGTTGATAAAGTCCAGCATTACTTGAACCTTCTTTTTCTCTTTGGCATATTCCACATTGCTCAACATACCTCCTGACATCCCTTGCTAACTTAGGCCAAAAGTAGTATCACTGTACTAACTCCAATGTCTTGTTTATACCAAAATGACCACTTAGGCTGCCATTATGCTTTTCTTGAATTAGATTTTCCCTCATGGATCCTCTAGGTACACAAAGTTGATTACCTTTAAACAACAATCCATTCTGAATGGTATAATATGCAAATTCTCTATGAAAGTGGTTCTCAAATTCTAGGCATACCTTGTAGGCTTGTGAGAAGTCTTCATCCTCCTCATATAAGTCTTTAAAACCTGCTATTCCAATGCTTTGCAGCTGTACCTCTTGGACAGTCAATAACTTTCTACTTAAGGCATCTGCTACCTTGTTAAGCTGCCCTTTCTTGTGCTTGATTGTGAAGGTAAAGGACTGGATATACTCCATCCATTTCAAGTGCCTATTACTAAGCTTCTCCTGAGTGTTTAGGTAGCTTAAAGCCCGATTATCTATGAAGACAACAAATTCTTTTGGCAATAGGTAATGCCTCCACTTCTTGAGAGATTGTACTAAGGCATACAACTCCAAGCCATAAGTTGAATACTTCTTCTTTGCCTCATTGAGCTTCTCACTGAAGAATGCCACAGGCCTTCCTTCTTGACTTAAAACACCCCCTACTGCTATACCACTTGCATCACATTCAATGGTAAACAATTTATCAAAAGTAGGCAAGAGTAGGATAGGTTTAGTGGCTACTTCTTGTTTCAAAGTTTGGAACCCTTTCTCAGCTACCTCGGTCCACTTGAACTTAGTTTTCAGCCCTCCTTTGATAGTATCCAATATTGGTGCACATATCCCACTAAAGTTCCTAATGAACTTTCTATAAAATTGGGCTAAACCATGGAAACTTCTAACTTTTGTCCCTATTTTTGGGGTAGACCAATTCAAGATTGCCTCCACCTTGCTTGGGTTCATTTTCAAATTACCCTTAGACACTACAAAGCCCAAATAAATCAGCTCTTCTTTCATGAACTCACATTTTTCCAGGTTGATGGCTAGCTGCTCTTCATGTAGCTTCTTCATGACCAACCTCAAGTGCTCAAGATGCTCTTCTCTTGTTTGGCTATAGATGAGTATATCATCCAGATACACCACCACAAATTTGCCTGTGAAGTCCTTCAAGACCTCATTCATTAACCTCATGAAAGTGCTTGGGGCATTAGTAAGCCCAAATGGCATGACAAGCCATTCATACAATCCATCAATGGTTTTAAAAGTGGTCTTCCACTCATCACCTTCCTTAATACTGATTTGGTGATAACCACTCTTTAAATCTAGCTTTGTGAAATACATAGCACCTCCTAAGCAATCCATCAAGTCTTCTATTCTTGGGATTGGGAACCTATACCTGATGGTGATCCTATTGATAGCCCTTGAATCCGTGCAGAGTCTCCATTTACCTCCTTTCTTGGATGCTAAAACCATAGGGACTACACATTGACTAATGCTCTTCTTAATTAGCCCTTGATCTAACAATTCTTGTACTTGCCTTGGTACTTCCTTATTCTAGTCCGGGGTTAGCTTGTATGCTGCTTTATTAGGCAAGGATGCACTAGGTACAAAGTCAATTTGATGACTTATGGCTCTTCTTGGAGGTAAAGTGGCAGGGGTTCCATCGCTTACAATGTCTTTGAATTCTTCCAACATTTGCTGCACTTCCAATGGTAAATCTACCTACAACTTCTTGTTTTCCTCCTTTGGCTTCACCATAATGGCACACCCTATGGTCCCCTCTTCCTATTGTACATGTAGGAACTCTTTCCTACTGCTAAGCAACACACTAGGTGTCTTAGAAGTTTCCCCTTCATTCTCTACTAAGGACTGAATTTTGAAAGTCTTTCCATCCTTTTTAAAAGAAATGGAATTTTCCTCTCCATCATACATTATCTTCCTGTCAAATTGCCAAGGTCTTCCTAAGAGAAGATGGCATGCATCCATGGGCAAAACATCACAAAGAATTATGTCCTTATAGCCTCCAATAGAAAACTCTACCCATGTCTGCTCATTAACTAGCACACTCTGCTCCTAGTTCAACCAAGTCACCTTGTATGGGTTTGCATGTGGAACCTTAGTGAGTTTGGAACCTGACTCTAAAAAGAGCTCTTCTTTGCTTGGGTTCACCTTGATTAGGCTGCCTGATGAGTACCCTTCTGAACATAAGATTCTCCCACATTTTTTATTCTAATTTTCTGACTTCATTATTGCATGAGCTGCTTCTATCCTCTTGGGTATATGCTACACTCTTCTCATTATTCAAAGTTGAAGGTTTATCAGGACACCTATAGGTAGGGTGTCCAAGCTATCCACACTGATAGCACTTCATGGTGGAAAAATAAGAGCTGCTTCTCCCTGTTCCTCTTCCTCTATTTACTTGAGAATCTCTTCCTCTTCCATAGGATCCTCTTGTACTAATTTCTATACTTTGTTCCAAGAGTCTACTTTCCTCTTGATTTCTTGATTCACCACCTCTACTAGAACTGCCTCTTTGACCCCCTCTAGAGTCTCTACCTCTTCCTCTATTCTTGGAGTTAGGTTCTTGCTTTCTCCTCTATTTTTATTCAATTTTTTGTGCCATATGCTGACATCCAAGTATGGTGGTGGGAGTGAACAAACTCATCTCCTCAGCTATGCTCCATTTCAAGCCACTCAAATACCTTGCCACTTTAACACTTTCTTCCTCTTTAATCTTGGACCTTAAGCTCAACTTGTGGAACTCTTCTATGTAGGTGGCTACATCCATCTACTTCTATTTGAGATTCAATCTCTTCCTATGCTATTGTATTTCATAATCACCTGGTAGGTAGGCTTCCTTGACTTTGTTAACCATTGCTTTCCAATTCGAGATTGGATTCTTCCCCTCTTTTTCTCTTTCACCCTGTAAATAGTTCCACCATGTTAAAGCTTGTCCCCTTAACCTGGATTTGGCCACTTTGACTTTCTATGCTTCTGAGACCTCTTCACATTTGAAATGATTCTCCATGCCTTCAATCCATTGCAGCACAAGTTCTGTATCCATCCTACCAGTGAGTAACAGAACACCTTCAAGTGCCTTGCCTATAATAGCCTTCAATGCTTTTAGAAATTGTTCATCTTGAGTAGGAGGATCTAGTGTAGGTACCTCATCATCTATGGTCTCTTCTTTTACCTTGGCATCTTCCTTCTCAATCCTATCAGTCACCCTATCTACTTTTTTTTGGACATTATCCAACAACATCTCCATCTGCATCAATCTTTCCTGTAGGAGCCTGTTGGCCTCCTCTTGTTCTTCTACCCTTTTGGTAAGCTCTACATTAGTAACCATTTTCTTTTTATGTGATGACCCCACTAATTATTCTAATGGTTGAAAGATCAACAAATCACCTCCCAAGCCTTAATAGGCTCTGATACCAATCTGATGGGAAAAGCTAGGATAGACTAGCTCGTCTATGCTCTGAACCTTGTATAAGGCCTTCAGTGTACTCTGACACCTATGGATGATCTATATGGTATCTGATGTATTCAAGAACCCCCTAATCTACCTAGCTATCCCACCGAGTTAAACAAGTCCAACTATCACCATGTCATTCCTTGCTTCCTGTCGCTAACCCACATTATGGCTCAAAAAGGGTGTTTTTGCTTCCTGACCTTCTCCACATTCAAAAAAAGAGTTCTATTGGATTCTAAGGACTTTTTATGGCTTTTTTCACCTATCCATGGCATTGAGAAGGTTTGAAAAACACCTGATTTGATAGTTCCTTTGGAAACTAAGGCTACTAGACTAGGCTTAACTAGCCCTCCACCTAGTTTAATTTGCAATTTGATACCCTTTTCTGAGAGTTTCAAAATTTCTGGTCTGAAAAAAATATTCTTAGATTGACCCCATCTAATATATTTTTAGGGTCTTAGGTTCCCAAGAGATCATTCTATGCCTGTACCAATTTAGAAGGTTTCTAGGACTGGTTGGTTTCTTGAACTGGCAGTGCAAAGACCAAGTGCGGCAGTGACCTTCCACAACTCCTCCGACCCCCTCCTTCATAATATAAGACCTTTTAACACCCCTCTACAACTTGTTAGGAGGATAGGTCTTGAAACCATGTCTTGCTCTCTTGGCACGCATTTCTTTACTGACTGCTCCTAGCTGAGCTTTGCTCTAGCTCGCCTAGGGCCTCCTCAAACTGTAGCTTATCCACTTGCTCTAGGGCCCTTCTTGCATTATGTTATAGATATGGGTCTATACTTTATGATTTTAGAGTTTCATGGCTTGGCCGTGATGGAAACTAAAGATATAGGCCCATTTACACAGCTCACTCCAAACTGGCAGAGAGCTGGTTACAGCAAAATATATACAAAACCAGCACAATAAATGCTTAAAGAAACTAATGTAATGCACAAAAAAGAAGAACTAACACTAGTAACAAAGTAACACATAGAAAATCCAAGAATTTTTTAGTATTTACAGCAAAACAAAGCTAAAACCAGCAATTTCATGTTCCAAACTATGTTTTTTCCTTCATGGCTTACTGTAGCTGTACAAACTGACGTCCAACCTCAGGATTAGGATTTTCCAAACATTAAATATACTTTTTCCCAAGTGTGTACATAGGGTTTTGGGCTTATATCATTTTAGTCATATAAGACTTGTAACTTTTCATTGCTATAGGAACTCTGGCTTCTTCTTGTAGGAACTCTGGCTTTTCCACACAAAACATTTCTAAAGCACACTTGTGCTTATAAACAAACACCAACCTAGGATTATCAACCCCAATCCACACACTCCAAGTGCATTGCATTCCTTGGATAGTATGCAAACAATCAGACTAGAAAGATTAGAAACTGAGCTTCTAGGACTTAGTCTATGCCTAGACACAACAAAAACAAATGAGCCAAACACCTTGTGGCCCTTATTTAATTACATACTTCAAACCAAATGTAAGACACACCAAACTTTGAAGGTGAGGGCCCTCATAGAGGTGCTCCTGCACCAGCCATCAATCTAGAAAAGTGTGAATTTCTCAAGCAAGAGTTGGTTTATTTGGGTTTTGTGGTATCCAAGGGTCTACTAAAAATGGATCCAAGCAAGGTGGAAGAAATCACAAATTGGCCTACACCAACCACAGGGACAGAAGTAAGCATTTTTCATGGACTTGCACAATTTTATAGGAAGTTCATAAAGAACTTTAGTGGCATATGTGCACCAGTCCTAGACACCATAAAGGGTGGAGTGAAGACTAATTTTAGATGGACAGTAGAAGCTAGAAAAGTATTTGAAGAGTTGAAGCAGCAAGTGGCAACATAGCCCATCCTCCTATTACCTAGTTTTGACAAGCTATTCACTTTGGAATGTGATGCAAGTGGCATAGCATTTGGAGGAGTGTTAAGTTAAGAAGGAAGGCCCATAGCATTTTTTAGTGAAAAGCTTAATGAAGCTAAGGAGAAGTACTCATCATATGACTTGGAACTATATGCATTGGTTCAGTCACTTAGGAAATGGAGGCACTACCTCCTTCCTAAAGATTTTGTAGTGTTCATTGATAATCAGGTACTTAGCTACATAAACACTCAAGAAAAGCTGAGCAATAGGCACTTGAAATGGATGGAATATTTACAAACCTTCACCTTCACCATCAAGCACAAGAAGGGACATTTGAACAAGGTAGCAGATGCACTAAGTAGGAGATTGCTGACAGTAGAAGAAATTCAATTGCAAAGCATTGGCATTAAAAGTTTTAAAGAACTATATGGTGAGGATGAAGACTTCTCTGAGGCAGACAAGGTATGTTTCAAATTTGAAAACTATTTTCATAGTCTATTCTCTGAATACACTTTGCAAAGTGGGATATTGTTCAAAGGGAATCAACTATGTGTTCCCAAAGGCTCAATGAGAGAGAACCTCATTCAAGAGAATCACAATGGAAGTTTGAGTGGACACTTTGGTATCAACAAGATATTGGAGTTGGTGTAGAGATTTTACTATTGGCCCAAGTTGCCAAGGGATGTTAGGAGATATGTGGAACAATGTGTGGTATGTATGAAAGCAAAAGGGGGAGCCAACAATGCATGTTTGTATCAACCTTTGCCCATTCCAAATAGGCCATGGGAATGCATAAGCATGGACTTTGTGGTAGGTCTCCCTAAAACAAAATCATGATTGGATAGTGTGTATGTAGTCATGGATAGATTCAGTAAAATGAGTCACTTTATCCCTTATAGGACCACTCATGATGAAAGTTACATAGCTCACTTGTTTTTCAAAGAGATTGTAAGGATTCACGGTTTGCCTTTAAGAATTATGTCTGATAGAAATGTGAAGTTCATAAGTCACTTTTGGAAGACTCTATGGAGGAGACTAGGCACAAACCTATCCTTTGGGTCAGCATACCATCCCCAAATGGATGGGTAGGTAGAGGTAATAAACATGGTACTAAGAAACCTATTGAGATGCCTCATTGAGTATGGGAAAACATGGGACATGATCATTCCCCAAGAAGAATATGCCTATAATGACAACATAAACAAGACCACATGGAGGAGTCCATTTGAGGTAGTGTATGGAATGCATCCAAGAGGGGTGTGTGAGCTCAGAGATCTAGGAGCTATGGAAAATAGGAGTGGCCATGCTGAAGATTTTTCTTAGACCATGAAGGAAGTATAGGAGAAGGTTAAGAAGACAATCATTGAAGCCACTCACAAGCTCAAGACCAAGGTGGACATGTCAAGAAAGGACATACAGTTTGTAGTTGGGGACCATGTCATGCTACACCTCAACAAATCAAGACTATGCAAGGAAATACCAACCAAGCTACAGATGAAAAGAGTAGGGCCTTGTAAGGTGCTAGCCAAGTATGGAAACAATTCCTACAAGGTAGAACTCCCGACAAACCTGAATATCTCACCAATGTTCAATGTGGTAGATTTGATAATATTTAAAGGACCATTATCAGAGGTCAATCAAAATAGTGGAGACATAATTAAGGATCTCAGTGATACAGTCCTACCTCCTAGAGAGAAGCCACAAGCTGAAATGATTCTTGAATCAAGGGTGAAGAAGAAGACCAGGAATAGGGTATACATGGAGCATCTCATCAAGTGGAAGGGTTGTCCTGAATCTGAAGCAACATGGGTAGAAGAGGTTGACTTCAAGAAGTCTGGCATAAACACTTCTATCCTCTCCTCCACTAATCCTTAATTCTCTTTTGTGTAGAGGGGGGAGTATGGTACAGGAGTACCTTCATTTTTTTTAATTTTTGCAATACTTTTGGTGTGTGGATTTCCCTAAGGTCATGTTGACCATGTTTATGAGATCCTTTTGGGATATGGAGTCTTTAAGGTCTTAGGTAGAGATGGTAGTCTCTTAGTCCTACCTTAGGATAATCAAGTATGATGTGATGTTAGACTATGTTTTTGAGGTTTTGATCTTTCAATATGAATTCTAGGGTCTAGATATGCCCTAGGAACCATTGGTATCTTCCTAGGTTCATTTGGAAGCAAGATCTAAAAAGTTGTCAATTTTGTTGCAAAAGTTGCTTAGCAACTTTTGTAATTTTTGAAAAGTTACTTGGCCTAAGTAGCCTTGAGGCCTAATCAATGTTTAAAGGCTCTAAACCTCCCCTAATCCCTACCTTAGACTATTTAAGCAATATTTGGCTCATATCCTAAGGTTAGATGAAATATTGTACAGAGGATTGTGTGTGCAAGTGTATACAGTCTGAGTTTTCAAAGAGATCTTTGTATACAGTGAATTGATGGAAGGACTATTGTGTTAGATCTGATCTCATGATGGATTATTAGAACTAGTGTGTGGATCTATTTTCCATTTCTGAAATTATTTTAGGGTATTGTTTATCTTTTTCTTGTTTAGTTTAAATTTTTCATAAACTCCTAGTTCACTAGTTTTTATCAAGGAGGCTGAGAATATGAGGGTCTAGCTCACTATCCCACCTTCCAATATGTATGGACTTTTTGGGATAATGATTAGACCCAATGTATGTAACATACATGGAAGGAGGGGCCCTGGTATGCATGAAAATCATTTTTGCAATCCAGCCCTAGGCGAGCCATGGTGAGCCCGACTAGGAAGGATTGAATGAAGAAGGGGAATAGCTTGCAAAGGAGAGATGGAAGCTGCATGGTAGGAGTTGGAGATCTTGTAAATGTTCATTTCCAATATCTAGATGCAAGGACAAGAGCTAATCAATCCATTTGATCAATCAAAACTATCTAACACTTCACTAAATCAAGAATAGGCCTAAACTCCACTAAAAGAACCTATTTTTAGTAAGGTGGTTGTACAGCCTAGGAGGGACCCAAAACCTCCAGAATCCATGAGATGTTACCTCATATAGCAAGGATCCACAATTTTTTTTTAGGTTCCTTTGGAACAAATCAGGAGTAAAGCCCTACTTTCTCGGAGAGGAGGCCTAATTAAGCCCTTCCTTATAGCCCTATTTTACAAAGGAAGTACAAGATCGGTAGGAAGAATGGATGAAGTGAAGGTTGGAACATGTGTATTGACACATTTTAACACACCTCCTTGCCTTTGAAATCTCCCTAGCTCATTGGGAGGTGTACTACCCTTAGTCTAGCTTGAGGGTCACTAGGTGCATGAAAAAGCCAAGTAGTAAGAAGTTGTGTTTGAGTTGATGAATTAATTTTGGTAGGTTTTTTGGGCCTAAGACTAGGGTATTGAGCCATCCAAGGAATCCTAAAGGTCATTGGTGTAGGTGGATACACTAGAGGGTCACTGGGTGAACCTAAGAGCAAGGGCTTGTGATAAGCTCCTTCCCAACCTCCCTATCACTCGTCCTGTATAAAAATAGTCTTTACCAAAACTTATGGATTACATCTCCTTCCATTCTTATTTGGTAAGTTGGAAGGAAAGAAACAAGAGGGCCTTTAAAGAGAAATAATTAGATTGGACAATATTAGCCAATATAATTGAAGTAGCCTTAATAGAAGTTATAAACAACAGGGTTGATTGTCATCATAAAAAAGACTTAGATTTGACTTATTGGGATGAAAAGATGAGGAAAGAATGGGCCCAGGCCTAAAAATTATTTCTTTCATAGGATCATAAGACAAAGCTAACATGAAAAAAAGAATAGAAGTCAAATGGGATCCTCCTAAATATGATTGGTACAAGTTATATTTTGACAGGGCTTCTAGAGGAAATCTAGGTCCATTGGGTATTGGTTGTAGTGTGCATAATTGGGAAGGAGTGGAAATCGCAAGGTTCGCTAGACCCATTGGGATATAAACTAATAACTTTGTCGAGATGAAGGCATTATCTGAGGGGATATTACTTTGTAAAGATATAAAGATTGATAAATTAGAAATTGAGGGTGACTCTACAATCATGATTAATGCACTAAGGAAAAATAGCACTCCAAATTGGAAATTGAGTGTATTACTAGAAAGAGCTACAAAGTTATTAAAAAATTTTAGGAAATATACCATTAATCACATTTATCATGAAGGAAACACAATAGTAGACAGATTAGCAAATAGAGGGACTGATGGGGAGTACATAGAAGGCATTGGGTAGCCCATTCATATTCATATGTTCTTATTGGAATAACTAGTATTATTTGTATAAAAATGTGCATTGATTCGATTAACACCTATTCAACAGGTTTTTATACTTTGCAAGTCAATTAAAGAATTTGAAACTTTTGTCTTGTTGGATCTTCTACATACTTCAGCCATAATATAGAGCAATACCATTTAGTTACTGAGGATTATGGGCAATTATAATCTTATATCTCCATCTTTATTATTTTAGGATAAACATATATTTGATTGTATATATTGTTGATTTTCTAATCATTATATTGTTATCAAGATCAAGTTAGTCTTTTGGTCCTTTATAAGCATTATAGACTCATCATTCCTCTCAAGTTAGTGTGGCATGATCAACTCATTAATACATATGTAGATACAACATTAAATAATGGGAAAGAAAGAAAATCTTATCAAAGTCTCCAAATAGAAAGAAGGTTTTAAGATATAACTCTCATTGAAGGTTGGAAGTGTCATTTGTCTCTTTGGTTTTTAGAACAGAGTTTCCCTTCAAGTATGGAGACACCGATTAAGCTAGGTGGCTTGAACATGCAAATGGAATTTGATAATGAAATTAAGTGATGAAGGGTACTCCCCTTATTTAGCTAAACACACACAACACAATAGAGAAATAAACAAAAAATTACAAGAATAGATTAATGGCAATGACAAAAACACTTTCTTTTTATTATCGTCAATGAAATGACATTACAATATTTAGAAAAACAACATGCTATAGCCACATGGGAATTTTCATTACAATAATCTACAAGATAGAGCCACAATCTACCTTCTAGAACTAAACCCTAAAATCCCCTTTTAGCCCTATATAAGTAACACAACTAACTGTCTTAGAATATTATGGAAAGTGAAATTTTCCCAATTTGACACCTATCAGTATAATTTCTTTCCTTAAATGAATTTTCTCTCTTTTTCACTTGTATTGAAACTATAGTCTTGAAGGCCCAACTTCCAAAAACCATAACTTGTGAGCCATTGAGTCGATTGGCTATTATAACCCCATTTCAGAAATGGCACAAAGCACTTTACACTCTCAAATGGAAAAACACTAGTTGGTCAAAGTTTGACCCCTTTTCAGAGCCTCTAAAGCCTTCAAAACTGACCTCAAAGTTTTTGTACCACCCCACCAAAATAGAATAATGTAATAACTTCAAAACTAGACATGACCTTGCCATGAAACTTTACCAGAAAGATTATATATCCAAAATGAACCTCTATGGAAGAAAATGGAATAATTCATGCTCAAATGAACAACCTACTAAAAATATTAACCATGTCCGAAGATAACCCTTATTGAAACTAGACAATATTTTTGGGTGATGCTAGATTGCTCTTACACCCTAGATGCTCCTACATTAGACACCTAGGGTAATTTGAGAAGTGACCTTGTCACATCTTAGGTGGTTAGAGGAAACCAAGGTGGTCAACCTCTTCCTTTGATAGCCATGATGAATCTTCAACAGGTCATCCCTTCTATTTGATTAGATACTCTTCATATTTTATGTTCCTTGTACTTCTGCCAACACGACTATCCAAGATGTCTTTTATCTCCTCTATAGTTAAAGTAGGTGCTGGAATATTCCACTATGCTTCTATTATTCCATCTTCAATACTTCCTTCATGATACTCTTTCAAATCTAAAATATTAAACACTAGTGAAATGTTGTGTTTATTGGGAAACTCTACTTCATAAGAATTTCTTGAATCATGCTTCTTCAAGATTTTACATGGTCCAAGTTTCTTTATATTCAACTTGTTGTATGTTCCCACTAGAAATCTTTCCTTTCTCAAATGAACCATAACTTCATCTCAAATCTGAAATTCCTTATGTCTTTTTTTTTTATCCGCCTTAGCCTTGCACTGAATATTCATTTTATTAATATGCTTCTTTACCTCTTCATACAAATTCTTCAAGTGTTCTGCAAAGTCTTCAACTTTAGCACTACTATTTTCTCCATTTTCCAACTTCCTTAATTTTGAAGCAAGTCTAGGACTACTTCCATTTACAATCTAGAATGGTGATTTACCAGTGCTCCTATTGATAGGATTATTGTATACAAATTATGTCTGTGGTAAAATTAAATCCCACCCCTTTGGTTTATCTCCAACTAAGCATCTCAACAAGTTTCCCAAACTTCTATTCACCACTTCTATATGTCCATCAGTCTGTGGGTGGTGTGTTGAACTAAACTTCAAATCTATCTTTAATATTTTCCACAATGTCTTCCAAAAATACCCCACAAACTTAGTGTCTCGATCTGAAACTATGCTATTTGGTAGACCATGTAATCTCACCACTTCTCTAAAAAATAATTCTGCCACATGAAAAACATCATTAGTCTTTCTGCAAGGAATAAAAGGTGTCATATTTGAGAACCTATCTACAACCACAAAAATAGAATCATGCCCTCTCTGAGTCCTTGGTAAACCAAGAACAAAGTTCATACTAATATCCTCCCATGGCTTCTCTGGTACAGGTAATGGCTGATATAACCCTTTAATCTGCCTGGTTCCTTTTTCCATCTAGCATATTCTACAACTCTGCACAAACTTATTAACATCTTGAGCTACAATTATGGCTAATAACAGTACTCACAAACCAGAGCAATAGTTTTATCTCGACCAAAGTGTCCAACTAATCCTCCACTATGCTTATCTTTTATTAGGTTCTCCCTCGTGGAACTCTTTGGAGTGCACAATTGGATCCCTTTGAATGACATTACCTCTTAGATTATAAAATCTAGCCATCTGGTCCTATCTAGAGTAATAGATTTTGTGCAAGCTCTCTAGGCCTCGCCAAAATCAAGATCCTCATGATACAAACTCTTGAGACTTTGAACCCAACAACTTCAATCTTCATCTCTGTCAACAAATTATGCCTCCTGCTTAGGGCATCTACAACCCTATTAGACTTTCCACTCTTGTGCTTCAAAATAAAAGTGCAACTTTGCAAGAACTCAACCTATTTCAAATACTTATAATTTAACTTTCCTTGACTATTCAAATACTTTAAAGCTCGATGATCGGTAAAAAAAAAAATTCTTTAGGAAAAATATAATGTCTCCACTTCCTTAATGTCTAGACTATAGCATATAAAACTCTTGATCTTAAATAGAATATTTTTAATTTCTCACTAAAATAAGCAATGGGTTTACCTTCCCGACTCAAAACAGCTCCAATGGAATTGTCACTAGCATCACAGTCTACTTGAAATACCTTGTTAAATTTTGGAAGTTACAAAACAAGCTTCTCCATAACTTTTCTCTTCAATAAATCAAAACTTTTTGATGCTCATGCAGTCCACTTAAACTCTTTTTTATCCCCTCTCATAGTTCTAGTCAAGGGTTCACAAATACTTCTAAAATTCTCAATAAACTTTCTGTAAAATATATCCAAACCATGAAAATATCTTACCTCAATAGAACTCCTTGGAGTCAGCCATCAAGGATATCCTTCATCTTCTTTAGGTCCATTTTAAGACCATTTTCTCAATAAAAAAATCTTAGGTACACTAACTCCTTCACAAAAATACACTTCTTCAAGTTAATCAACAAATTTTCTTCTCTTAACTTCTCAAAGACCCTACAAATATGCATTATATGCTTCTTTAATGTCTTACTGAAGATCAAAATATCATCCAAGTAAACAATAACAAACTTACTCAAGAATTATTTCAATACCTCATTCATGAGCTGCATGAAGGTGCTTAGTGCATTGGTTATCCCAAAAGGCATGACTAACCACTCATAAAAGCCTTCCTTTATATTTAAGGTTCTATTCCATTCATCTCCTTCTCTAATCATGATTTGGTGATATACACTCTTCAGATCTATCTTTGTGATTTATACTTAGCCCCACTCAAACAATCCATAATGCCATCCATCCTTGGCAAGGGAAATTTATACTTGATAGTAATCTTATTGATAGCACAAGAATCTATACACATCCTCCATTCTCCTTTTTTCTTTTTTGTTAGAACTGTTGCTACAATACATGGACTCAAACTCTCTCAAATCAACCCCTTCTGCAACAACTCTTGCACTTGTCTATTGAACTCTTCACTCTCTGTTGGAGTCATTTTATGGGCTACCTTATTTGGAAAACTAGCTCTGAGAATCAAGTCCATTTTATGATTAATCTTTCTTATTGGTGCCACTCCATCAAGTACATTATCAGAAACAATATCTTGAAACTCATCCAAAAAACTTGGAATTTCTAGAGGCACATATTCTACTTCATCTTTATCAACTCTTGGAATTAAAGAAAAACACATATGTTCATGCTTCATGCCCTCTAGAAACTTCCTTCCATCAACTAAACATATTCTGGCATTACTACATATATTTTCCTCATTTTTCTTCAATGGCTTCATCTTGTGTCAGACTCCATCCTTTGTTAAGGAATAGGTATTTGCATACCCATCATCTACTGCATGATGATAAAATTTCCACAGTCTTCCTAACAATAGATGACAAGCATCTATAGGCATAATATCACACAATACCTCATCATGATAGTTTCCAATTTTGAAGTTTACCAAACACTATTCATTGACAAAATCCTTGTGATCCTTCTGCAACCAAGATATCATGTAGGGATTCAGATTCTTTCTTCTCTCTAACTTCAATTTATCAACCATTTCATCTAGAACAAGGTTATTAACTCTACTACTATCAACAATGACATTTCATATTTTACTGTTAGACTTACGCCTTGTGCAAATCAAATTCTTCCTTTGCCCAGGTTCCTTCTCATCATTTAGCAAGGCTCTTCTGGTGACAAGGATCTATATATGATGAAAATTCACCTATTAAGAACAAGTTCAAACATGCAAACATTAATGATAAAGAGCATATTCAAATCTATTTTAGCATGTTCATAAACTTATAAAAACACTAATTTTCACCACAACCTTCGATGAGCAATAAGCAAGTGCACCCAAGACTTGCTTGATTTCAGCTCTTAGAGATATTTGTGGGTGTGCTCTCCCAACACAAGTATAGATCCCACTAAAATGCAAGTATAATGAAGATTTGAGATGCTCAAGAAGAAGCTACAAAAGAAACTCTCAAGCACTCAAATGCAAGAGGCCAAGGAAGCTCAAGGAGGAGCTATGAAAGCAATCATCAAGCTCTATGGCATGCAAATGTGCAAAGAAAATGGATGAAGCTAAATCACTAAGATGAAACTAAGTCTACAAACTTGAAAGAAATTTAGCAACTACCAAATTGTTAGAAAACTCTATGAAAGAAATTCTAAGTCTAAACTAGCATAATAACTCTAATGCAAAAAGGAAGGAATTTTTCTTGAGACAAGGGTCCTATTTATAGGATTTTGGAGGGCTGGGTGAGGTGGCGTCTATGTGGAATCCACATAGGTGTCACCAAGGAGACACATAAGCCATGCAAAGTCCAAAACTTGCTCACACATGTGTGATCAACTTGAGATGTGAAAGGTCAATGTGTACTTCAAGTACATGTGTAAGTGTGTGTAAGAGATGTGTAAGTGAAAAAGTCCATTTTCACCATTTTAGAATGTGTAAGAAGTGTCATAAAATGTAAGAAGCCTTGTTTGTGCAAATTTTAGCAATTTTTTAAAATGGTCATTTTTGGAAATTTGCTCACACATGTGTGAGCAAATAATTAGGACTAATGGATGTAGGAATCCAAAAATTAGTCTAATTAACCTTAGTTAAGTAGTGAGTAGGCTTATTAGATAGAAAGTGATGTGTGTAGGATAGCATCTAGGTTGGATTTAGGATTAAATTAAATAAAATTTAATTTAATCATGGCTTAGTAGAAATAAAGAATGTGAGGGAATTAAATAAATTAGAAATTTATTTAAAAAGGGACTATGGAGAAACATGTATTAAATTAAATTTAATACATTATGAAAGCTAGTATTTAAATTTAATTCAAATAGTATAATTAGTGAATTTTTTTAATTAAATAAATAGATGAATTTAAAAAATATAATTAATTAAAAATTAACTATAATGTTATTTGGAGTCATTAATTAAATTAAATTAAATTAATGTTAAAAGGATGAATTTAGGTGTCTACAGGATTTCTCATCTTTCATCATCCTCAGAATGTGTTAGAGTTTTAGGTGACTCTACAACACCCCCATGATCGAATGCAAGACCAAGATAACTTCCATAAGAGATTGGCAAGACAATTGCATTAAGATGCAAGAATGATATTATTGATCATGGACATGATTAAAATGTACATAATAGGCCTCCTTATATAGGAAAGGAGATAAGAGACAATGATAAGGAGCTGATAAGCTATCACCTATGCTAGGTGTAATCACATGTCCACCAAATGTGGATCATCCTCCATTATGCAATAAAGTATGTGCATTGGATTAGGATGATAATGTGATAAGAAAATGAAAGGTGGATCTCACACACAACGAGGTATGTGAAGACAACTATCACACCAAAAGTGGAATTTCTCCTACACCATGTGCTTAATAGATGTGCACACTCCTAGGTGTCTCAATCACAAATTACTATGCAATGCATTAACCTAAGTAAGATTAAGTAAAGTGTAATTAGCAATAATTAATTACACCAACACCCCCCCTTAAGTGCAACTTAGGGGAATGCACTTAAACTCACAATGCAAGATGGGTCCCGGCTACTAGGCCATGTTAGGTACCCATGTACAAAATGCAATACATGAAATGCATAACTCTCATAAAGTGGAGAAAGAGGGAAAACCTCATGGGAAAAACCCTCCACCAAAAAGAGAGAAGAAAACAAGATGCATGGATGGATGGAGTGCTCAAGACCTCCCAAGAACTACATACATCATGTATATACAAATAATTATCCCCCCATAAGAAGGATAGTTGGAAACATGATATCCCCCCCATAATGTAGAATCTCCTACAAAAATGGTGAGTGCTTGAAGACAAAGTATATTCCAATGACTACAAACAACATTTCTCCCCTTGGGAAGAAGATATACCAAGTACAAATGTAGGTGTGGTTCCCATTCTGGATAGGAACTAGAAAGTGGAATCCAAATGAAGTATGATGATGATGCCATGAACTAATCCATATCCAAATGAAAGAAGGAGGAAGGTCTCCAAATATGCATCTTTGAAGACTGAATAGGCCTCTTCAATCTCAAAGAATCTATCACATCATGTGACAAACCAAGTGAAGAAGAAGAATCATGAATACCAATCTCCAAAGAATGTGAAGAAGTATCTCCAACTGTGATGAAACTGTCATCAAAGAGAAGAGAAACCCCCTCAAGTATGTCTCCCAAATCTAAAATATGAGACTCAACAAATAATGAACCAATATCTGGCAAGTAAGAATCCCAATCAGGAAGACAAATAGATATCTCTTGCAATGAATCATTGGAATCACCAACAAGAGATGATTGTGTGATCTCAACTAGAGAAGTAGGAGCTATAGGAGGAGCCACTGGATCATCCTCGCTCTCAATTGCTGCAAATTTTTCAATTGCATCTAAAGTATAATCATCATAGGGAATATTATTTGCATCATCAAGAGGAATGAGGCAATCTGAAGCAACATCATCTGGGAATGGAGGAACATGTGGATCACCAAAAATCTCCCAAATGATTGTCCAAATTATGTGTGGACATTGAACACCTCTAAATTTGGGGTAGATGTCATAGAAGAGACACAAACTAATGCTACCAATAATCAAATTTATAATATGAGCATTCTTTTCTCCCCAAACATATTGCTTCCCCTATGACTTTGGCTCAAGAATGAGTACATAAAGATGAGGCAAGAGATTAAGCCATCTACAATGTGTGATGATTCCTTTTGCCCATGACTCATAATTATCCTTAGTCAAAATTACTACTACAGGATGTGTTTCATAACCCATGATTACATTAATGATACACTTCTCTCATTACAAATTGAGATCAACAAATTATTACACTCCAAAATCATGCTATAATAGACTTAGATCATTATGCAAAAGACCAAGTTAAGGCTTATGCATTACAAATGAAAAAACTAAGCCAATTTCTAAAAGTATAGTTTTTGGTCACAGTCACTAAAATCTGATTCCAGATCTAGAAAATACAGAAAAAATTATGCACTTTCAAAAAAGATTGCACCTAAAAAGGAGTTCATATGAGCTCAAATGAGGCCTTAGAAGTTGCAAAAACTGAGATTTGTGATTTTTAGAATAATTTAGGAACAGAGATCAAAAACCACTTGAATCATTGTGTAGATCATGAAATTCTACCCCAAAACAAAAAAAAATTGCTTGAAAAAAGGAGTCCAAATGACTGAGATATCGCTGTTTGAAAATTGCCTCTGAAACTATTTTTTCTGAATCGCTGCCGCTGCACTTCCAAAATTCAAATAGCTCTAGATTTGGCCTCGGGTGTCTGATTTGGATGAAATAAAATTTGATTTAGGGGTTTTTGGACTTCCTTAATATGATGCCAACCTCTGATTTGCACCAGCAAGCACCAATATTGACCTGCAATAGAAAGCCACAAAATACAAAACCCCAAATTTTCTCCAAATAGACTATGCAATGGTGATGTCCAAATACCTTTATTCTACACCCACAAATGAATCAAGCCAAGATTGCACTTCTTGAGAAGAGGTCTTCACACCTTGAGAGCTCTGATACCATGTTAAAGTTTTAGGTAACTCTACAACACCCCCATGATCAAATGCAAGACCAAGATAACTTTCACAAGAGATTGGCAAGACAATTGCATTAAGATGCAAGAATGATATTATTGATCATGGACATGATTAAAATGTACATAATAAGCCTCCTTATATAGGAAAGGAGATAAGAGACAATGATAAGGAACTAATAAGCTATCACCTATGCTAGGTGTAATCACATGTCCACCAAATGTGGATCATCCTCCATTATGCAATAAAGTATGTGCATTGGATTAGGATGATAATGTGATAAGAGCAAAAAAGGTGGATCTCACACACAACAAGGTATGTGAAGACAACTATCACACCAAAAGTGGAATTTCTCCTACACCATGTGCTTAATAGATGTGCACGCTCCTAGGTGTCTCAATCACAAATTACTATGCAATGCATTAACCTAAGTAAGATTAAGTAAAGTGTAATTAGGAATAATTAATTACACCAACAGAATGTGATGACTTGGAATCTTCATCTACATGTGCAACTCGTGCATTGTCATCCAGTCTTGTATTTTTTATCCCTTGATGTTGAGGAAACTCATAAGCTATATGTCCTTCCTCTCTGTAATAGAAACATGTCCCACAAAAACCTCTTCTTCTTGGTCCTTTCCCTCTTCATCTCTGATCTCTATTATTTTGATTTCAAGGGTGATAGGAATTATTTCCCCTCTAATTTTGATTGCTACTAGAGTCCTCATTCTTCTTTGATCTTCATTTTGGCCTCCCTGAGACCGTCCACTAGGTCTTCCACTATGACATCTTCCACTTTGCTTTCTCTCAAACTTCTTGTTCATATTTTCTTCTACCTTCAAAGTAAATAGATATTCATCTTGAATGGTAGGCATGCTTACCATTATCAACTCTTCTTGAATACTTGGCCTCAAACCATTTATGTAACGAGAAACCTTATCCTTTTTAGCTTTAGAATGACTTGTTCTAATAAGAACCCAATAGAACTCCTCAATATACTCCTAGATAGATTTTCAACCCTTTCATTTTCTTCAGTAAATCAAGATCATAGTCAATAGGAATAAACTATCTCTTCATCCTATCCACCATTCGATCCCACCTTGTTATAATATCCTTCCCTCTTCTATTTCTCTCCAACTAAATCTCTTTCCACCAAATGTTAGCATGACCTTTCAACTTGGCCTTTGTGAATCTGACCCTCTCCAGATCTTCTATTTCCTCAAGCTCAAAGTACTCCTCCATATCATTGATCCAATTGATCAAATCTTCTAGATTAATATTTCCAAAAAATGTAGAAAATTCAATCTTGGGTCTCTTTCTAATCTTGGAAATGGCCCTTAGAAACCTAGCTTCATCAGGATCCCTAGTTGTTTCTTTCTCTTCTTCAAACTATCTATATTCTTTAGATTCATCCTCACTTGCATCTCTTTCCCTAATATTGGTTCCTCTATGCACCTCCTCTTACAGTGCTTGCACTTGCCTCTACAAGGCTCTAAAACCCTATTATGTCACACCTGCAATCATTCCACCGTGATTCCTTCATGAAGACATTTTCTATATTTATCTCTCAGACCCACAACCATAGTCCTAGTAAAAAATTCCTCACACTTGACAATCTATCTATAGGCTCAGGAACTTCTACTCTGATACCATTTGATGAAGGGTACTCCCCATATTTATCCAAACACACACAACACAATAGAGAAATAAATAGAAAATTACAAGAATAGATTAATGGAAACAACAAAAAAAAAAAAATCTATTATCTTCAATGAAATGGAATTACAACATTTAAAAAAAAACAACATGCTATACCCACATGGGAATTTTCATTACAATAATCTACAAGACAGAGCCACAATCTACCTTCTGGAACTGAACCCTAAAATCCCCCTTTAGCCCTATATAAGTAGCACAACTAACTGCCTTAAAATATTTTGGAAAGTGAAATTTTCCCAATTTGGCACCCAATGGTACAATTTCCTACCTTAAGTGAATTTTCTCTCTTTTTTCACTCGTATTAAAACTAGTCTTGAAGGCCCAACTTCTGAAAACCATAACTTGTAAACCATTGAGTCGATTGGCTATTATAACTCCATTTTAGAAATGGCACAAAGCACTTTACACCCTAGGCTTGTAAAACACTAGCTTATCAAAGTTCAACCCATTTTGGGGGGCTCTAAAGAATTCAAAACTAAGCTCAAAGTTTTTGTACCACCCCGCCAAAACAAAAAAATGCAATAACTTCAAAACCAGACTTGACCCTGCTATGAAACTTTACCAGCAAGGTTATATATCCAAAGTGAGCCTCCAAGGAAGAAAATGGAACAATCCATGATCTAAATAAAAACCTACTAAACATAGTAACCATGTCCAAAGATAGCCCTTATTGAAACTAGACAATATTTTTGGGTGATACAAGATTGCTCTTACACCCTGGATGCTCCTGCATCATTAAGATTGATAGGCTAAGGAAAATATTAATGTATAAGAATGGTCCAGTTATCAGGATGGTATTTAGAATACCAGGTCATGATTTTGTGTACAATGAAGACATGTTTTGTGCAAACTTGGATATCTAAACAATGTTCATTGACATTTGCTATGCATATATATAAGGATAGGGATGACATCGGTAAACCGTGTCAAATTGATTATTCAAAGAGGAGGTTTTGATGGGTGTGGAAAGAGTTCTGGTTAACATTCATGTAGACCTTACTATGTCTAAATTGAGATACTATGATAAGATGATGATTAATAATATACTAGTGATAACATATCCAATCTTGGTCTTTGAGGACAGTGAAGAATTCTAGGAAAGAAAGTCGCTTATTCAAAGAAACTTAGATTTTCTCATGCATATCTTTCATGTTAGGAATCCCTCAAATAAAAATTGGTATGATGAATACTTTCCTACAGATGAGGTGGGTGCCTCTGATATCAAAGATGAAGGCATTGAGGTCCTTTCTTTTGAGAACTCATCCAAGGAGCTCGAGGAAGGGTCAAGCCCCACATTCAAATAAAACCTAAAGGTGGATAAGCCCTACAAATTTGATAAGAAGCGAAAAAGTCCCAAACTATAAAATTAGTAAGTTTGCCCAATTCTGTTCATAACAAAGACATAGTACTTATAGTTATATAGATACTTTTGGGGATGATGGTATGATGGTCTATAGAATACTATGTAATTATTTAGGGATTAAATATTCTGTTATAGTCTAAGTTGTTTATATATGGTGCACATTTTGTAGTATTATGGTCTTGAACCTTTGGGTTACACTATATGCACAATGATAAACATAAAACCTAATTAGATATTACTTGTGAATGTTTATTTGTGGATCTATATTATATCTCTTTCGTCAGATGACACATTGGCTCGATTGGTTCTTTTTCTAGAATTTTGATATTTCTATATGACATTGGTTGAACCTTGATTATCCACTTTGGTATCTTTGAAACGGTTTATATATTCAAGGTTAGAGCATCGAATTGCTTATGATACTGGTAGATTTTTTTGGTAATGCATTATTTAGGTTGGTAACCCCTGATTAAGATTTAGGTGTCATGGCTAAAATTTTACAATGCAACCATTTTGGGGCATTTGTTAATTAGGTAATATTTTGGTTTTGACTTCTAATTCTATTTGTTTTTCCATAAATTTGTTAAAGTATCGATGAATTTCCATGGATTCCTATAAGAAGATATACTTACTAATATGGAGATCTTGTTCATCAAAGAAACAAATTGAAATTCACACACACACACACACACGTGTGTGTGTGTCTGTGTGTATATGTATATGTATATGTATATGTATATGTATATGTATATGTATATGTATGTGCATATATATATATATATATATATATATATATATATATATATATATATATATATATATATATATATATATATATACACACACACACACACACACACACACACACATATATGATAGCATTTTCTCTAAATATACAGTATGATTATGTGATTTGTGGCATTGATAAACACCATGCATATATTAATAAGTTGTATCTTCTCACTTCATGGGTTTCTGTCATATGGGTTTTATGGGGCTTGCTACAAAACCTACAAATAATAAACAATATCATTTTCTTAAGATTGTTATTTATATTTAGATCCTTCTCATACTCTTGTATCACATGTCAATAGTAATGCAAGATTTTGGTTTGATATTTTTTTTTAAATCATGAGAGGAAGTGAATTGGAAAACACCCTTTCTCTTGTGGGGTGGAAAAATATTTCAGGACCTTAGAGTTGGATGTGACCTCTATGTAATAAGGCATTGTTGAAATGAACTATTAGGTAATATGGTATCTTATTATTACACTATTATGTTATCCTTGATCACACTGTGAGAGTTTTGGTAGTTGGAATGTCAAATTTATTTCATATGTCATCTTAGGGGGACAATGGAGTTTTAAGGTTTATCTGCCCTCAACTTATAGAGGGTCTTGTTGTGATTGATGTTAAATCTAACAATATATCTTTAAAGTGGATCTTTTTTAATTATTTCAAGGATCAAAATAGAAATAGAATTTGAAGTGATCATGTAATGGCTTCCCTCTAAATAATGCTTCAATTTTAAGATAATCAGCTAAAGATCTTGTTTATAGAAAATCTGATCCATGCTCAAACAAGTAGAAAGGTTTTATCAATGTCATTAAACTAATGTTAAAGCTAGAATGATAAATGATAGCTAAGAATAAACTATCATACTTAGGAATGTATTTAAGGATATTTATTCATTAGAGGTAGAAGATGCAAATACTCAATTACTTTCTTTATTTATTATTATACATATTTCAGTAGACTAAGATGTATTTTTTCATGAGATTGCAATGGATATATTTTTTGATATCATGGTTATTCACACATTGCAATTTTGGAGGCTGTCTATTTTTAATGTGCAGGCAATGAAAATTCAATATTGATTTAGCCAGATGCTCAGAAGGTTCTCTGGAAGGATTGGTGGCATGTATTGTTTCTATACAGTTATTTCAATTGGATAGAATTGCAAGAAAATTTGTATTGTATTGTATTGTATTGTATTTCCCCAACATGTAATAAGAGGAAATATCAAAATCCTCAACAATACCCCGTATTTACAAAGTGGGATGTATGTAAATTAATGTAAATCTAAGAATCTTTTCTTTATTTTTTGGGGCAGGATCAGAGGTTTCCTTCGCCTGGTTCTTTCCTATCGTCGCCCCTATTGAACAGGGTTGTAAAATTAGTTTTAATACTAATAAAATAAATTGGTCATGGCCCAACACCTACCAAAAAAAAGTGTACCTATTATCTCTCAGAAATTTAATATATATAAGTATTTTCATTTTATTTTTTAATAAGTGTTTCTATTATTTCTCAAAATTTTCAATTTAATTCTAAAACATAACTTATTTTACTTTTCAATTAGCAATTTAAATATAAGTAATCATTTCATATAAATTATTCACTCTTCTTTTTATTCATTCAATATTTTATTGAACATTAATAAATATTAAATTAACTTTTTTTATTTTTCATAACTATTTTGTATTATTTCTCTTTTATAAATTATTTTTCAATTAAATCAAATTTAATTTTACAACATAATTACTATCCTTTTCAACTAATAGCTTAGATATATAAATAATCCTTTCATATAATGTTTATCAAAACATTCACAATGTGCTACAAACAGGAATGACATTATTTTTATTTTTATTTTTATTGTTACTGATGGAATGATTAATGTAGCTTCAGGATTCCCAATTTTTTAGCTTGGTTAATGTATCCATTATTTTTAAAATTTGAGTTGGTAAATGATTTGCACAGATATGTGTTGTAACAAGAGTATCAGGTGGAGTTCAGAGGAAAGATATTATGAAACCTTACAAAATTCAAGTATCGTGAAGTGAAACACATCGAATGAATAAATTTTGATTTTGTTGAATGTAAGGATGGTAAACAAAAAATAGCAAAGATATATGAGGGGGAAAATTAACATAAATTTGTAAAATGTTAATTATTGCGCCCTTCATCAGTATTCTCTAAAAATATTTGTGTCCACCATTCACAACATTAATTTGGTTTGATTGGAAAGAGGGAGTGTTCATTCATATTTCCTCTAGACATAAATAGTCATCACTCTACAAATGAATTTGAGCTTCATCACTTGTCATTGTCCCACTTCATATCTTAGGAATTGAGGTTTCTTTACAATGTACACATTCACCCAAATATTTTTTGTAAAGCGTGCAAAAATTTGAGGATTCTAATAATTTCAATGGTCTTGCATGCTTATTTATAAATGTGATACATTGATTTCATCTTTCACGTTCGTCATTTCAACTAATAAATGCCTTTGACATAAGAAATGTATTTTTGGTATTTTTGGTGTTGGAGAATTCAGGATCCTGTCATGAAGCTATAGACTTCAAGGGATAAAACCAAGAAAGTATCAACCACAAGAAACCAATGAAGAACAACAAGATTGAAAATTTTACAATGCAATGATATGAATTGCTATTGAATTGATTTGGATGATACAAATGTACAAGAGATCTTGCTTATATAAGCAAGTAAGGAGGGAGTTGGTCACAACTACCTTGCACTACAAATATTAAATGTCTAGTGTAAAATATTAAATAATGAAACCTAAGATAACTATTATTAAATGATTGTATCATGTTCTATTAAGATATCTAAGTAAACTCAAATAAACTAAACATATATAAGTAAATTTACTCCAACAACCCCCCTAAGTGCAACTTACGGAGAAAAACTAGTATACAAATGATACAAGGCTAATATGAAGATGCAATAGATGGGTATTGGCTACTAGGCCATGTTAGGTACCCATGCACAAATAATCTCTCACAAATGAGGAAAAGGAGAAAACATCACGGGAACAAATTCCTCCCCAAAAAAGAGATATGCAAAAAATAGGAAGTGAAGTGATGTATAGAGGTATCACATCAATGCCCCCTAAGAACTATATCCTTCACATGAATATGAAAAGAAAAGGGATACCTCCTCAAGAATTTCTTCCTAATATGAAGTACAGGAATGATAGACCAAGTCTTCAAAGCCTGAAATGAAACCATACTAAAATAACAAATCTGAAAAACCAAATAACTCATGTTGTGTCAAAGTCCTAGAATCCATGTCAACAATCAACTCTATCATGGCATGGAATGAAGGAGTCATGAGAATATCCACAAACCCATTAAGAGGAGCTGCATTACTCCTCATACTAGATGGAAGTGTCAAAGGAATATATGATTCATCACTATCAAAAATAATTAATTAAAAGCATACGCCATGTGTATATGATGAGTTAGACCCACTACATGGAGATGACCATCCTCATGATGAATGTAAGTAGCATTTGCAATGAAATCAACTCTAGTACCACCTTATATAATTTGATAAACTGAAAGTAGATTGTGTTTTGCCTCAAGATCATGAAGAACTTTTATCACCACTATATCACTCAAGTCAATATCATCTACAAAAGCAACATGCGAAAGTTGGTTACTTATTTTTAAGAGCTTATGATATGATGGAGGATGGGTATAATATATAATGTTGTTGTTGGATGAATATGAAATATATTTTGATGTTCCAAAATTAAGAATCCAACCAATGTTTCTAGGTGCACAAGTGGTGATCAAGGCATGGCCCTTTCCTTTGAGATATGAAGATTTGTCCTCATATTCGGTAGAAGATAAACCTAATGAAAAAGGGACTAAAATTTTATGTATCTTGAGTAATTCTCTCAACTCATGAATATCCTTGAAGAAACTTTCATCATGTCCAACTTTCTTGCAAAAACCATATGGGATTTTATCCTCTTATTACAATTCTCATCACTATGCCCGAATTCATTACAAAAAGAACACTTGGGTCACTCCTCCTTTGAATTGGCCTCTTTGAAAGAGGTATTGGAAGTGTCATTGGATTCTATCTTGGGCTTGTTAATGTTTTACCCCTTTTCTTTAGAGGGTTGAGACACCAAAGCATGATTCTTGGAAAGAGACTCCATTTGAACCAACTTGGCCTACTCTCTAGTCAATTGATCACAAAACTCATCAAACGATGACATATTATTATCATTCCCCATAGAATCCATAATGGAATATAAGTTAGAATAAAATTCCTAATATGGACCACAAAGCTCAGAAATGATCAATAAAATGTACTCCTTATCTTCTTTTTCATGACTACACCCTTTCATTTATGATAATATCAACTTGAACTAGGCAAGGAAATCTTGAATTGTGGGAAATGCATCTAGAGTGAGAGAAGTAAAATCAGCTTGAAGTTGTAAGATCCTAAATTGATTGACCTTTACGTATAGCTATGCAAGCTTATCCCACATCTCTTTAGGTGTATCACATTCAACAATATAAAAAAACTAGTTATTTGACACACGAAGACCTATGAGTCCTTTTTCCTCATCTATTTTGTTCCTATAAATAAACTTGTTTATTTCCTTAGTGAACTCAGTCTAGTAATCTTTCAAATTTTTCCAAAGACCACAAGATTGTAATAATTGTGCCATCTTGAGCTTCCACATGTGATAATTATGTCATGTGAGCAATTCAATCATATGGAGAAGGAAAAATTATACCAACCTAGAGACAAATTAAAATCTCAAGGGATGGACCTTTCCTTGCATCACCTCACTTTTACTAGCACATAGAGCTATGGGGATCAGATGTAATGTTTGTTAGAGAAATTCTTAATTAACTAAGGTGTTGGAATGTAAGTAACTTAGGATAAATAGATGCTATATGAAGATAAATGTCAATAACTAAAAGATGTTGAATAATAAAAATGTTCTAAATATGGAAACATAAAGGATAAATTATAGAGAACAATTGTCAAGCTTTGTAAGCTCACTACTTCAGACACATGTGTGGCTTTTGGATGCTAGAGCAGGTACAAGATAACAACATAGCATGTTGATTCAATGTCTGATAAATAAAATGATTCACACTCACCCCTCTAAGATATTTCACACACTAAGAGGAGGAAAATGTTGGGGTTGTTTAGAGACCTACCTCGGTCAAGTCCTTTCTTTGGTGTTTCCACCTCCACAACAGTTGAGTAGACATGATAAAATAATGATAGATAACTGAAGATAACAAAATATGTAATAAAAAATAATAATAATATGATGAAGACAAAATTATATGTTCAATATGATGCAAACAAAATGAGAAGATTCAACTCCTATCAAGCACATAAAGCTCAAATGAAGTGGCATTCATCAATAATTTAGTATGATGTCAATGGATTGCAAGCTATCCAATGTGATGAGGAGTTGTCTATGAAGGAGAAACTTAGTAAAAATATCCAAAATGCATGGTGAAATCTCTGGAATGTATCAGAGAGGAAAAAGAAGGCCAAATGAAGCTCAAAATGGAGATATGTGCATGTAGGGTTGAACCTCGCATCGATGGGTGATGGAAAATAGGCATTATAATTGTAGGGTGGAAGTGTATAGCACCTCAATTGCACTCTACACATCTAAAAAATTTTAGATGAGTGCATAGCTGACAAGTTGTGCGGTCAAGATTCAAAGTGATTGTGAAGAGGCATGGTGAATGGATGAGAGCAGCTGATGTGGACTTTTGAGTCTTAGACTTTTGCATAGTGAATGTTGGATAGGCATGTGATAGGGTGGCTTTATATCATGTTAGTATGCATAGCATTAAGCTATTATTATCCAACTTTTTAACTTTTTGGTTCACATCTCAAACATACATGATATTGTTCCCAAATTATTTGTACTCCAAGTCTCACCCTCTTCTTGATCATACTTAACAAATAAATTTTGTCTTTTAAACCTATCTAAGTACTAAGTCAGTCAATTCCCTATTGGAAAAATAGTCAACGCTCCCCTTGGGATTTGTGACATGGCTTAACTGCCTCATTTATCTTATATAAGTCTAGTGGTTGTATTGAGCATTAACAGGTCGATCTTTTGGTGCAACAAAAACCACTACTTGTAACAAGTGGTATCAGATCTTGGTCAAAGGTTCAAATCCCCTAAGGTAATGCTGAGGGGGAGATTGTTGAAAAAATGGTCAATGCTCCCCTCCAGATTCATGACATGGCTTAACTACCTCATGTGTCCTCTATAAGTCTAGTGGTTGTATCAAGCATTAACAAGTAGATCTTTTGGTGCAACGACAACCACTACATGTAACATTCCCTATGAATTTTTACTTGACCTTATAATTTGTGAAGTTCATGAAACTGCCAAATAACTCGACTATACCAAAGTAGGTGTTGTGTCTCCCCCCCAATTCCTTTATTGTCAATATTTTAGGGTTTTTACTTAAATATATTACTTTGTCACCTTGGAAGAAAATTTGACAAAGTCACAAACTTTGTTGACTATGCCAATTTGAACTAAGATATTCCATAATCTCTCATAGTCGGTGAATCAGGTGAAGTCATGAACTATAAAAATGTTCCCTATTGGTTCAAACTTTCAAAATAGCTACTGAATTCCTGAATATGTTGAGTTCATGTCTTTTAATGAGTTTATTTTTCACAAAGCTAGCACACGTGGGACATTAATTATTTCCTTAAGCTACAAGAGAAACCTAAATTAAACCTGCACAAATTTAAATGTACTATCACTACCAACTTGAACCAGAATTAAATGTTTCACTTAAAAAGGTGGTATTGTTAAGGTTGGATTTTATTACATGTAAAACCTGAACAATGTAGTTCATAGCATCTAAGTGTTGGAGAAAGAAAAAGGTCCATGCCAGAAATCAAGGTTAGTCCTTCTCTTTTGGTAGTCTGAAATGTAATTCTAGTTTTACCCAACCTATTGACTGAAGTGAATTAGTGGAATTTTCCCTCTCGATGAGTTTTCTCAATGAGATTTCTATTCATTCTCTGCACTCTTACACCTAGCCAACACAATTATTAGAAATCCACATTTTATATTCTTTGCACCTATTGTTCCAAACACTAATACACATCATGCCCACAGTAATAGACAATAGCTTGGATGGATTTTTTGACACAAATGTGAATCAGGAGGATGTCCAAGAAATCCTCGATAGATTAAGAATAAATTGTTTCTCTCCCATAGCAAGAGAATTTTTTAATAGCAGTCTTCTAGAAGCTATTGGTTTCCCTAAAGAAATCTCCTGTCAGGAATTGGTCTCTTCTTGTGTGTGCCACTACCACCCAAAATATTTCAAAATTTAAACTTTTGATGGTGTGGTCATCATCAAATTGAATTTAGAAATTGTAGCTCATGCCCTTAGATTACCAAAGCAGGAAGTGTTTGTGGATACATCTATTGAAAAATTATGGGAATATTTTCAAGATAAAGAAGAATGGTGTTTAAATAGATTTTCTATAGCTTGGTTTAAGGTAAAGTAGAAAGGCCAATATCAACTCCCCTAAATTATTGAAAAGGAATTTTTTGCAAAATATATTGAAGATGAAATTTTTTTATTGCACTGAATTGTCATAAACCCAATAGCTAAGGAATTTTTTTCTTGGGCTAGATATATCAATTTATCATGATTATATGTACATACATGGCCAATATATTGACTAAGGGGGAGATAATAAGTCAATAGTTTCATAAGAAATCAGACAATTTTAGGTGGGATAGTTCCTTTCACATGTGTTCCTTATTGATCTATGTATTGGGGACAAACTAAGCTACTTTATCGGGTCTTAGGACCCTAGAATATCATAGTCAAGACCTTTTAGTCTTTGAAGCCTTCTCTTAGTTACAAAAGTATACACAAGAAGGATGAATTTTATGATGTAATTAATTATTTCTTGTGGGTAGTGATAAAGAAATTTGAGGAGTTACCTAAAAGGATGATCTCTTCTAAATTTTATGACTTTGTCATATGTTATGGTAGATTTTTCATCCAGTTTGGCATTTTTTATTATCTCAAAGTTGGAGGATTCAATCAAACCCCCTACAAACTACCCAAGTATGAGTTTGATTATTTTATACCCTTGGAGGATTGTAGAAAGATGAAAGGGTTCAATGCTAAACATGTTACTAAGATGAAGAAGAAAGGTTATTATTTCCCAATATCCTTGTCTCTCTTTACTTGTAAGAGTTTTGATGTTGGTGCCACCACAAAAAACTTCTCTCTAAGTATAAATTCTAGTCCATACCCCCAAGGGTTTCCTTTGATGGTAAAAATTATGTGAAAAATAATTTTTGTTGGGGTGAATCTATCTATATTAACCTCATATATAGGATTATTAGGTAGACTATATAGATATAAGGGAGGTACAAAAAAGAGATCTTATGAGGATGACCTTAAAATAAGTCAAAAATCTTGAGCTACCTATCCTCATACATGATGAATTAATTGATGATGGTTCAAATTTGATTGATGAAACATATTAGAATGTTACTCTCTCTACCACAAAATACTAACTTTGCATAATAGAGATGAGATGGATATGGAGAAGAGGACTTCCCATGTGGTAGAAAGGACCAAAAGATGGAATGAGAAGAAAGTCAGAGAATGCACTAGGTCTTTAGCCCCTAAAAATTCCACAAGTGCCAAGAAAAATGTGTCAGAAGACATCAATCCTAGTAATGTTCCTACCATCTCAGTATCCACACCCTTAGGGGAAGCTTCTCAATCAGGAAAAGATGGTGAAGAACCAGAGAAGCAGGAAAAGTTGAAATAAAAGTGTGAAGTGAGAAACTCATCCTCCCTGAAGAAAGATACCAATGAAAATGTTTCCACCCCATCTTCCCTTGCTAATATTAATTTTCCTATACTAATTGTGGTACTCAAGAAAATGATACCCTCATCTTTCACTAGATTGACGAAGATGATATTTCCAATTCTATCTTTGATAATTTTGAATTTTATCTTCTCGGTGGCCCTTGCCTCTCCCAATCTAATACTCCCCCACCAAGTAATGTCATCATTAATGCTTCTAATTCAATTGCAACTACCTCCCCCCCTTGGGCCAAGGAGGCTATTGAAAAAAAAAGAGATACATGTCTATGGTTGAAACAAAAGTAGACACCATATTGTAGGGAACCCATAAGCCAAAAAGAGCCAAAATAATGTCAAGGGTAGTGATAGATCCTATGATTAAATGAAGGATCTTGGAGATTATAGATCTCATTGGTGAAAATAATGAGCATGAAGTCATAGAGAGAGGTTTTAGCTTTAGTATAATTGACATGGATCTACCTACATTAGAAGGAGACATTTACCATACCACTGCTTTTGTCAATGCCCTATCTTAGAGGGTAAAGATAAAAGAATAAAAGCATCTACAACTTCTAAGATAGGTAAAATATTTGGTTTCTTTTTATCAACATGTTCTATATGAGGGGGATAAACACTTTGAGTACAACATGTCAGTCCATATTGATGGGCTAGATTCTAACAAATTAAAGAAAATCAAAAGATATTAAAGTGCTACTTTGGTAATGGATAGAATAGGTGGAGAAACTTTAGTCGATGTGATGTCTTTCATCCAAGAAGGTAAGAAAATGTATTCGTTGAAAACTAAAAATTTTGAGAAATGGAGAAGTGATCTACAAGCCCATATAAGGGAAATTGGTAATTTTCCAGTCATTTTATTTGAGCTCCAAGAAATTGCTAATATGCCTTCAGCAACCATAATAGGAGAAGGGATAATAAGAAGACTAGTTGACCTTGATTTCATGACTTGGATGGATGTGTTGGAATAGAATATTTTTGTCTACGGGGAGATAGAGAAATATATAAGGTAGGCCCTAGCTCAATTTTTACATGATGCTTAAAACGTGGTGTCCCATTTTATATAGCTAGAGATCAAAATGTTTGGAAAAATAGAAGAGAAATTAAGAAATAGTGTCGCAGCAATCCATGAATTTAGAAACAAGGTACAAGAAATCTATTTAGCAGAGAAGATAAACAAGGAGGCTTTATAGACAATTTGTGGCACTTAGCAGAGAAAGTCCCTACCTTTAAAGAGGAATCTCAAGAACTTCACACTAAAGTTGTTGATGAAAAGAAAAAAATTACCAAGCATAAGTTGAAGGTAAGCATAATGGACAAACCTCAATGTAGGACATTTCTTGAAGTCATCACTAAGTATAGGCTTTATAGAACAAAGGTACAAGAACAAGAGGCTCAAGATCAAGTAGCAGATGCAGAGGAATGTATGGTATGTGTGGACCAAGGAAATGAAACATAAAGGATCAGAGAGAGGGAACTAGTAGTGACAGGCTATTTTTCATGGTTTTATGTTTTTAAGATGTTAATAAAAAACTATAGGCTCTAGAGGGCTATCTTTCTATATGTTATTTGTTAGAACTTTGGTTGATCTTTAGGGTGGTTATCTTCAAGAAACCGTCGATTACCAAAGTCAATTATGATACTTAATGTGTATATAGTTCTAAAATTTTATTGTGTTAGAGGTTAGATAGACAAAATAGAAAAGACTTTAAAAGATTTTAATGGAATAGAATCTAAAACTGATCCTGCTAATTGTGGATTGTGTATTAGAATTTATGAGTTGTTCATTCTTCTTATATTTAATGAATTACTATAGGATGTTATACTTTATGCATATGTTTGAAATGTTTTATGAATATAAGTTGTGGATTGTTCTTTGATAATCAACTTTGTGTGAGATCAAATAGCAAAGTATTTTCTATGTTTGAAGAAACTTTGTGTTCTTTGGTTCGTTTAAGATATTTAAGTTTTTCACCTTTCAAAAACTTCTAGTTAAAAGTTCCCTTATTTTCTTTCTAGTTAAAATCATACAAGTTTTCAATTTTCATTATTTTTTTAATCACAATAAAGTAGCTACTCCTTTCAAAATAATCAGAGATTTGGTGTAGAAAATCATCACACCTGACTCAACTTTTGGTCTAGAATTCTACTTGTTAGGCACATTAAATTGGAGAGTTAAGTGGTAAAAATATGAAACTAATAGATTTTTAGTGACTTTGTTGGGGGTATTAAATGAATAGATTTATGTGCTAAACTCTTGGAGTAAACAAAATAGTTTCTTAAAATGTATCATAATGGTACTTCCTCATGAAAACATCTTTCCTATGTTACAACCAAATATGGGTTTCCAAGACAATCAAGGAGACATTATTTCATAGCTAAACACCATAGCTTGAAGGCTTGGATGAAATATTAAAGAGTATAGGAGAGCCGCCCAAGTATTAGAAGGAGAAGAGATAGCCCAAAACCCTAGGTTGTTATTAGAAAGAGTTAGATAAATATTGTAGTAGCTCCACCAAGAAACCCCAATAATCATCAAAAACCCTCTTCTCATAATTAGAGAGAGATTGGCGACTCTTTATTCCCTTTACTTGATTCTTGGATTAAACTTGCTACTAAGAAGTATACTTGATGAGATAGAAAGAAAGGCATAGTAGACCCATATTTTGACCTATTACAATCCATTGGTTTTCCTTCTTTTCCTCTTACTCGTAAAGTCTTCTCTTTAAGAAGATCATCCTCACCCAAATGTTTAGTAAATCCTCCTAGTTTGTCTTGTAGAGCCCTAATTCTTGTTGGAGCCACATTATCTTTGCATGTCTATCGACCTATGCCCTTAAAAACTATGGCTCAACATATACCTTGGGGAGATATTATTGAACCCCTTAATTGACGCAAGGGAGGAGAGGGGAGGGGCCAAAGGCACACCCTAACTAGATCCACCTTGTAGAGATCACACACAGAAGCAATAAACACATAAGTGAGAGAGAGAATGCAGATATCTTTCATATATTTATCTCAATTAATTCATGCATGTCAGGCTATAAGGCCTTCCTGATTTAGGCCAGATATTACAATCAAGTACAAAAGTCCTCCAACATGTGAGAATCTGAAACAATCTTCTATCTCCTGGCTTCTATCTTTGATGTCCTAATTGGTGTCCCAAAACCACAAACAAAGATTACAATATATACAAGAGGCTATCAAACAAGTCAGCCTTCAAATCCACTATTAATAAAAGGAACAACCAAATCTAGGTCCATACGCTTCCCAATGATAGATACCAGCATTAAATATATGACCATAATTAATTGCAAGAGTCAGCCTCAATAGGAAACTAAAATAAACAACTTGATAAGCAAGGATAACCAAGCACTAGAAAAGCATCACCAAGTTCCAGAGAGATAACTGACCAATACTGGTAAACAAAGGAAATTGAGCAACACCAAACCAAGTTAGTCACAGAAGGAACAGAGAAACACAGGAAAACACAAACATTATTTTGGTGACATAGGATTGCCAAGGACCCGAGATGCTCTTGCATTAGACACCTGGGGTTATTTGAAAATGATTCTCTAAATCATGAAGCAGGTATGATCTGAGTTGAATACAACTCAGATTGTGAAATCCATGAACTGTCTTCAATCAGTCTATTCTTCCAATTTACCATATATTCTATATACTATTTTCCTCTTGTACTTCTACCAATTCTTTGCTCCAAAATCTGCTCAACTTCTTCTATCTATTTCTTAGGATAATCATTTGGTACTATCAACTCTTCATCTGACTCATGATACTCATATAAATCAGTAATGTTGAATATAGGTGATATATCCATGTCATCAAGTAACTCAATCTCATAAGCATTTCCACTATCAAATCTCTTCAAAATCTTGCAAGGACCAAACTTCTTCATTTTCAGCTTCCCATATGTTCCAACAGGAAATTTGCCTTTCTTCAAATGAGCCATTACTTCATCACTGATTGCAAAATTCTTATGTCTTCTTGAAATCTGACAATTTCCTTAAAGAAAAGATTTTCTATATGTACTACATCTGATGTCTTTCTACAAGGTATAAAATGTGCCATTTTAGAAAATCTATCCACAACAACAAATATAGAATCATTACCTCTTACTATCTTCAGTAAGCCAAGAAAAAATTCCATACTGATGTCAATCCAAGGTTTCTTAGGAACAGAAATCGGTGTATACAATCTAGTATTTTGACTTTCTCCTTTTGCAACTTGACAAATTCCACAACTTTTCACAAATTTCTGAACATCTTTATACAAGTGTGGCCAAAAATATTTCTCCTTAAGAAAATTCAAAGTTTTATCGACACCAAAGTGTCCAACCAAACCACTACTATATTTCTCCTCTATCAAATTAGTTCTCATTGATCCTCTCGGTATACACAACTGATTACTTTTAAACAAGATACCTTCTTGAATAAAATATTCTTCCCATTTAGTACTCAGTTGATCTTGAATAGGTGCTCTGCACTTTCTCCACAACTCAAAAAAATCAGGATCAAATTTATAAGAATCTCTCATGTCATCAAATCCAAGAACTTCAATTTTCATCTTCTTCTACTCAATGCATCAGCAACTAGGTTAGTGACTCCACTCTTATTCTTTATCACAAATGTATAACTTTGCAAATACTCAACCCATTTCATATGTCTCTAATTCAACTTACTCTTACTACCCAAATACTATAAAGTTTTATGATCAGTATACAACAAAAATTCACTCGGTATCAAATAATGTCTCCATTTCTTCAGTGCTTGAACAATAGCATAGAATTCTTCATCATACATAGAATATTTCCTTTTTCCATCATTCAACTTTTCACTAAATAAAGCAACAGGTTTACCTTCTTGACTCAATACAACTCCTATTGCACTTCCACTTGCATCACATTCCACTTGAAATACCTTATTGAAATCAAGCAATGCTAAAATAGGCAATTCAACAACCTTCTACTTTAGGGTCTCAAAAATTTTATCAGCTCTATGTGTCCACTTGAATTCTCTTTTATCTCCTCTCATAGTCTTAGTCATAGCATTACAAATTGAACTAAAATTCCTAATGAAGTTTCGGTAAAAACTTGCCAAACCATGAAATGATCTTACCTCACTAGCATTCTCAGGTGGAGGCCAATTCAAAATAGCTTCAACCTTTTCAGGATCCATTTTCAAACCATCTTTTGAAATCACAAATCTCAAATACACAATCTCCTCTTTCACGAATGATCACTTTTTCAGATTTATTAGCAACTTTTCTTCTTTCTATCTCTACAATACTTGTTTAACATGCAAAAAATGTTCTTCTCTAGTCTTACTGAATATCAAAATATCATCAAGGTATAGAATCACAAACTTACCTAAGAATTTCTTCAAAACTTCATTCATCAACCTCATAAAAGTACTTGGTGCATTAGTTAAACCAAAAGGCATAACCAACCACTCATACAAACCTTCTTTTGTCTTAAATGTAGTCTTCCATTCATCACCTTCTTTGATTCTAATATGATGATACCCACTTTTCAAATCAATTTTGGTAAAATACTTTGCTCCGGTCAAACTGTCCATTATATCATCCATTCTTGATATAGGAAACCTATATTTCACTGTTATCTTGTTGATTGCTCTGGAATTGGTACACATTCACCATTCTCCATTCTTCTTAGGTGCCAATATAGCACGTACTGCACAAGGACTCAAACTTTCTTAGATTAAACCTTTCTAGCAAACAATTCTTGAATCTGTCAGTTCAATTCCTGATTCTCGGTAGGTGTCAACTGATGTGGTGCCTTATTCGGTAAATTAGCTCCAGGGATTAGATCCATGCAATGATCAATGCTTCTCTTTGGTGGAAAACCATTAGGTACATTATCAAAAATGATATCAATGTACTTGGTGTGTAACTTATCAATCTCGTCAGGGATACTATCCTCTATTTTCTTACTTGGTTTGTTAGGAATCATAGCAAAACATACATCATTCTTCTTCAAATCCTTAACAAACTTTCTTCCTTCCATCAAGAAAACTTTCACAGATGTACAAACATTACTAACAGGTTCTTCAATCAAAGGCAACATAATTTGTCTTCTTTCATCAGCCCAAATAGTATATGTATGCAATCTCCCATCATATATAGCATGTCTATCATATTTTCAAGGTCTACCCAACAAAATATGACAACAATCCATAGGTATGATATCACATAAAACCTTATCATAGTACTTTCCAATTTTCAAATTCACATAACATTGTTCACTTACCAAGAGTGTATGCTCATCTTTGATCCATGAAATCTGATAGGGCTTCGAATGTTCCAACCTTTTCAACTGCAACTTCGTAACCATTTCCTCACATGCCAAGTTCTCTGAGCTACCATTGTCAATGATTACCTTCCAAACTTCATCTAAAACTCTACATCTGGTCTTGAACAAACTTTTCCTTACTGGATCTTCCTTATTACTTTCACTCCAAAGTGCTCTCCTTACCATCAAGTTATTTTCCTTCTCAAGTTCATTCGGTGACCCTTCTTACACCAACGCATTTCTACTACTACCAACCTTCTTACTTGCATGTGTACACTCAAACGATCTATGTCCTTCTTCTCCACAATTGTAACAAGTTCCTCAAAAACCACCTCTATTATAACCACCTCAGTAGTTACTACCTCTACCTCTAGATGAATTTTCACCTTTCCACTCGGTCTTTCCTTTATCCAGATTTGTCTTTTTAGGTTCAGATCTACTATTTTCACCATAAGATCCACCTCTTCCTCTAGGGAATCTACCACCTCTACCTATTTGTCTTTGCCCATGTCTCTTGTTCAATTTCTCCTCAGCTTTCAATGAAAATTGATAAGCCTCTTCAATGTTCTCCAATTTGACCAAATTGATTTCTTCTTGGATGGAAACTCTCAATCCATTCAGGTACCTAGTAATTATTTCTACATCATCTTCATCATTTCCAAATTTGATATCTAATCTATAGAACTCCTCAGTATATTCTTTTACCGAGCTATCTTTCTGCCTCAAACTTTGCATTCACCTAACTAGGTTAATCTGATAATCACAAGGTAAGAACTTTCCTTTCAATTTATTCACCATTTTATTCCATACCTTGATTTTTTTCTTTTCCTTTCCTCTTTCTGTCCAACTACAGATATTCCCACCATAAGGATGCATGACTTTTCAACTTTGTGCTTGTAATTTTCACCTTCTTTTCCTCAGGTACATTCTCGTATTGAAAATACTTTTCCATCTTGATGATCTAGTCCACCAATTCATCAGAATCCAATTTTCCTCTATACTCAAGAGGATTAAAGTGTGGTGCAGACTTCAGATTTTTCAAAGCCTTCAACAATATTTCCTCACCTTGATCCATCGCTAGTGCAGGTTCTACATCAACTTGTTCTTCCTCAATTTCATCATCACTAACATCTTCAAGATGTCTTCCTCTTCTCTAGGTTGTTTCAACAACTTCTAATCTAGCAACAAGTTGTCTCAACATGTCTACCAATCCTAGATCTGCATCTCACCTCTCATGAACCATCTTGAAACCCTCTGCAATTGCAGGCTAGATTGCAATTTGTTACCCCACAACAAATCAATTAGGACTTGACAAGAAGGAACCCTCAAACCTAGATTTGCAAACCTAGATCCATATCTCACCTCACTCTAATACCACCTGATGCAAGGGAGGATAGGGAGAGGGGCTAAAGGGACACCCTAACGAGATCACATACAAAAGAAAAAAACACACAAGTGAGAGAGAGAATGTAGATATATTTCATATATTTATCTCAATTGATTCATATATGTCAAGCTATAAGGCCTTCCTAGTTTAGGCCAGATATTACAATCAAGTACAGAAGTCCTCCAACATGCGAGGATCTGAAATAATCTTCTATCTCCTAGTTTCTATCTCTGATGTCCTAATTAGTGTCCCAAAACTATAAACAAAGATTTCAATATATATAAGAGGCTACTGAACAAGTCAACCTTTAGATCCACCATCAATGGAAGGAACAACCAAATCTAGGTCCACACACTTCCCAATGATAGATACGTACATTAAATCAGTGACCATAATTAATTGCAAGAGTCAGCCTCAACAGGAAACTAAAACAAACAACTCGGTAAGCAAGGATAACCGAGCGCCAGACAAGAATCACTGAGCGTGAAGGAAATTCACTGAGTGCCAGAGAGATAACTGACCAACATCAGTAAACAAAGGAAATTGAGCAACACTGAACCAACTCGGTCAAATAAGGAACCGAGTAACAGGAAAATACAAATATGTTTTTGGTGACACGGGATTGCCAAGGACCCGAGATGCTCCTACATCATTAATCTCAATGCACGGTTAGGTACTCTAACTAGAGGGTCTAGAAAAGTTATATCAAAATTTAGAGGAGATGGGGAGGTCACTCATGATGAACATATTCATGCTTTCATTAGAGTATGTTCATTTAGTTACCTAAAAATCATTCATATTAATTTAATTAATAATCCTCGTGACATAGTAATTAATTAACCATTGTTGTCATATTCATCTACCCATTTAATTAAAATATTTAATTAATTTGGGTTCATTACCTAAAGTATTTATATTTAATTTGAATCCTCCCCTTCTCTAATGTATTAAAACTATTTTAATACATGTCCCTCATAAATCCTTTTTTGAATAAATCTCCATTTATTTAAATTCCCCCAAATCCTAATATTCTCCTAAGCCTGGATTAATCTAAAACCAATTTAAATTAATCTAAATCCTGACCTAAAGCCTAGCATACACCCATCACCTCACTTTCTAAACCTATTCTCCCACTTAATCATTCCTCTAATCTCACTTAGAAAGTGATTCCTAACCTCATTAGCCCTAATGGGTTGCTCACACATGTGTGAGAAACTCTTCCCAAGGAAGCCACCAAACTTCCTTAAATTCCCCAACTATGTCTTACACATTTTTCCCCTTCACTCTTCCCCAAATTTTCTCACACATGTGTGAGCAACCTTGAGCCACTCAACCGTAAATGCCCATCTTGTCTCAATTGACCTTTCATTTTTAGCCCTCTCCTCTAGCCCATGTGTCTCGTATGCAGCTCCTAGGTGGATGCCAAATAGGTGCCACCTCATCCAATCCCTCTCTCTCCCTCCAAAAATCTATAAATAGATGTCTCTCCATGAACAATTTTGTACTTCATTTTATGCATTCTTATCATGTTAGTTTAACTCTATATTTCTATAGCATTTTAGCATTTTTAGTTTCATTTCAAGCTCAATCACATAGCATAATGTTAAATGGTTAATGAATCTTAGCTTATTTTTCCTTTAGTATTACAATTTCCTTTCAATCTTGATCACATTATCATGTTTAATGGTTAAAAAATCTCAATCTTGCATTGCATATCATTTCTAGCTCTTCAATTTCATCATTTTCATCATAGGAACTGTTGCTGCAAGCTAGTTCTCAATACTAGTTTCTTGCATCATTTGAGGTCTCCATTGGCTTGAATTTAGGATTTGATCATCTTATCATTGCAATGGGGACACTCTCATTATGTTTTGATATCGCATCCACATTCTCCTAAAAAGATCAAATCAAACAGGGCTTGGGTGCTCATGTTTTGGCTCAATCGGAGGTGGTGTATATTGATTTTCTTGTTATATGTGCATGCATATTTTTGAATAATTTTTGAGTGTCTATGTATGCTCCCAATAGGTTAGGTTCAACACATATACAGTTCTATATTAAGATTTCAAGAATAAAATGTTTCCATCAGGATTTTCTTTTAATATTTGGTCAATGAAGCAACTCATTGGTTTTATCATTTACCAAATGCATCGATTGATACATGGGATTCCATGTGCACATAGTTTAATAATAGATTCAAAACAACTGAGAATGAGAATACTTTGATTTATCAATTATCTTCTATGAAAAATGAGGTACATTAATCAATGAGAGACTTTGTGGAAAAATTTAATAAATTGGCTAATAGGATTTCAAATAACATGAGCCAGGAGATGCCTTGTTGAAAATATTCTTTATTAACACTCTTCCTCCAGATGTTATTTTTCCTCTTAAGAGATAAGGTACAAAAAATTTGGTTGCAGAGTAAAGGGTAGTGATAGAAATAGAAGATGACTTGATAACTATAGGGAAATGGAAGAAAGAACTACAAATTGGGAAGCCCCAACAAACTAGTTCCACTAACCCTATAATCCAGAGGTTGGGAAATGATATAGTTACTTTGAAGAGAAAGATGCCCAATGATATTAATCAACCAATATACCAATACATACTAAGAAAAGAAGTTGGCATACAAAGAAAAAATTAGAGGTAGTTTTCCATAGTTGGTCCATCTCAAAGATCGACTATCAAATCAGCTCCTTATGTTACTATAGGATATCATATGGTATGTAACTTGAACCTCAAAACCAATCATGATGGTTCCTCTTGTCTTGAAATGCTAGAGCAGAACAAATGTATACCACTAATGAAATAAGTACAAGAGAATAGCAAGTGGATGAAGAGTCTCCCATGTTTGGAGTTGTAGGAGAAAACTATATGGAGTATGAGTCAAATGCAAAGAAAGAAGATACCCAGACTCTAGGTGAGAGCTCAAATTACGTAGTATTAACTGTTAGAACTATGACAATAGGAAACTAGGAGAGGAGGTGAATTAGTTGTCTCAAAACTCAAACCTTCAAAATACCTTAAGCCTTAAAACCCTTGTTTCTTATCTTAATGAATTACTCTTGCGTGCATGAATCAAAAACAAAATCACAACACATAACAAAAGGATTTTTATCATGGAAACCCTGAAAGGAGAAAAACCATAATGGGGTTGGAACCAACAATAATACTATACCTTGTCATAAGTATAACTTATTATAAATGGGGAATGCACATGCATTGAGAAACACTTCCTAGAGATCACTGCTCAAATACAAAGGGATACAACCTAAATGAAGGCTCACTACCTTACAAGACCACTACAATGGTCAATAAAACTACAATCTGAAATTTGTGAACTGTATAATGGCATCTATCATATGCCTAGGTAAGTTCCAATGAAGCAAAATTAGATCTTTGTTTAAATCCTCTATGCTACCTTCAAACAAGAAATTCAAGCCTCAAAATATCTACACACTTTCTATCCAAGCAATTCCACATGTCTACTACACATGATTTTTCCCTAAAATCTTATATAAATCATCAACCTTGAAAGATAAACAAGATTAAAAAAAAACCCATAATCAAACTACAAATCCCCATGCCAAAAATTACAATTCAAATCTATGTTAGCCCAAAAAATCATAGAAAGGACCCTTATCATCAATCTCAAGCACATAGCACTACCACAAATCACACTTTGAACATTTGTGAAATGATTTACAGATCAAGTCATCCAAGAACATAAGAAAAACCACCACTCACTAAAAAATCCTATAATCCCAATCACCACAATTAATGTGGACCACCAAATCAATATGCACACAACCCAAGAGAATCCATAGGCATCATGAAGAACATACAAATAACCAAAGCCAGCCACATCATCGGATTCACTAGCATCTCTCAAACCTAACCTTAAGAACACTGTCAACATCCACTGATATACCAAAAAAATGCCTTGCAACTCTATGGACCACAAACCTTTTGAATTGAGGACACATTAAAATGTCCCAAAAATACACCAAGATGCACATAGAAAAATATCAACTTGTAAGTGCACACCAAACTAATCTCAGTCACACTATCAACACTGGCAAAAGGTGCAAGAACCAATCACCAAACCTAACCTCATATCATATCCAAATCATCATGCACACCCCTGTAACTAGACATAAACCAAGTATTGATCATCTAAAATGTCTGATGACATTTGTGACCATTTGTCTTCAATAACCAAACCTCACCAAAGCTCTAAGCATACTGCACTACTGGCCAAACTATCCAATAGATATGCTGACATCAATGAAAACACATACAACTTCCCAACAATCTCCAAATGACCTACAACTGATTGAATAACTTGATGAACTGAAGAGACAGTGATTAGAGATCACCAAGATATTAAATTGATATCTAAGATAATTAAATCATTCAATATGTTGTCATTGATGTCAACTAGTTTTGACTATAATTATCATGATAGTTACAAACATCTGAACATCTGTAGAAGGAAGAAATGGTGAAGAAAAGAGATATCTACATAAGGACAAGATGGATATGATAGATAAGGATAAGGTATACATTGGGTAACTTATTGATGAGTGTATGACATTATTTTGTTGACTTGAGCATGTTACATTATTCTATTATGAAGAAGAGATCAAAATTGGACAAGTTAATGTGGTCGGTAATTGAAGATTTATGTATACATCAAGTCAGTCTTGTGTATACCGAATGACAGTAATAATTGAGTTAGTTATCACCGATGCATTCAGTATTAATTATGGATGAAAACATTAAATGTTATAACAGCTATGTTGTGGTCCCACAACCACACTCCCCTTTTTGCCTCTCAGCTTCAGGGGCCCCCCTTCTTTTTAGCTTGTCCTTAGTTTTTTGTTTGTTTGTCAATTTTTTTCTTTGAGTCTAGTTGTTTTTTAGTTTTTTGATGTGTTGCAGTTTTGCACTTTCGAAGGTTTGAAAGTGTGAAAAGTTCAAAAATGCAAACAATCGATCAGCCTTGGCATTTCTGAAACCCTTGGGTTTTGGACTTTTGAACATCCAAAGAATCAAAAGGTCTGACTCCCTAAAATGAGTTGGCCTTTCGATGTTTTGGCCTTTCAGAGTTCTGAGACCCCCAAAAGGCCGATCAACCGGGGGCTAATGTCACCCGTCAGTTTCCTATATAAGGCAATGAGTGGGTTTTATACCCTCACTTGTTCTCTGCACAACTCATCATTTTTGGAGCTTTTTTGTGCATCTCTCTTTTGGTCTTCACTTTCACCTTGTTGTTTTCATTGTCTGGTTTGTTCAAGGTTGGTTCCCTCTCTCTCCTCTTTTTCTTTCTTTATTTGTTGTTTTCATCTTCTAAGTAGGGTTTTTCATTTTTGCATAGGTTTAGCTACGGATTTTAGCTTGTTGCTAGGGTTAGGCATCTTTGGTTAGTCTGGTTTGGCCTCAGGAATCATGAGGTGGTCCCCTTCGATCCCCTAGCCTCGAGTTCATGGTCAAACTCATTTTCAAGCCCGACACAAAACCCTCATTTTGGTATTTTTGGGCATTAGATTTTTAGACTTTCACAATCTAAAACTCTTGGCTTCCTCCAGGAAAATTTGGCTTAGTACCAAGTTTTTGGGGCTTTGGCATTATTGCACCCTGAAAAACTTCATCGTCTGAATTGTTAAAACTTTGAAGTCTGAAGAATTATCTCCAAAGTGGTCAAGGCACCGACTCCTCTTCAGTGTTTTGGAGGTTTTGCATGCCGAAACTCTTTCACCTTCAATTCTCTGAAGGCTGAAAAGAACATCAAAGCAACCAATTCAACAAGACTGGCTCCTTTTTTGGTGTTTTGGCCCTTTCGGAGGTCTTGTACCCCCAAAAGTCTGAAAGGATGAATTTTGTTTCTCAGAGCCTTTTCAAGCTTATTTTGTTCAAGAACACTTTGTTTTTATGAATTTTCCTCTCTTTCATGTGGTTTCTTGTTTACTAATTCACGTCCTTTGCTCTTTGCAAAAATGGCAGAAAGGATCATGTCTCTAGCTATGAAGTACCAATTCAATGGTTATCATCTTCCTTCTAAAGTAAGCAACCTACATGCAGAAATCACAGACACTGACATTGACAATGTTAGCTGGAATGACTATTTGGTCAAATGCGCCCAACTAGCAGGGAGATCTAAGGACTACACTTCATTAGTGTATTGTTCTCTAGTGAATGTCGCAGTGCACCCAATTTCAATCTTGTCTTCAAAACTAATAAATACTTTGGCAAACCATTATGTACTAGATGAGAGAATGGTTAAAAATAGCATGGGTGAAGTGGTCCTAGATTTGAGGCCCAATAGTATTGAAGATGTCTTTCATTTACCCAAAGGGGTTGACAAGTTCTATAACTTCTGTATCAACAAAGGGATGGAGTTCTACAGTAAAGATATCTCATTATCTCATGATATTGTGAATAGAGAGTGCCTAATGGAGTCTCTACCCAAGAATAAGCTGGACCGAATTGATATGCGGAGGGTCTACATGAAAGAGGATATCCAAGCAGCCATCACCATGATCAGTTGGGTGTATGGACTACCCAAATCTATTCAGTTGGAGCCGTGGATGATCCTACTTATCAATAAAATTAAAGAGAGACAAGAAAGATTTGATTTGGCCACGATCCTCAATGACAATCTGGATGAACAACTTACCAAGGTAAAGAGTGACCCTCATTTATATATGACATCCTATGTTGTATATCTACTAGCTGCAAGAATAGTATACCTGGGCTTGCTGAAAGTTGGCGTTATGGGTGATCCTAATACATGGCCATTCAAAATGTACCCGCAATTGGTCAGGAAAGAGTTCTACCCCCATAACAGCTCTGACTTCCACATCATTAATGATGCTTTTGTATTTTCCATCATATGCTCCATAGAGGGAGATTATGCTAAGAGGATGTCAACTGAAGTGAATGCTAAGGTGAAGGCTCTCAAGGCATTTTATATTCAATTCAAAACCTTCACATACATCCGGGTGGCAGAATGCACCCTGGCCCCTAAGAAGCTACCCAAGTATCCTTCTGATAGAGTGTTCCTATTGGAGATCGCAAGACAATTATCTGATGCCCATGAGCACATCTAGCACAAGAAGAAATATTGTTGGGATTTCCCAATTTCCATAGGTCCCCACTATGTACTTGATATGAAAATCTGCAAGTCTTTGTCTTTCAAATTGGATGAATTCCCTCTGCCAAGCTACAACATCATAAGAGCCCATTTTGATCTAATTGGTACATACAGTCATATAATGGGAAGGCATTATATATATATATGAGCCACATATTGAAGATCATTGGATGAATTGTATAGATGACTATGAAGTTAGGATCTGTGACTATTGCCAGATGAGTTTGGAGCTGGCACAAACCACTCTATTATTAAATATCCCTCCAAAGGTGAAAGCAACTGACTCTAAGGATATCTTAGATCCTATTTACAATCAGGACAAAGTATATACTAGCGCCATTCTAAATGCAAAGGTGGATAGAGATGAAAATGACAATATTGATTTTAAGGCTAGGCATGTCATCAAAGTAACAAAAGCATGGATCACCTCCCCATTTCATATGGAACCTATGCCAATGAAGCAACTGTCAGAGTAGCCCTCCAAAGAGAAGAAGAAGAAAGGAGAGAAAGTACTGAAGCCACAATTTAAAGAGGCTTCACCCTTAAAGCCAAAGATAGCTTATAGGCATGAGCATCCTACAACATATGGCTTAGCTACTCATTCAAAGAAGGCTAAAACCATAATGATAGGGAGCATAGCACCTCCAGATGTGCCTTCTTCTAGTGGTCATGAATCTCCAAGTGCAACAAATAAAACCCCAAGATTCAAGGTAACATGACCTAAGCTAGCTGGCATGATTAAAGGGAATGTATACAAAAGGAAGAAAGGCTCAATGCCTACTCAAATGGACACCCTCTTGGAGGATGATGAAGATGAGATGGACCAAATACCCCTCAATAGAAGAACCCAGTCCGCAGGATCCCTGAAGAAAAGAAGAGTAATGGAAGATGATCAAGAGGATGCTGAAGGGGCGACCCAAGGAGAACCAATAAATCTCGATGCTCTAGGTGATGATGAGTTTGACATCTCTACTTTCAAGGGACTTCATGGTTTCCAGGAAACCAAGCAAGAGGCTCCAGTCATAGGATAGTTGGTGTCTTTTGATTCTTTCCCTACACAATTCACTAGTCCCCATGACAAGGTGAGAGAGGAAGCTCCACAAGGGTCTCAAGAACCAATTGAGGAAGTGATAGCTGAGGTCCAAAAGGAAACAATGGAGTCAGGAAGGGACTCTTCCATTGGTATCACTTCTAAGGAAGATGTAGCTACACAAGTTCCCTTGGTTTTGTAGCCAGTTCAAACTCCACTTCCACCTCCATTTTAAACCACTCTGCCACCTCCACAGCCTCCACCATTTCATGCTCCCATGCCAACTCTACCTCCTCCACTCATGCCTTCACCCACGCCCCTTTTTTTTCCAACTCAAACTCCTACCATGCAAAATCCTCCTTCTCAAGCCCCCATTCCATCATTGGCCCACATAGAAATGCTGGCACAAGGGTCTCAAGAGCCCAAAAAAGAAATAGAGACAATGGATGAAATACTGTTAGAAGGGCGGGATGGATCAAATAAACAAGCGGATGAAGAAAAAAAAAGTTGATGAAGGAGAGCAGACAGTTGAGGAAGAGCAGGCATGTGAGGAGGGAGAGTTGAATGTGATGGAAGAATAGGAAATAGAAAGAGGAGAAGAAGGAGGTCATGAAGAAATGGATATAGAACACCCTACAACTACCTCAACTCTCTCAGCTCCTTATGAACCCCTCAACACCTTTTCAAAGCCCACTTATACATAGATGATGAAATAGATATGGTGGCACTAGGGTGAGCATTCCATCAGGCTCGATCTAGCACTAGAGTAAGGACACTATCATATGTAATGCAAGATCAAGTGACAAGATGGAAGGCTCAGGTGGTTGTTCTGACAATGAGCGTCAGTGCAACTGAAGTCACTCCAGATGACTACGTGCTGGAGGAGGTAGATTTGGGAGAACCAACCAAAGAGGAGAGTAAAACTCTAGATACCCTTAGATTAAAGCATGCTCTTGGTTTCATGAACAAAGATGAGGAGAAGATAAAGACATTAATGGAGAAAAATGAGGCTATGAAGAATTTTATTCTTAAAATAGTGGGTCCCATTGACCCTAGTAACCCTAAGGTCTCATTACAGGCTATTTTGGAAAAGAAGGGTGATATATCAATAGACATTCCACATTATTTTGTACAGGCTTGTGCAGACTAGAAGGAAGATTTTGAGGAGTTTGCTAAGGAATCTCTCAAGAATATTTTGAGGACCTTCTGAGGTATTCTTCAAGGAATCACCTCCTTGGTAGAGATCATGAGCGAAGAGGATGGTATGGAGGAAAAGATTCTAAAATGGTAGAAGGTGTTGGATGACCTTATAATAATAAGAAAGCAATGCTTCCAAGTTTTGGTAAAAGTATATGAAGGATCTAAGCTAGATAATTTTGAGAAATAGATCGAGGATATAACTGGAGCGTTGACTATTTTTAAAAAGGCACTTAAGAGAATGGATAAGAGAAGGGATAACAGTCTGCTTTTTGTAGAGGAATTGCATAAGTTATTTGAGGGATTGGGTTTAGATTTGTATGATGAGGATGATGATAAAACTATGCAATCTATGAACATCATCATCAATCAGTACTTAGGTATATTCAGAGGAGTCAAAACAAAAGAAGACCTCCAGCAAATGTTTTATTAGAAGGAGGAAATCCAAAAAATGCTATCTCGAGAAGAGGAGATACAAGGTTTTGCAAGAGAGTTGGTCACCTTCCAAGAAAGATAAAAAGAACTCCTTGAAGGGATCAGAATGGATGACTTTGAAGAGGTGCTAGAAATTGTGGACAGATTCCGCAAGGCTCATCCAGAGGTACTCCCAAGTCAGTAAGCATCTAGTTTTGGACTTAGCCAAATTTTGTGCAGAGAGGGAGCAGTTTTGTACTTAGCCATTTTTGAAGGCCCCTATTTTTTGGCCTTTCAGTCCTAGAGATTTTTTGGCCTCCAAAATTTTGAAGTTCGAAACTTGGGAAAAGAGGACTTAACACTTAGTCATTTTTGAAGCTTGGTTTTTTCAAACCAACTATTGGGAATTGTGTTTTTTTTGGCACATCTGTCGTTCAACTTTAGTCAACTGAAACTTGATTTTTTAGTCAACTAGGCCTCCTTTGTGGGATTTTTAAAGCATGATTTTTGGGCCTCTTTTAGTTGATTCCATGTGGAGAAGCTATAACCAAGGATTAAGGGCAGGATCGCAAAGCTCTATGAAGGGTATGCATGAGTTCCAGCTTCATTTTCGAGTTGTTTTATGCATAATCTACTCAAGTTTTGTAATGCACGAGGTTTAATTCCATGCTAGGGTAGTTTAACTAAGTTTTAGAGATAGTTGCATTAATGTAATCTTTATTTTAGATTTATTTCCAAGTTTTAGATGCAGCTGAAACTCTGGCTGCGAAAATAAGAGCACAGCTCTATAAATTGTAAGAATTCAATGTAATGAGGGTCAAATTTATCATTAATGTAATACATACATTTGGTGCTTCAATCATAGTGTGATATTTTTGTTATCTTTGTGAGATTTATGAATGTGTGATTTGCTCATTTATTTATTTCAAAGAGCCAATTGATTGTATGGTGATTTCAAATCTACGATTCTTAGTTCAGTGTTTACTGGTGTTATATTGCTTTGTTGTGATGAATTATTGGGAAGATCTTTCTTTGGTGCTTTTAAGATAAACTTGTCTCATGTGTGTGCACATTTGTGGTGGCTTCATGATTCAATGAGTTTTGTCTTGTCATACTTCTGCATTCGTTTCTATTGATGATTGCATCTGCTTAGCTGAAGATTGTGATTTATTCTAATCTCTATTTCATGGGTTTCCTCATCTTCTCAGTCTTTTAATTCGCAAAGTAGTGTGATATTGGTTTATGTCCATTAGTTTTCTTTTCAGCAATTCCTTTCAAATTCTTGTTACCCTACCTCTTACTTTCTTTACAGATTGATTATAGTAGATTAAATAGATTAACTTTGTTTTTTTATTTCCAAAATCTGAAAATCCAAAAAAGAGAAACATTGTGGTATTTTGAAGTTTGTTTTGCAGCCTTCTTTGAGATACGAACTAGCAAAGGCCTCCTTGTTAACAGATTCACATTTGTCTTTAGTTGAACTATCCAAGCGGTTGAGACCCAACCCAAAAGGAACCTTGAGATTGATTCACATCACTCTTTCAAGAGGGGAATTTGCTTGCATAAATTCCTAGTCATTGTCTCATGTAAAAATGATGCTCAACAAGCTGACTGAAATTGATGAGCTGGAGATTGCTTATGATTCCTAAGTAAGAGATGAATTTTTTTATAAAGGTCCACGGTTGACAAAATTCAAAGATGATCGAAGGGAAGAGAATGAAACGTGTTATTGACAAATTTGTCAAGGAAGCTTGAAGTGGAAAAATAGACGATGGAGATTAAGAGGCAAAATCTAATGGCTGATATGAAAATGGTTTACACATCTATTTAAGAGACATGAGATTGATTGTTGAACTATGTCAAATGAATAGAGATTGCATAATATTTCACATGAAGATATTTTTTCATACATACCTGATCAAACTAGTTATAGACAAAACCAAGATGAACTGTAAGCATAACCGAGCATCAGAGATATATACACTAAGTGAAGTAAGTTAGAGGATCTGATGAAGTGAATTGATTATTGATCAGATGAGTTATTTTGAGCTTAGCATAGATCTGAATACTTGCAAATTGGTTTTTATTTGAATCAGATCACTACTATATCATTTTAACCATTGTTACAGCAAAATATCTTAACCGAGTGGACTTAATAGTCTTTTGTATTTCCATATGACATTCATGGAATGTTAATTGTTTTCTTGTTGACCCCATAGTGAATTTTGGTCAAGAGTTAATTGTTAGTGATAAATCCTCTAACCAGGTCACACCTTATAGTGTGCATTGTAACCTTTAACAAGGTTGGCTCCTAACCGAGCTCACTTCAGAAGAGTGAAATATTTTGGGTTACTGGTCCCATGTGATTTTTCCCTTAGTAGGGTTTCCACATTAAATCTTTGTGTTATGTGTTCTTTTTATGATTGCTTTGCTATCATACTTTACATATTACATATTTGATTAATCGGTAAAGACAGTTTTTGAAATTATTGGTATTCAGTAAATGAATAGAAAGATAGTTATCTTATCTTACTAAATTGTTTGATTTGTTGAAAAGTTTTGAAAAAGTACATCTGAGAGTTTGGGACTGTAGGATAACTGATTTAACTGATTCACCCTCCCTCTTAGTTATCTAACAATTGGTATCATAGCGTATTGGTTTCTTGGAGGAAAGTTTCAAGGACTTGAGCAAAAGATCACAAGATGTATAAAAGGGAAGTGCCTAAGCTAAACAAAGATAACTTTTTGACATGGCAAAGCAAGATGAGGCTGCACATATCTGAAATTGGAGAATCTTCCTTTCAACTCCTAGACAATGGCTACTTACAACTGACTATTGAACCTTTCACAACTGATTAGCTGAGAGACAGACATGAACACAATATAACAATGATAGAGATAGTTGTTGCTCTATCTGATGCAGATTTTGAAGATATCAAAGCATGTACTATAATGAAAGAAATGTGGGACAAACTCACACTAGTTCAAGGAGGAGATGTAAATGTACTGAGGGCTAGAGCTGAAAGCCTTAGAGGTAGATTTGATGATATGAAGATGAAAGAAGGTGAGAACATCACACAATACTCTAACCAAATCAAGGAGGTGGTCAATGTTATCTGAGGAACATGAGGTGTTATTGATGAAGATACTCTTGTGAGTAAAATTCTTAGAACCTTGCTGCTTGTCTATGCTATTAGAATCTCTGCTATTCATGAAATGGGATCTGAACTGAACAACATTCTTACACTTGATAATCTAATTGGTAAGTTGACTACTTTTGAGCTAAATAACTATGATAACAATATTTTACTGAGTGTTGAATTTGCATTTATGTCATCATTGAAGATTGGTAAGTCCAGAAGTAAACATAACATAAGAAATGAAAGTGGAAATGGCAGTGACAATGAAGATGAGCTTGATGAGCTTAAAGCACTTATGGCTAGGAGACTTCCAAAAGGTAAAGGAAGGTATAAAGGAAAGTTACCTTTAGCATGTTTTAATTGTAAAGAGAATGGCCATATTGTTGCTAGATGTCCTAATAGGAAAGATGAAGATAAAGATAATGACTGATTTGGTAATAGAAAGTTTAGCAGAAGAGATAACCGAGATCACAAGGGAAACCAACGCTATGATAGAAGAAACAACCGAGACTATAAAGACAAAGGCAAGAAGGCATGTTACCTTGTTGGAGATGATGATGGTAATACTAACACTGACACTGATGAAGATGTTGAGGTGGTATTCGTAGCAATGAAAGATGATTCAGAAGAAGAAGAAAGGTATGTAGAAATAACACTTATATCTAAAGTTAGCAGGAATGATACATGGATTATTGATAGTGGTTGTACACATCATATGAATAGTGATGAGGACAAATTTGAATATCTTGAACACTATAATGGAGGATCTGCTAAAATGGGAAATGATACATCTTATCTAGTGAAAGGAAAAGGATCTATCTTGTTGAACAATAAGATTAGATGTGAGAATGCATATTGGGTAAAAGAACTTAGCTATAATCTATTGAGTGTAGCACAATTGAATAATTTAGGTCACCGAGTTTCATTTGAAAGTAGAAAGGTGAAGATCTATGATGAAACTAAATATTTTGTCAGTACTGGTGGACAATCCAAAGGTAATCTATTTTATCTTGACAATGTTGAAAATTCTTGTTTGTTGGCTAGAAATGAAGATGTGTGGTTGCGGCATAAGAGACTGTGTCATGTGAATTTTGATAACATGGTTAAGATCAGTAAGAAGAGAAGAGTTAGAGGTTTACTAAGTCTAACTAAACCTGACCATGTCATATGCAATCAATGTCAGAAAGGGAAAATGACTAAATCTAGTTTTAAAAGAAAAAACTATTCTAAAGGTATTTTAGAGTTGGTACATACCGACTTATCTGGTCCTATGAGAACTTAGAGTTATTATGGAGACAAATATTTGATTTTATTTGTTGATGACTACTCTAGGATGATGGCAGTTATGTTTTTGAAAGAGAAATCTAAAGCTTTCAAACTATTTAAGTGGTATAAAGCTAAAGTTGAAAAGGAAATCAAGAAAGATTTAAAATTCTTAAGATCTAATAGAGAAGGTGAGTTTATTTCTGATGAATTCACTAATGTTTGTAATGACCATGGAATTAAATGATAGGTTTCTGCACTGAGGACACTATTGGCACTATATAAAATTTTTGAGATTTTCTTTTGCCATGCTCATTTGTCCCTCATTTTCTGCATTTGTGTGCATATGTGAGAAGGATGTTTATGGGTCTTGTCATGAGTGGAGAGTGATTTGACACCTTTCATATAGCCCATTGAATTATTTTGAGTCCCTAGATTTCATTTTAAAATCGGTTTGCATTAGTTTGGTTTTAGGTGGTCTCAAGAGTCAGAATTTGTGTAAGTGTGAAATTCACCCGGGAGGGTCACTTTGAGCCTGAATATAATAAGTCTTGTTGAGTTTCATGAAAAGGTGGATTAGGGGAGTTGTCATATGTATTACATGCAGCTCATGTTTCAATTTTCAGGTCATAGTGATAAGTTTTGACCCCGTTTATTCATCCCCTTCTGGAGGTGTTTTCTTGGATCTGCATCTTGCACTTTTCATAGTTTTGTCGGGAGCCCTGTTTGTGAAGCTATATCTGATACCCAGTGATTGGTCAAGAAGAATTAATGATGGATCTATATTTTAAACATGTTTCTCTTTTGGCCTGTCTATTTTCAGCCCCTGATGAATCTGTTTGACCCATTTCCAAAAGCAAATCCATTTGCAGTTTTCATTGTTTTACTAAGGCCTGAATATGCATTTTATCCGGAAGCTTACTTTGACAGCTTGTATCTTGCGCCCAGGTGATCCTAATCTCAATATGTTTGTGTCCCTATGATCTATGCATAAAATACTTCAATGCTCCAGGATTTTGGGTCTTGACCAATCCATTTGTTAGCTTTTCCAGGCCCATTCTGTTTGCAAAAACTAAAAACTGCCTAGTTGTTCTGAATTGCAAAATCCCAAATGCCCTACTTTGCCAGTGAATAAATTTTGACCAATTGACTCTTTTGATGAAATTATTTTTGCGTTGTCTTGCAAAGTTGGAGTACTAACCCCAGTCCCAATTTGAGCCCCCTGCCAATCCATTTGTCTGCCTTTAAAAATCAATTACGACGATTAAAATCATTTTCTGACAAGTTTGTTGTAGGAACAATTTGAACTGGGCAAGTTTACACATTAATATCTTTTGATCCAGTTGTAGTCATGAAGTGCCATTTTGTAGAGTATTAGAATGTGGGTCAAAGTTCATGCATGTTCAGTGTCGGGATCGGGTCAAGTGATTTTGTCAGTTTTTGAAGCCAGTTCTGGATGTTAGTTAGTATTACTTGGCAATTTTTACGAAGGTTATGATTTTTAAATGGTGTGATTATAATTGTTGCTATAATGAAACATGTGGAGATGATAAAACAATCAAGGTTTGGGATGCAATCTATGGGCATAAGTTATATACTTTTGAAGGTCATGAAGCAGCAGTTTATTCAGTATGCCCTCATCATAGAGAAAATATTTAGTTTATCTTTTCAATGGCCATTGATGGGAAGATAAAAGCATGGTTATATGACAATATGGGTTCAAGGGTTGATTATGATGCACCTAGACAATGGTGCACCACAATGGCCTACAGTGCTGATGGATCAAGGTTTTTTCTCTTGAGGGACAAGCAAAGAGGGAGATTCATATCTTGTTGAATGGAATGAAAGTGAAGGAGAAATTAAGCAGACCTATAAAGGATTCCATAAGCACTCATTGGGTGTCATACAATTTGACACCACTAGAAACCACATTTTAGTTGCTAGAGATGAATATACGATTAAGTTCTGGGACATGGACAACATAAACCTATTGATTACAATTGATGTTGATGGTGGTTTAGTGGCTAGTCCACGCCTTCATTTTAATAAGGATGGATCCTTGCTGGTTGTTTCAATTAACGATAATGGGATTAAAATCTTGGAAAATGCTGGTGGTTTGAGATTGTTGCGGACATTTGAGAACTACTCCCTTGATGTTGCGAGGGTGCCTCCGGAACCTCTTGCAAAGGTGGCTTCGGGAAATGCACTTGCTATTGTTGGTGCACATTCAGTGTCAACAGCACTAGGAAGTGAAAGAGGAGGTCCTTCTTTTTTGATGTCTGGACTGAATGGAGACTGCCAATTTATTGTATAGGTAGCTCACACACAATTAAAGGTTGCAGATTTTAATCGTGAGCACAGGATCTAAACAAGAGGGTCTTGCGTAAATCAATACGGCCTTACACAATTGGTAAGAGCATGCCAACAAATGGAAGGTATCAATGCTCCAAAATCACATACAGATAGCATACCAGTGTAAATATGTAGGGGGTGGCCAGTCTTATGGAACCCGCGTAGTTAATAGAGATGTCTTGCATTGAATGCAAGGGAGTTGCACGAAGGAAATAGCAGCCTACATTTAAACACATGGAGCATGCACAATTTGAAGAAATGTGAGGATGAGCGCATGTAATATGGATACCAGCACATGAGAATGGAGTCCGCATCAAAACATGGTAAGGGACTGGCAGTGCATGGCACTAAATTTGCAAAAGGGAGCCCCATGTAGTTGAAACAATGCTCGCTCAATGTGGATTTGGGCAGGTCACACAAGACACAAAAGAGAGCCAGCATACTAAATTGGGGAGCTGCTAGTGCACCAGAAGTAGCTCATGCAATTTAGCAATGAGAATGCCAGTGAAAACAATTTGGAGGCCTGCACAAATTCTATGGAAATGCTAACAAAAACAATTGGTTTGGGTGTGTCGCGTGAACAATAGTGGAGGCTTCACTGTTTGAAAGAAAAGAGAGTCTGCACAATACAATGTATTGCCTCACGCAATAAAAATACAGTGGTGATTGCGTGAATGTGAAACGCTGGAAACACACAATGAAAATAAGCATGGAAGCCAGATTTGCTGTTACGTTCCATATCAAAGGATCTGGGGCATGTGAAATGTAAGCACCTGAAATAACACCAAAGGAAAGTAGAGAGAATTTGGTGTGTGCGCAGGCTTGGAAGGAGAAAATGCGATGGCCTCTATATATATATATATCCCACATGAAGTGGGAATGGGTTTTTCATAGCGTTTATAACCAAAAACACTTAGTATGCAATGTAAAGAAAGCCAAAAGGCTCTCAGCAAACCCCTTGGCTGGTGGTCTTAGTGCACAGTGGGCCCACACCTAATTTTGGCGTAGGAAGTATGCAAATGCTTTAAAACTAGGAAATCTAACCTCGAGATTTATGCAACCATCAACGATGGTCGCATGATCTCAAGGGCCAATTTTGGCCCATGAGATCATGCGCCAGGCCGACACGTGGCAGCTGGCCAGTGAGGTGGCACCTAGGTCAATGATGCAGGAGAATTAGGTGGTGACATGTGGCATGTGGGGTCCACTCAGGCTTGTGCTTGAAAATGATTTAAAATATCAAAGTTTAAAAGATTAATGTGCAACTATAGTCAAAATTCTGAAATATGTAAAATACTGCACGAGAATGTTTGAAGGTTTCAGGGCTGAATTTTTATCAGAAATATAAAGTGTTATATACCGTTGGAATCAGGAGAAGCAGAGGAATCCATTTTTTGGATTAGTTTGTTGAAAGAAGAATGTCAAGGAAAGTAGTAATAAGAAACAACAACTCAGATCAAATTTGGTTAAAGAAGGGAGAAGATCAAATCATATTTTTGTTTTTGGAGAGAATCAATTCAATTGAAGAGATAATTGTAGTCCAAAGGTAGTTGTAGAAAAAGGGGATATTTTGGGAAATTGATAGGTGTCTGTCGTTGGAAACTGGCTTTCCCCTTTCCTCCTATATCTTGTATTTTCTCTCATTTTGAAGAGGATGGTGAAATTTATGCTGCTATGAAGTATTCAGGCCTTTCTCTGGTTTTCTCTGTGTTTATTTATCATGTAAATATGTTGAACCAGATGAATTTTAATGGAAAAATGATGGAATCCCTATTCAATTCTAGTTGATGTCTTTGTGTATTTGGTTTTAGTTCTCGTGTATCAGTTTGTAAGGAATTTTGATGCACTGGTTACAAGGTAGTTGTGATCTTGTTTTCAAGTTTCTTTCAAGGAGAGAGTTAATCTTGAATGCAAGCTCTGAGAATTTGAGATTTTTTTACATGAATTTGATGTCTAGGAATCGGAATGAGAAGAGTGATTTGTAAGGCACTTCGCTTGGTTTCTTTGAGTTTGGAGTTAAGTTTTCTGGGAATGCATGATTGTTTGACTTTGATGCCCAATAGATAAGGCATTGGTCTCTTGCTTGTCCTAAAATTTTCATCATAAAGCATTAATTGAAAATATTTCCTTTCCTATTATTATGAATATCCATGTCTAATTGTATTCAGGGAGTACAATTCATTTTAGTGATTCCTTGAAGAGAGAATCAATGGGTTGGCCTACCCGAGCTCAAAGCTCAAAGAGAAGGAGTTTATACTTATTATCACATTGGCCATTTTTCTAGTTCTTAGCAGATCATACAGGTGGGATCCTGTATAAGACTGGTTGAGTTGAACTCCCATGTTTTATAAGTCTGAGAACTATCCACCAATTTTCATGTCTGCATAAAAGGTTCTAGTGAGTAAGTGTTTATGTATGCAGATCTTATCATGTTTTAGGTGTACCCACCTGAGTGTGTGGAACTTGAAGCAGAAGGAGGATCAAATCCTCATTAATTAGTCTTTTCTTGCCCCTCAGTTTGCATGAACAAGTAGATTTGTGTTGCTAGACGAAGATCCCTAGGTCTAGTTTTCATAGTTCTCTTTTAGAGTTGAGGGATAACAAGAAAAAATGCCAACAGACACCACAGTGGAATGGTATTGCAGAAAGAAGGAATCGATCTATAGTTGATTGTGATAGAACACTGATGATTGAGAAAGATGTTGCACAAAGGTACTAGAGAGAAGTTGTTAGCAATACTGTATACACTTTGAATTGAGTTCAACTGAAGAAAGATACAAATAAGACATCGTATGAGCTATGGTTTGGCTACACACTGAATATAAGTTATTTTAGAATTTTTGGAAGTAGATGTTACATTCTAAAAGATTATAGAAATGGTAAATTTGATTCTAAAGGTGATGAAGGAATATTTCTAGGATATTCTACTAAGAGAAAAGCATACAAATGTTTGAACAAAGCTACTAACAAAATGATTGAAAGTGCTAATGTGAAATTTGATGAGTTTTCTAAAAAGAATGATGAAGAAAATAGGAAGGAACCAGAAGCCTATGGTAGGTTTATATATATTGAGCATCTAGACTATCTATCCAAGCCACGTGTTGAATCTACCGAGAAAAAGGAAAATGCTACTGAGAATCAGCAAATGCAAACTGAGAACCAGGAAGATGCTACCGAGGAAGAAAATGAACCTGAACTGAATGATGAGAAAAGAAGAGAGAAAGTACTAGTGAGATTTGTTAGAAGACACCATCCATAGAACTAGATTATTGGAGACAAGAAAGTTGGCATGATGACATGAAGTAAGTTAAGACAAAACACATGTTTAGTGTGTAAATTTGAGCCTAATAATGTTAGAGATGCACTTGAGAATGATGAATGGATTAAGGCAATGAATGAAGAAATTGAACAGATAGAGAAAAAAAAAACATGGAGATTGGTACCAAGACCGAGTAATAAAAATGTGATTGGTACTAAGTGGATTTTCAAAAACAAGTTGAATGAGAATGATGAACTAGAAACAAAGCAAGACTTGTATGCAAGGGATATGCATAAGAAGATGGTATTGACTATGGTGAAACTTTTTCACTAGTAGCAAGACTTGAAGGAGTCATAATATTACTTTCATATGTTGCACATAAAGGAATCAAAGTATATCAAATGGATGTGAAATCAGCATTTCTGAATGGAATTCTTGAGGAAGAGGTCTACATAGAACAACCTAAAGGTTTTGTTGATCCAAATCAGAAGAACATGGTATGTAGATTGCACAAAGCACTATATGGATTGAAACAAGCACTGAGAGCATGGTATGAAAGATTGCATGCTTATATTATTAGTATTGGCTTTGTGAGGACAAGTGAAAATAGCAATTTGTACATGAAAGGAGAATCTGATGACAATATTCAAATTTCTAAAATTTGTGTCAATGATATAACATTTGGAGGACATGATAATATTTGCAAATCTTTTGCTGATGAAATGAGAAAATATTTTGAAATGTCAATGTTTGGAGAGATTAAATTCTTTCTAGGTTTGTAGATTATACAACAAAATGATGGGATTTTCATAATACAATCAAAATACATCAAGGAAGTGTTGAAGACTTTTGGCATGGAAGACTCAAAATTGGTAGGAACGTCGATGGTCACAGGATGTAAGTTGAAAAAAGATGATGAATCAACTGAGGTAAATCTGACACTGTATAGATCAATGATTGGAAAACTAATGTATGTAGTACATAGTAGACCTGATATAGCACATGTAGTTGGGATTGTAGAAATATTTTCTACTAATCCTAAGGAATCACATATAACTAATGTTAAAAGGATTTTGAGATATTTGAAGAAAACTGAAGATTATGGTTTATGGTACAAAAAGGAAGGCAATTTTGAACTATGATTTTACACTGATGCAAATTGGGCTAGAAACATTGATGACCAAAAGAGCACAATTGGTGGAGCATTCTTTTTGGGAGAAAGACTTGTAACATGGATAAGTAAGAAACAAGCATGTATTTATCAGTCTAGTGTTGAAGTAGAGTATGTTGTTGTTGCTGCTAATTGTTCAACTATTGCATGGTTAAAACAATTGTTGGTAGGAATGAATGAGGTGATCACTGATCTAGTGATTATATATTTTCACAACACAAGTGCTATAAATATTTCCAAGAATCTGGTGATGCATTCAAATATAAAGCACATATCTATTAAGCATCACTCTTTGAGGGAACAAGTACAAGAAAAGCAAGTGGGACTGGATTTTGTGAAGTCTAAAGAACAACTTGTCAATATATTTACCAAGCCCTTACCAAAGGACACTTTTGAGTACTTGAGGACTAGAATAGGGGTCTATCCCCTGTCTATCGGTCACTAAGGTGATAAGGAGGTTGCATCAACCTTTACTTTATCAAAAAAAACATTCATTGATGTATATAGCTCACACTTTAGGATTCCTAAGGTTGTGAAAGATTGTAGAAGCTAGGACAGAGAATTGTATATCAATACATGAAGGTACTTGATCTAGACTGAATAACAGAGAACTACTTGGTTGTGTAGACATGGAAAATTGGTCAAAGGCTTAAATCAATCAAAAGGTGCATTAAATCATCAAAATAGCATGAAAAATCAATAAATGGAACAAAGGCAATTCAAATCAAAGGAAAATTCAATTAAATGATTAAATGAAGCTTGAAAAGGGGAAAAACACTACGAAATTGATTAAATTCAATTAATGACATAGTTGTTGAAAGCAAAAATCAAAATGAACCTCTTACCCTTCATGGCTAAATTTAATTACTTTAATTAATTAATAAATCATAATTTCCCTCAACAAAGAAAATTGGAGACAAAATGGACACAAATCACTCACTTTTGTTGAAATGGTCCAGCCTTTTGAAACCATTTAAATGATTGTCCCCTCCTTGGCCCCCCATTTATGGACAAAGCAAAGCCAATTGACCTTACCCAAGCATAACCATGATCAACTCACTCTACCCCCTACCCTTGGGAAATTACTATAAGTATGAAGCATTTTGGAGAGCATTTCAATTGAAAAGCATTGTTATTATAGTCAATTGAGATCATTTCTAAGAGAAATTGAAGCATTTGAGCATTTAGAGTTATCATTTTAGCATTTAATCATTGCATTGTTATCAATGGAGCTAGATTAAGCATAAATTCATCATAGAATAAGCATTTAGAAGCATCATAGCAGCATTATTCTCATTTTAGAGGTGTCACTAGTGAGGATTTGCAGCTGAGAGCTCACTTACCACTTCTTTCTAGAGATCCATGAGATGTTATAGATTGTAGTTGCATTTTAGAGTAAATTTCTTTTGTATTTAGCTTAAATTGTTGCTACTTGATCTTAATTTCATGAAGGTGTTAAACTCACACACACAGGTTGTTGAAGAGCTATTAATTTTATTTTGGCATTTTTGTCAAAGGGAGAGATATTTATATGAAATATTGGAAGAGAGATTTCAATGAAATATCTACAGGGAGAAAAAGAATCAGAGAATTGAAGAAGATCAAATCCGCAAGGAGAGTCTGCATGAAATGTTGTTGTAGTGATTAAACATAATAAATATCAAGCTAGCAAGAGCTTACTGAGCTACAACATTTATTTATATAGTTGTAGAACAAATGTTTGGTATGGTATGGCATATTTCATATTGTTTGTGTTGCCATCAATGCCAAAGGGAGAGATTGATGACCTACAACTGATTGAATAACTTGATGAATTGAAGAGATAGTGATTAGAGATCACCGAGCTATTAAAGTGATATATAAGATGATTAAATCAGTTAATATGATGTCATTGATGTCAACTAGTTTTGACTATACTTATCATGATAGTTACAAACATCTGAACATCTGTAGAAGGAAGAAATGGTGAAGAAAAGAGATATCTACATAAGGACAAGATGGATATGATAGATAAGGATAAGGTATATATTGGGTAGCTTATTGATGAGTCTATGGCATTATGTTGTTGACTTGAGCATGTTACATTATTCTATTATGAAGAAGAGATCAGAATTGGACAAGTTAATAGAGTCAGTAATTAAATATTTTTGTATACACCGAGTCAGTCTTGTGTATACTGAGTGACAATAATAACCGAGTTAGTTATCATTGATGCATTCAGTATTAACCTAGTATGGATGAAAACATTAAATGTTATAATAGCCGACTGGAATTGATGAGTTGGAGATTGCTTATGATTCTGAGGTAAGAGATGAAGTTTGTTATAAAGATCCACGGTTTACAAAATTCAGAGATGATCAAAGGGAAGAGAATGAAATGTGTTATTGACACATCTTTCAAGGAAGCTTGAAGTGGAAAAATGGAAGATGGAGATTAAGAAGAAAAATCTAATGGCTGATATGAAAATAGTTTACACATCTATTCAAGAGACATGAGATTCATTGTTGAACTATGTCAGATGAATAGAGACTACAGAATATTTTGCGTGAAGATATTTTTTCATGCATACCTGATCAAACTGGTTACAAACAAAACTAATTTGAACTACAGGCATAACCAAGCGTTAGAGATATATACACAAAGTGAAGTAAGTTGGAGGCTATGATGAAGTGAATTGATTATTAATCAGACAAGTTATTCTGAGCTTAGCATAGATTTGAATACTTTCAAATTGAGTTGTATTTGAATTAGATCACTATTATATCAGTTTGACCATTGTTACAACAAAATATCTTAACTGAGTGAATGTTAATTATTTCCATATGACATTCATGGAATGTTAATTATTTTCTTCTTGACCCCATAGTGAATGTTTGTCAAGAGTTAATTATTAGTGATAAATCCTCTAACCAAATCACACCTTACAGTGTGCATTGTAACCTTTAACAGGGTTGGCTCCTAACCGAGCTCACTTCAGAAGAGTGAAATATTTTGGGTTACCGGTCCCGGGTGGTTTTTCCCTTAGCGGGGTCTCCACGTTAAATCTTTGTGTTATGTGCTATGTGTTATTTGTTATGATTATTTTTCTATCATACTTTACATATTGTATATTTGATTAATCGATAAAGACAGTTTTAGAAATTACTAGTATTCAGTAAATGAACAAAAAGATAGTTATCTTATCTTACCGAGTTGTTTGATTTGTTGAAAAGTTTTGAAAAAGTACATCTGAGAGTTTGGGACTGTAGGATAACTAATTTAACTAATTCACCCCCCTCTCAGTTATCTAACATCTCCCCCTTTTCCATTGATGGCCATATATGATGTGAAAAATAATCAATGCAAAATAAATAAAAAACAATCTCCCCCTGAGATCAATAGTCAATGTTACTACCAACAATATCCATAATATCTATCATTATCTATCAAATTCTCTCTACAATTCCTCTCATACTGGAGCTTTCTCCCCCTTTATTTTCCACATGAGTGTTTCTCCCCCTTCGACATCAATGGAAAAGGCACATATATTCTCTGAACCATAGAAACCACAAGTATGATCAAACATCTCACTCCTCAACTCTAAAAAATCAACCCACCAAGATGACTACTCCCCATGTGTAGCATCCTCCACACACCAGTCTAGATAAAAGATATCTCCATGGTGCACACTAGATTGATGCAATCATCTGCATCTTAGTTATAATTAAGAGGGGAAATAACCACCAAATTTCCTCTGAGATACAAAATATATCCTTAGGCTAAGGATTTGTGAATATATCAATTGTATGTTCCTTAGTAGGAAAATACTCCAGTATCACCTCCTTCTCATTCATCTTCTCTCTCATAAATTGGTACTTGATTGATATGTGATTTGTCCTTGAGTGTTGCACAGGATTCTTAGAGATATTTATGGCACTCTAATTATCACAATATATGATAATAGGCTCATCAAAGATAACTTCAATATCTATTAACATCTACTTCATCCAAGATATTTGTGTACAACTGCTAGTAGTAGAAATGTACTTTTTCTTTACAGTTGATAAGGAGATGGATTTCTTCTTGCACATCCAAGAGATCAATCTATTACCCAAGAAGAAAGCACTGCCACTTTTACTCTGTTGATCATCAACATCACCTACCCAATCAACATCAAGTATATGCACACAAGGTAAATTCATTACCTTTAGGATACCACATCCTAAAGTCATCCATGCCTTTTAGATATTTAAATATCCTCTTCATAGCTACCTCATGATTTTGTTTCAGATCTTCTTGAAATCTTGCCATAAGACACAAAAAATTCATGATATTCGGTCTTGTATGAGTCAAATAAAGTAGGCCACTAACCATTGACCTATATCTAGACTGATTAACTTTAGGGGACTTTGTTAGTCCTAAGGGTCCAAGATTACTGAGAGGGGGGGTTGGTGAATTATTAATCAAAGATATCTTCAAATTTCTACTTCTTTAACTCAAAATCAACATTCACAAGTTTATCGATTGATAAGAAAATGAAACTTAATAAAATAAGCACAACCATCACAATGCATGCAACACATAACACAAATATTTTCACATGGAAACCCAAATGGGTAAAAACCACAATGGGAATGATGACCCATGAATAATGTACTCTTTTGAAGTATGCCCTATCAGAATCTTAACCCTATTAGGAGCTTACAAAGATAATGTTAGGTACCACCCAATTATGGGATTTACCTCTAGTCATGTTAAGAGTTTTACCCTATTAGGAGTAACTCTGTTAGGATATTTCAAACTCAAGTTAATGATCCACTTTGTTAAGAGATTTACAAATAAGACCTATTAGGGTCTACCTAGTTAAGGGATTTATAATAAGAAACTTGCTAGGGTCACTTGATCTAGAAATAGAAACTTCTTTGCTTGATCATATCTACTACAACACATATACTCTCTCCTCAGAAGACTCTGGTATGCATTGGGTTGATGGTACCCTCACATCTATGATCTACACAAATAAATCTTTGATTTCATGATATAAATATCATTGCTCAAGCCCTAATCTTGACACCACCCTAAAATCTCATCCAACACATTTGAAATCACTTTAACAATATTTTCTCTTAGGGAGATTACACCAAAACTCACATCCCAATATAACAACCATCTTTACAAAACAAGTCATCCAAAGGATATCCCTTTACAAATTATTTTATCAAGAATAGTCAAACACATTTTGACCAACTTAGGCTTCATCTTGATAAAATGTCTACCTCAATCAATGTAATGTCAATAAATCACCACAAATAAATTGAGAATGTCATCATGCTAGTTGGAACACAAATGATTCATCACAAATTAATTATCTATCACCAATAGAAGATCTATCATCGGTAGCTCAAGAACACTATCACCTTTCATTGAAACAACTTTTTGTAACCATAAAACATGCTTATCGGTCATTCAAATCAATCAGGCTCATAACCATGAGATCAACACACTATCAACAATACAATTATATGATCATCCCACCATTTGATGAACCAATCAAATCCCTCATTGCTAGTCATAAACTATTCTAGTAGTTTCCCTATCATACTTCAATCAATCATAACTTACACAAATCATACATTCAATAGTTGTGATCATATAGTTATCATCTAAAGACATTCCCAAGTCTTCCTTAAGGATCAGGACCACTGAAACCACTTTCATCACATTGTTCATCCTTCTCTCATACTTGGAAACACACTAATAACACTAGGTCAATACTTGACATCAATGAAAATAAAATATCTAATCATGTCAACACCAAATCTATACCATTACACCACTTACCATCACTGCATCAATTATGCCAACAATCTCCACCTTTGGCATTGATGGAAACACAATAATCAAAACATTTTCTCAATTAGATAATGTGCTTTGCTTGTGTTCTTACACTGAATATTCATCTTTGAATCAACTACAACTATGTGTCTGCTCTTTCTCTCTTTCTCATCTATCTTATATGTTTTCTTTCCACTCCTTAGTACATATCTCCTCATTTGACAATAATGACAAAGGTGCAACATGCCTAAGTCTTCATTTTCTTTCTTCAACACTTTGTGACTACTCCCCCTTAGGTGATCGCTTACTGCTGATTCAAATGTATAGGAGATACTATTCAAAACTTTCACTCCATCTTAATCTACTCCCCTTGTCTTAAATGCTTGAAGATTATCCTTTCAAATCTTCAATATATTTTTAGTAAAACAATATATCCTTACAACAAAAATGCTTACTCCTCTAATGCATCAAATGCACACATATCTGGTAGAACTAAGACTACCTCAAAATCTTCTTGATTTCTTCTTATGTCTCAACTTTCTTCTTCTCAACATCCTCAAAAAAATTAAAAAATCATAAATATTTTCAATAATCTTACCACCTCAAGGCTCTATGACTTGATTTACACTCACTGATAAAATAACTCTTTCCAATGCAATGGATTGAAGTAGTTTCTTTGTCCTTTGATGCTCATTGACCTTTTTGGGCTCAACACATTTCTACATCCTCTAGACTTTTCTTGTTTTCTCCTACAACAATCACCAGTCTATAAGATTTAGCAATAAATGTGGCATACTTATCATAATCAACCTCTGGCATCAGATCTACTAATACATCTCTTGCTAAATGAATGAATTGGGCTTCTCTTCTTTATGCCTATAACATTTTTTTCTTGGCCTTAGATTACAAGGCAATAGGAATCTCTATTTTTTCACTTAAGATCAAAAAAAGACATCAGTATGCCCTTGTATGACCGGTTTATCATCATCATCATCATTATTGATACCTTCAAAATCCACACTACTATATCATCTTTATTTGTGATAGAAGTGTATACTACTAATAAAAGTATCTTCATAGAATTAGGGTTAATCATCAACAATAAGTGAAATAATAACTAAATACAACCATAATTGAGCAACTATTTAAAAAAATCAATGACTAATTGAGCATCCTATGGCTCTCTAACTAAGATGTTAATGAATGAGCTCTCAGCAAGCTCTCACTAATGACAGTCCTAGTATGAGAATGATAGAGATAAAACAATATGCTGAAGCTAACAATTATCAAGATGAATGCTAAAATTGCTCTTAAATGCCTTTCTAAACTCAAATTGCAAGAGGTTTGATGCAATTCTCTGATAGGTGGTTGATAATAATGAAGGATTTTGGCCTTCCTTTTATAGATTTTCCAATGGTAGGGAGTGTAGTTGTGTTTAATCATGGTTGATTTGGAGTTAAGTCTTTGGTTCCACCCTTTGAAGACAAAGCAAAGTGTGTGTCCTCAAAGATTGGGACAAGTAGACAAGATGGATGGTTAAGATTCCTTTTCACTTTGAGTGATTGAGATTCAATTTGGCTTGATCCATGTGAATTCCTTTCCTCAAATCTCATTGGTTGATTGATTTTCTCTCCTTTTGGTTTGTTGAGAGTAATTGATTTTTATTAATTGATTTATTTTAGCCATGTACCCCTTGAATGGGTTGAATTTAATTTAATACAAGACTATACAATTAATTGAATTAATTGTATTTTGATTTGATTTCACTTGATGAAAGTGCTCTTAATTTTGATTGATCTTGAATTAGGACTTGATTTTAATTTTGATTGGCTAATTGTGCATTGTGATTCAATTGATCCAATTATGTCCTTGATTTTCTCTGATTTCACTTGATTTTCTTTGATTTGATCTTTAAATTATCTTTGTCCATTTTTAGGTGATTACAAATGCCCCTCTTTGAGTTGATGTGCAAAGCATGTCAATTCAAAGAATACTCTGATCTGGCTTGATAATAGGTCCTGATTCATTGATGATCGATCTTTGATGTTCATTTGATGTCTTTCGATGGTCGATCCTCTGATTCTTGATATGAAATTGCTACAAATATGATTGATATGGTTCTCTAATGATCATTCTCGATATCATGAAATTGATTGATTGCTCTGATGTTCGATCTGATGTTAGATTACTTATGTGATACCTGATTTGATGATTGATTTTTATACAATGCCCCATTCGATTGATTGATCAAAAATTTCTTGATAAAATCTTTCGCTCTGATTTGATGATTGGTTTCCTAATTTGATGATGTTACTGCTATTGTCAATGATGTTGCTGATGATATGATTGCATGCCCCCTCAGGAAATGAATCGAAATGATTGTGGCTGATTTGGTTTAGATTGGGAAATTTTGATTTGTTTCCCGATATAGAAATTTGAAATGCCCCGATCATGATAAAATTTGATGCGAAAAGATTTGATTGATAAGATGTTGATGCTCTGAATAAGTTGATGATGGTTTGGTATCATTTGATGTTAGTCAGAATCACTTGGTTGATGTTGATGTCAATCTAATAGGATAAGTTGATGAGTTAATATTTCGCTCTCAAGATCTAGAGAGACAAAACAATGATTTTCCTTCCTTGAGATATAGAGTTAGGAGATTTGATGCGGTCAAGATGAGCAAATGGATGATAGGATAACTTGATTGACATTAGATGATCAATTGGATGATTTGACTGATTGATATTTGATACCTGATATGATTAGATGTTTTGATGATATGGAGTTGATTGGATGTTCTCATGATGAGAAATTAGAGATTGATAGAAGAGAAGGTGATGAACAAGATTAGGTTGCCCCTAGTTGATTAGCATGATTGATTTTTGATGATTTCCTTGATGAAGCATGGATCATTTGATGGATCCTAATTTGCATGTACTTGTATCTTGATGATGTTGATGTACCTTTGATAATCAAATTGAGCATGATTTTTGATGATGGATATTTCAGACATTAATGATGTTGATCAGGACTTTGATTATACATTGATGGACATTTGATGATGTAGATTTCTAGACATTTGATGATGTACCATTGATGATCAGATTGATCACTTGACGTATCTTGATTTGGTCTTTTGATGATGATAACTCTAGCCCTTTTTTATTTTCCCCCTTGCAAATTAAGCTAAGAAAGGCAAAACAATATATACAATGCATCTAATCTAAGATGTATGCAGCTAATTGTCATTATTCAAGATTTGAAAGCTTATTTTCATCATCGAGCTTTTGGAACATGAAATTGGTACAACCCTCACTGGTTCAACCATGATGATATGAATACCTCTTTCCTCATATTTTAACAATTTCAAGTAAACAGACAAAGAATTGATCCCTTTCATATACAAATGTCCTCAATGATTCTTTGATGATCATGTCATTAGACGGATTCACATACTGCTATGAATCAACCTGACAAGCATTCAAGAAGCAATCAAGAAAATATCATGTCTTCATCATCACTCATCTAGTCAAACATCATCGATTTGCTAAAAGAACATGGTTCCAAAAATTTAGTAACACTTTGAACATTTTTGCTTTTGTTTGTAGATCCATATTTCAAAAACTTCATCCACTTTGATCCTTAGTTATGTTTAAGCTTTTTAGATTTTGATCTAATTTGATTAATCTTTTTAGATTTTGATTTCATTTGTCCAATTTTTTCATTTAAATCAAGTATTTGGATGTTTGAAATGTGATATTGATCATGAAGTTCAAGTGTAGCCATTTTCCAATTTTGCTGCAATGATTTGAGCCAACTGATGTCTGCTTTGATAAGCTCATTGAATTTGGATTGGTGCCCCCAGTTTGATTTAGCAAAGATCATGCTTTGTTGGACAATGCAACTTTTGAGTGTTTACTTAAGATTTGCAATTTTTTAGATTTTTTAAAAGATTTTCAATTTTTTTTTGGATTTTTAAAGATTTTTTTTTTTTTTTGGATTTTAGAGCTTTTTGATGTTTTTGGATTTTAGAGATTTTTTATTTTTTTGGATTATCTGAGGAAAATTTTCACTTTTTTAGATTTTTAGAGATCACTAGTTCTCAAGCAAGATCACATTGAATGTCCCCAATGTCTAGCAAGGTATAGGATTTGCAAACTGATGATTCACCAATGAATAGGAAGTGATGGATGAAGCAAGTGTGTTGCCCATAGGACCATCTCCTCAAGATTATCCAAGCTATGGAAAAATAATATCTCAATATAGGCCAATGACATGGTGTTGGCTAGCATATGGAATAATGACCTGGTGTCATGACAATGGTCCAAAGGAATGGACATATCAAGAGACTTTCTAGAACATATTTTCCATTTCTTTTATTTTTCACTTGGATCAAGATCAATGTGGATAGGATCATACAATCATGATAAAGGGGTGGTGAAGGCTATGAGTGAATGGTTTGGGATTATGGGAAGGCTTCTTAGGAATAAGAAATATGGCTTTAGGATAAGCAAGATCATGATAAGGTAGCGTGAATGCAACAAGTGAATAGGCTGATGGATAGGATAACTCATGTCAAGATACTTAATGCTCATAGATATGTTCAACCTTGTCAAGATCAAAGGTGAAAGTCAAAGTACGGATGCAAGTGAGACAAATGGTAGAAAGATGGAGGATATGATGGATGTAACTTTCCCCCAAGTGTAGAGTACAAGAGAGAGGAATTACGCATGACGCCTGTTTGCCAGGTTTTCATCATGGTACTTGTTCAAGATGCCACAAGAAGTGGTTTTCACCATAGGATGGATTTCTTTTCTTTTCTTTTCTTTTTCTTCTTTTTCTTTTTTTCTCAATTTTCTCTTTTTGGATGGACTCAAGCTTCATGCTCTTTGGATACTCCTATAAAAGGTATGATATGACAAGCCAAGGCTGCTGAAAGGTATGCTCAAAGATGTTGATAGGTTGATGGAAAGGTGATATGGTGGATAAGGTAGAGGGTGGCTAAAGATTTATGCAATGGATTGGATAATAGAAATGGAAGGATAATGAATGAGAGGATAATAAATCTTTCCATGTGTGGGCGTGAAAAAGGGAATGGAAGAATAATGAATAGGAGGATAAGAAGTGTTATCAAGATCAACATTGAAACACACCTTGAAGGGTAGTGGAATAATGGAGGAAAAATGGGTGAAATAGCTTGGGATTTTGATGTAAGAGAGGATATGGATCTTGGGATACCAGGACTCAAAATGGATGGATGAGATGGAATGCATTTGGGAGAATGTGGATTGGAAGCCTTTGGAATCTTGAATGTTAACTTTGATTTCTCTTTCATGTGTAAGTCCTTCAAAAGTGACTTGGGAATCCACACTTTCTTTGATTTGTCTTTCCTTTTGGATTCTTTAGAATGCATTTCTTCAATGAAGAGTTTAGGAACCCACATTTTCTTTGATTTTTCTTTTTTCTTGATGGACCTTTCTGGTCTCTTGAATATTTCTAGTTTTCTTTCATTCACATGTCGATTAGATGGGACATGGTGCTCTTCATACATAAGTGGATTCTTTGATTTCTGATTCTTTTGTTGCGCATTCAAACTTCTTCCAAAGGACTTGGGATTAGTGGATGAATAAGGTAGATATGGATGGTTCATATGGATGGGTTCATATGGAGGGTTCGTATGGATGGGTGTTTGGTTTTTCAAATATGTATGTCTTTGTTGATCTTGATAGGATATAAGGTAAGTGGATTGTGGGATATGGATGGTAGGAATGGTTGATGGAAGAATGTAAGGGCCCAATATGGATTTGGAGGATGTATAATGTTTCAAGTTTTGGATATAGGGACCAAGGATGGATTTGGAAGATGTGTAAGGAGTATGATTATGCACAAATGGAGGTAAATGGGATGTGGGAGGGATATCAACATCTTTATTTTGAGTTGTATGGCCAAGGCTTTCATCTTTCAGATTTATCTTTGTACCAATAGTCTTATATGTAGCTTTGATAGGAGTGACTTTGATAGGATTAGTTGAAGCTTGAGATAGATATGGAGGCTTATGAAAAGTGGATTTTGGGGTACTTTGATCTTGAAAAGGATCTTTTGATAGCTTAGGAAGAATACTTTTCTTTTGATTTTCGATAAGTTCATTAGAGATGGAAGGAATACCTTGATCTTGCTTAGGAGATGGGTATGATATAAGAGGTGAAGGAATATGGAGTGTTTGAGGTGGAAGGGTATCTTCTTGAAAGAAATGTAAGGGTATGATGGATTCATCATGGTATTCTTGAGGTGTGGGCCTTTGGTCAACTATAGGATAAAGAGGGATATTATGTTGATCTTGATCCTTAATAAGACTTTTTTCTTTGCAATTTTGATTAGTCTCTTGACATGGAGCCACTTCTAAAGACAAAATAGGAATTTGGATTTTCACATGGGATTCTTGAAGGAATAATGGTTCATTTGAAATAATAATGATAGGCATTGTAGCACATGAAGGCTTGAGGTCTGTAACCTTTGAAGCATGGAAGAAGTTTGTAGCAAGATGTAGGTTAGCTTGGATCTCTTTTAGAGGTATTCCTTGAGGGTAGACATAGTCATTGTGAAAACTCTTTGGATCTTTGTTTGATGGAGGGATATTGGATAGCTTTGCTTCTATATGAAATGGAGGAATTGTGGAATAGGTGAAAGCTATAAGAGGACCACTACAAGACATGTGTTCATAAGTTTGATCTTGCTTGAGAGTAGTATCTTCATTAGATGAGTCATTAGGATTTTCAATTTCAATTATGTCATCAATAAGATTTTGGATTTTATGTTTCAACTCCATGCAATCTAAAGTTTAATGCTCATTATGTCTATGATATGCACAATAGTTACTCAAAAAGATAAAACCACATGAAGTGATTTGAGGCAACGTGATGAGATAATTTTCAAGGAGTTTTTCCAAAGCTAATTCATATGAACTTCCAAAAGGAGTAAATGATCTATCCCAAGGATATTTGGATGTATTTGTTTTTCTCCAAGAGTTGCCATATAATGAATATTGTTGAGATGGGACTAATTCTGCTTGATTTCCTTGATCAAAGATAAGATTTTCTTGATATATTGAAATAGGTTCTTCATCAAATATTGGTTTATCATTAGGATATTTTTTATCAAATATAGGGTTTTCATGATATTCTTTTTTATCAAATTTTGAATTATCAAATATATGATGTTCATAATGTTCTTCTTGATCATAGATGTAAGGAAACAATGTTCTTAATGAAGATTTGTTGGATAATGTTTCCATATCTTTTTCCATTTCTTAAATTCTTGTGAATAGAATATTCTCTTGAATCTTTATTGTTAATTGATTTTTGGATCTTAATGAATGTTTTCTTTTTGTAATCAAATACCTTCAAGCATAACACAATGATTTTATCAATTATCACAAGAAATTCTTCCAAGAAAACTACCTAAGGTCAAATTTGGCTTTTAAATGGCTCTAATGAGGTAGGGTTGCTAATTGATCAAGGATTTAATATGGATTCCATTCAAATAGACTTTAATCTCTCATCCCCCAAGTATGTTAAGGGGCTTCCCACATGCACCGAGGTACAATTTTGCACAATCCATGAGGACTAATAGAGGAAGGTTGAAAAATTTAAAATCCATTTGTCACACACCCCATTAAGGATGCATGCATTTCATTTTAGAGTGGGTTGGATTCCCACGATGGGCACCATTGTGTATACTAATAAAAGTATCTTCATAGAATTAGGGTTAATCATCAACAATAAGTGAAATAATAACTAAATACAACCACAATTGAGCAACTATTTAACAAAATCAATGACTAATTGAGCATCCTATGGCTCTCTAACTAAGATGTTAATGAATGAGCTCTCAGCAAGCTCTCACTAATGACAGTCCTAGTATGAGAATGATAGAGATAAAACAATATGCTAAAGCTAACTATTATCAAGATGAATGCTAAAATTGCTCTTAAATGCCTTTCTAAACTCAAATTGTGAGAGGTTTGATGTAATTCTTAGATAGGTGGTTAATAATAATGAAGGATTTTGGCCTTCCTTTTATAGATTTTCCAATGGTAGGGGGTGTAGTTGTGTTTAATCATGGTTGAGTTGGGGTTAAGTCTTTGGTTCCACCCTTTGAAGACAAAGCAAAGTTTGTGTCCTCAAAGCTTGGGACAAGTAGACAAGATGGATGGTTAAGATTCCTTTTCACTTTGAGTGAATGAGATTCAATTTGGCTTGATCCATGTGAATGCCTTTCCTCAAATCTCATTGGTTGATTTATTTTCTCTCCTTTTGGTTTGTTGAGAGTAATTTATTTTTATTAATTGATTTAATTGATTTATTTTAGCCATGTACCCCTTGAATGGGTTGAATTTAATTTAATCCAAGACTATACAATTAATTGAATTAATTGTATTTTGATTTGATTTCACTTGATGAAAGTGCTCTCAATTTTGATTGATCTCGAATTAAGACTTGATTTTCATTTTGATTGGCTAATTATGCATTGTGATTCAATTGATTCAATTATGTCCTTGATTTTCTCTAATTTCACTTGATTTTCCTTGATTTGATCTTTAAATTATCTTTGTCCATTTTTAGGTGATTACAAGAAGTAATTCCTTCCTCTTCTTGTACTTACATTTCCCTTTCACTTTCAATTTTTGCATCACCAATATGCATTTGTTCACCTTTTTGTAATTTCCTCTATTTGTAATATCTACTAGTACCTGCAATGATTTCCTTTGAGAATGAGGAATAGAAATGTCACCAATTGTGATCTTAACAACTCCAATTTTCTATCCTTCCTTAGTATGTGATTTCTAGTTTCTCTTGTGCTATTTATTCTTCAACATCATGTACTTCTTTATCTGATTCCTCTAGTCCCAAAAACCTCTTCAAAAATAGCTTCAGTCACATCATGTACTAATTGATTGTAATAATCTTATGAGCCTCTTCTTGATCTTGAATGCTGGTCTGGTTTACCAAATAACTCTTGTATTTCTTCTCTTAATAGTTTCATATCAGGTGTCATAGTTTTATCAGTAGGGGAAACTACAAGTTTTGACTCCTTCCATATGGTCTTCACCTCTTACTAGCCTTCATCTAATTTAATTCATTCTTATTCACTTTTATCCTCATCCTTTTCTCTTTGTTCTTTCTCCTTCTTCCTCTTTCCAGTGGCCTTCTTGGTTTAGATGCTTTCTTTCTTTGGGAGGACTCAACTGTATCAGCCTTAGCAACTTTTCCTTTTCTCTTTACTAGAAACTTCATTGATGAAGTGATATTTTCCTACTTAATTGTTTCATTCCTTTCTTGTCTACCGATAGTATATTTTACCAGTTGTTGAAGATACCACTTCAACCTCTTCATCATTTTCACCTACAACACCAGATGTTCCTTCTTTCTCTTTTGCATATTTTTCCTTTCTTTATCTAGTTTTCTTCTTCAGTAAGGTGATTTGCTTCACTTCTTTTTTAATTTTTTCTTTCAATTACTGGTTGAGTATAACTATGCACCACTTAACATTTAAAACCTAATTACCAATAGGTAACACTTCATGCAATACATCAAAATTTCACATCTCAATTCATCCTTATGCATCTTAATATGTAGATAAAATGTACCACTCACACAACTTAGGGGATAGGATATATATCTTACTTGATTTTCTCTCCCTAAGCCAAAATAGGCTTAGTTAGCTAATGAATTCTCCACACCTGATGGAGATGCAAATCCTTATGATGGTTTTCTCTCATCCTTCTCTACCCATACTTTACTCATTTTCTTTCTAGTCTCCTCCATATTTACAATATGCTTTCCTTTCTAATTATTTACCTTGTTCACCAGTCGGTTTCCTTGATTTCTTGACCTACAAAATCTTGCAAAGTGTCTAACCTTGTGACAATGGAAACATGTCATCCTAGAAGATTTCCAATGTCCAACATTACCTCTATTTGTTTTCAATCTGTAGTTAACATCCATGTGCCCATAGTTGTGGCAATGTGAACATTGAACATTCCACAAATTCTTATTCTGATAGGGACTTTTTTGGTTCACAAATGATCTTTCATTATTTTTGAATCTGGTCCTGCACTCACTAGATCTATGTCCATACTTCTTTCATTTAAAATAGTGACCATTAAACATATTAGTATTATTCCTACAAACCTAGCAATATGACCTTCTTCATGATAAATTGAACATGTAGGTGTATTAGGCCTATTCCAACAAATATTTGCAGTATGTCCTATCTTGTGACAAATGAAACAAATTGGTTTATAAACTTTCTTACTAGGAATTTTCTTATTCACCTTGGGTGGAGACTTGTCATCTTGATTGGCCTTCCTAGATTCAGATGATTCTCCCTCTTCATAATTGATATACCCAAGACCAGAAGTCTCACTATTCATCCTTTGATTGTTTAGTTGTTCATCTAATTTTCTAGAAATTTCATTGAATTTCTTTAGTAACTTAGTTGCATCATCAACTTATTTATGCAATTTCACATTCTCTTTGCATAGGTCTTCATTTCTTGTCATCACAAGATTGAGTTCACTTCTTATTTCCTTCATTTCCTCATTAGTTTGGTGTAGATGTTCATGCAAGGTACTAACCTCTTGTTCGGATCTAAAAATTTCATCCACTTTTTCTTTTAGGGTATCATCTACCATCTTCTTAGCTTCTTCAACATCTTTCCTAGCTTCCACCATCTTAATGGACAAAGCTTCTAACTCCCTCTTGATATTTTTCTTGTCTTTTGTTAGTTGTGCATTCTCTTGAGATAAGACTTCTAGGGCAATGACCTACAACTGATTGAATATCTTGAAGACAAGTTTGACAAGTGAGAGATAGTGATTGATGATCACCGAGCTACTAATTATGTGTGACTCAATTAAATCAATCAATGTTTTGTCATTGATGTCAACTAGTTTTGACTATACTAATCATGATAGTTACAAACATCTAAAAAAGGAAAATGGTAAAGGGATGAGATATCTACATGAAGATGAGATGGATATGAAAGATATGGCTATGGTATACATTGGGTAACTTATTGATGAGTCTATGGCATTATGTTGTTGACTTGATTTCTTTACATGATTCTATTATGTATTAAAGATCATAACTAAACAATTTTATGTGGTTGGTAAATGAAGATTTTAGTATACACCAAGTGTTGTGTATACCGAGTACACAACACTTCATCAACACATTATGGTATTGACCGAGTGAAAGAAAGAAAGAAATTTTATAATAGTTGAATGAATTATGACTCTGAGGTATGAGATAATGTTTTTTGTGATTATCTAATGGGTGACAAAATTAAAGATGATCGAATGAAGGAGAATGAAACATGTTAATGACACAACTGCTGAGGAAGGTTAAAGTGGCAAAATGAATGGTGAAGATTAAGAGGTGAAATCTATGGATTAGAAGAAAATGATATATGTAGTCTATTTAAAGAGACATGAGATTCATTATTGAGTCTGGTGGATTTTGATGTTGCAGGATAATTTGCATGAAAATATTGCTTTCATGTACCACTGATCAAATATGTTGAAGATAGAACCGAGCTGAACTACAGACAATAGTGAGCATCAGAGAAGCATTCACCGAGTTGAATAAGTTGGAGGATATGAAGGATTGAATTTATTATTGATCAGAGGAGGTATTTTGAGATTAGCATAGATTTGAAAATATGTAAATCAAAGTTGTATTTGAATTAGATGATTATTATATCAGTTTAACCATTATTATAGATAAATCTCTTAACTGAGTGAGACTTAACAGTCTTTTTGTATTTCAATATGACATTCAATGAATGTTCATTATTTTCTTGTTGACCCCATAGTGAATGCATGGTCAAAGGAGAACTATTCATGATAAATCCTCTAACTAGGTCACACCTCATAGTGTGTTTTGTAACCTTTAATAGGGTTGGATCCTAACTGAGCTCACTTCAAAAGAGTGAATTATTTTGGGTTACCGGTCCCAGGTGGTTTTTCCTCTAATAGGGTTTCCATGTTAAAAATATTTGTGTTATGTGTATTTGATGTGTTGAATTGTTATTTCACTTTACATATTTTCATAACTGGTTAGATTGGTAAACATAGTACTTAATTACTGGCAATCTCTAGATGAAGAGAAAGGCACAGTTGATAACTTACCATGTTGATTATTTGATTGAAAATTTTTGTTACATGCATCTGGGAGATTTGGGACTGTAGGATAACTAGACTTAACTAATTCACCCCCCTCTCAGTTATCTAATATAGGGCTGCCTTGTATTCCTCATATCCACTATGTTCTGATAATTTCTCAATGTAGTCTTGATTCTCATTCATTTTCTCACAAAGTTCTTTTCTCTTATCCCTTGAGATATTCAATTTCTCTTTAATATTTTCAATGACCTCTTGATCTTCTTCAAGTTGTCTTTTGTATCTTGATATCAAACCCTCCATATTTTCCTCAAGGATCCTACCCGAGTGGTTAGGATTCTTCAAGGGAACTTGGCTCTGATACCAATTGTTTTTCCTAAGGGTCCAAGATTACTGAGAGGGGGGGTAAATCTATAATCAAAGATATCTCCAAATTTCCACTTCTTTAACTCAAAATCAATATTCACAAGTTTACCAATTGATACGCAAATGAAACTAAATCAAATAAGCACAACCATAACAATGCATGTGACACATAACACATATATTTTCATGTGGAAACCCAAATGGGTGAAAACCACAGTGGGAATGATGACCCACAAATAATTTACTCTTTTGAATTATGCCCTGTTAGGAGATTAACCATGTTAGGAGTTTACAAAAACACTATTAGGTGCCACCCAATTATGGGATTTACCTCTAGCCCTATAAGGACCTTTACCCTATTAGGAGTACCTCTGTTAGGAGAATTTAGACTCAAGTAAATGAGCCACCCTATTAAGAGATTTATAAATAAGACCTATTATGGTCTACTCAATTAAGGGATTTATGATAGGAAAAATGTTAGGGTCTCTTGATCTGGAAATAGAAACTCATTTTCTTGATCAGATCTATTGCAACACATATATTCTCTCATTAGAAGACTCTAGTACACATTTTCTTAATTGTACCTTCACATCCATGATCTACACATACAAATCTTTGATTTCATGATATAAATATCACTTCTCAACCCTAATTCTGTCACTACCCTAAAATCTCATCCAACACATTTTAAATCACTTTTTCAATCTTTTCCCTCAGAAAGATAGTGCCAAAATACACATCCCAATATAACAACCATCCTTTACCAAATAGGTCGGCCAAAGGATAGACCTTTATAATTTATTTTATCAAGAAAATTCAAACATGTTTTGACTAACTCAGCCTTCATCTTGATAAAATATATGCTTTGATCAATGTAATGCCAACACATCACCAAAAATGAATTGAGACACATCATCATGATAGATAGAACACAAATGATTCATCGCAACTTGATTATCAATCACCAATAAAAGATCTACCATCGGTAGCTCGAGAACATTGTTACCTTTCACTGAAATAACTTTTGTAACCACAAAACTTTCTTACTAGTCATCCAAATCAGTCACGGTCATAACCATGAGCTCAACACAATATCAAAAACACAAGTATATGATCCTGCCACCTAACTCATCATATATTTGATGAACCAATCAAATGACTCATTTCTAGTCATAAACTATTCTAGTAGTGTCCTTGTCTTACTTAAACCAATCATAACTTAGACAAATCATACATTCAATAGTTGCAATCATACAATTATTAGCCAAAGACATTCACAAGTCTCCCTTAAGGATCGCGGCTAATGAAACCACTTGCAACACATTGTTTGTCCTCCTCACACACTTGGAAACACACTAAGAACACTAGGTCAATACTTGACATCAATGAAAACATAATAAATGATCATCTCAACACCAAATATGTACCATCACATCACTTACAATCACTGCATTAGTTATGCCAATAGAATCATCATCTCTTGACAACTTGCATCCTGTCACCATAGGAGTACCCACTTGTTTGGATTTATCTAACCCAAACTTCTTCAATAGTTCCTTCACATACTTGGCTTTAGATATAAAAATCCCATCCTCTAACAAATTAATTTTTAGTCCCAAAAAGAATTTCATTTCTCCTATCATGAACATCTCAAACTCGCTTTTCATTTTCATTGAAAATTCTTTGCTCAACTTATCATTAACACCAAAGATAATATCATCAAAAAACACTTCTATAATGAAAATATCCTCATGATGTATCTTTAAATACAAATTACTATCTACATTACCTTTATTGAAACCAAGCTTAAGCAGATATTTTCCCAACCTGGAATATCAAGATCTAGGAGCTTGCTTCAACCCATATAGTACTTGTTTCAACTTGCAAACCATGTTCGATTGATTAGTCAACTGCAAACCTTGAGGTTTCTCTATGTATACCTCTCCTTCCAACTTGCCATTAATAAATGAAGACTTGTCATCCATTTGGTATACTTTTAAGTTCTTATGAGCAACATAAGCAAGAAATAGTCTCATTGCTTCCAATATTATTACCGGAGAAAATGTTTCATCATAGTCAATTCCTTCCATCTGATAATATCCTTTGTATACTAGTCTTTCTTTTTTTTTAATAACTTCTCCTTCTTCATTCAATTTATTTATGAAAATCTATTTTATACAAATATTGAATTTAGGCCTAGGAACAAGAATCCATGTATTGTTCTTCATAATTTGTGACAACTCTTCTTCCATGGAATCAACCCAATGATCATCCTCAAAAGATTCACTCACATATTTAGGTCCAATATTAGAAATTAAGAAAATATGATCTTTAGCAATTCTTTTCCTATTTTGAACACATTTGCTTCTATCATCTAATCCTTGGAGTGATTTAATCTTACATACCATGGATATACTTTATTGAGGGAATAAATAAAGGGTATGCATAGGACCACATAGTAAATGAATTTGATTCTTTCTTGATTGAATGGATAAGATGAGACCCCTTCTTTAACTACACCCAAGAAGCTCGCTCTTTTCACAACCAGGCTAAGCTACCTTCACCCAAGATCATAAGGGTGTGCTCTATGGATGCCTATCAGAGCTACAAGAAAAGGAAATATTTCTTGCCCATCCTAACCAATCTTTCCACACTAGATCCATTTGCATCTAAATTTTGTGTTTCTTCTTCTCCATTTGTATAAGCCTCATCATCTGTACTCAACAAAACACTTGGAACTTGGTTTTGAACTTGATGTAGTTGTATATAATTATCACTAGCATTCTAATCATTGGAATCATAGCCACTAGATTTGGATAGGCTCTCAAGGCTTTCATCCACTTTGACATTAGTACTCTCCATTATCTTTTTCCATCTCTTATTGTATCACCTATATGCCTTTCTTTTGGTAGAATGCCCAAGGAATATACCTTCATCACTTCTTGCATCAAATTTCCCTATATCCTCATTTATTTTGATGTAGCAATTACTACCAAAAATTCTAAAACACCTAAATGTAGGCACATTTCCATACCATATCCCATAAGGTGTCTTTCATGTATCTCCTTTGATCTACATCTAGTTGAGAGTTTATATTGCAGTGCTAACTGCTTCTCTCCAGAGCATCTGCAGAACATTTCCTTTAAGCATCATGGTCCTAGCAATGTCAAGAATAGACCTATTCTTTCTCTCCACCACACCATTATGTTGTGGAGTTCTTGGAGAAGATAACTATCTTTCTATCCTATGATTCTCACAAAAAGAGTAGAACTCATGAGATGTGAATTCACCACCTCCATCTGATCTTAGACACTTTAGCTTCAATCTTGTCTCAATCTCAACCATGTTCATAAAGATTTTAAACTTCTCAAGAGATTCATACTTATTCTTCAAGAAATTCACCCATTTCATCCTATAATAGTCATCAATTAGAAACATGAAATGCCTATCACCTTTCTAACTTCTTATCTTATCAAGACCACACAGATCAGTATGAACATTATCTAACAATCCATTTGAATTTTTAACTTTAGAATGGAAAGTAACTCTTATTTTCTTACCCAACTGACATTCTTTGCAAATAGTGTTAGCGGGATTTTTCAGCCTAATAATATCTCTAACAACATGAGTAGAACTTATTTCCCTAATTTTCTCAAAATTCACATGGCACAACCTTTTATGCCATAACCAACTTTCATCTATTTGAGTAATCAAACAAATTTTTTGACCACTATTCAAATGAAATACTTTACCTTTCATTTTTATCATGTTGCAATATCTATCCAAGATTCATTCAAGATCTTGCATCTATCATCCTTGAAGTGCAGACCATAACCTTTGTCCACTAATTTTCCAACACTGAGAAGATTATGCGTCAAATATTCTACATACAACACATCATTTGTATTATTATTTCCATCTAGAGAAATAGAGCTTCTACCTCAGATCACACCACCAGTATTGTCTCCCAATCATATAATACCACCATCATACTTTTCATAGCTCACAAATTTTATCTTATCACCATTCATATGATGATAGTATCCATTACCTATTACCCATTCATCCTTTATAACAACTTGAGTGTCTAGGGATTTCTCTTCAACAACACAATAAGCAAAAGTAGTAGCCATAGAATCTTCAGACATAGCAACAAATACAAATTCATAATCATCATCACCCTTGTCAACATCATCAGATTCATCAATTCTAACCCCTTCATCAACAACATAGTGTTAGAAATAGGAAATACTGAGAGGGGGGGGTGAATCAGTATTTCACAAACTTTTTCTTTTGCCCACTTATGGATATAATAGATTACTTTAGTGCATACAAAGATTATCAAGCTGATTAACAAACATAGCAGTAAATAGAAAGAACTCATAACACATGATATCTTCTCAAGGAAACCCTGGCCAAGGGAAAACCCCGGTGGGGATGGTACCCACAAAGATCACTAATCAAAAGTATCCTGTTAGGGATATTGGACCTTTTTAGGAGTCAATTTACAATATATAGTAGATCTGTCCTGGTTAAAGGACTTTAGGCCTTGTTAGAAGCCTTAACCCTGTTAGGAGTTAGATTACAAAACCTGATCACCAACGAGCTCACTGCCCAAACAGGTAATACAAAATGTTTCTGACTGTAGTATGGTACTGCTTACAACTTTTCATCAATAGCCTTTGCTGCTATCACAATATACAACTATCGCAAGTTATCTTTTCTTTCTTTTTACACATCACATACATACTTTCATTACATTTCAACTATGCCTAATATATGAGTTATTAGAGCTAATAACTTTACATGGTCGGCTTCCAAAATCTTTATCCAAGAGTAAAAATCTAGGATGTCATCCCTTCATAATGTTAATTCATTATTTTGACAAGCAAAAATAATCCCTTAACTCTTTCGCTAATACTGTCTCCAAAACTGTTCTGTCTGCAAAAACTATCTTTGGTAAACTTTGAATAACTTTGTCTGTACTACTCCAAACTTTATGCGCACTAAGATGGGGTATCCTTGTACTCTTTAGAAGCTTCAGTTAACTACACAAACAAAAATATTGCTCCAGTGGATGTCGCCAACTAAATCTTCATCGGGTGCTCTGTCAGGATCACTGTATCCATACTTAGACAATTTCTTCCTTCAACTTGCCATACTTGCATTCCAAATTCTGTGCTCTCAATAGAGATCATATGTTTCCATAATGAAAACATCTATGCATCCACATTAGCCAAATTGCTAACACATAGTATCATTTCTTTGGGAGTCTAAGTGTATTAGGCTGACTTAGGAACCCTTTATGGACATATAGATGCAAAATGTCCTATATTATTGAATGAAAAATATTTGAGAGGCATATTTCCTTTGTACTTACTAGAACCTTTTTGTAGTCTTCTAGTAATTAGTGCTTCCAACTCTTGAAGTTCTTACTCTTCTACTTTAAGCTCTTTCATTTCCTTTTCATATCTTGACATTCTCTTTGTGGAACCTTCTCCCAAATCACATATTTTTTGGTCCCTTCTAGATACAGTAGCTTTGAATGTTGTTTCTACCTTAGGAAATGAAACACCAAGTTTACTATGCTTAAAAGTGGTAATCTTACCAACCAACTTATCTCTTACAACATCTATCACTATCTGAATCTCCTCAATGGCTACAACTTTGTGTCTAAAGGTAGGGGGGAAAATATCATAACATTTACAATAATCTCTTCTTCCAAGGTACCTCTAGTACATCTAATAGAACACACCACCTCATTCACCCTAAGCATGAAAGAGACAATATTCTCATCTTCACTCATCTTCAAGGCTTCATACTTTCCCTTCAAGCTTTGCAACTTGGAAAATTTCACTTCCTTATATCCTTCGTACAAGGTATACAAATTATCCCATATCTCATTAGTCATCTCCAATTCCATGACATATCTCATTTCAACATCACTCAAGTCACTCAACAAATCTTCTTTTTCCCTAATATTTTCTTTGGAATCCTTGATATCATCTAGTGTAGTAGGTTTTGCAGGAGAAGAATAGGTTGACTTTGTAATCATCCAACAATATTCATCACTGTATCTAAGATGGACTATCATGTGAATCTTCCATAATATGTAGTTATATCCATTAAACCTTGGACTATATTTCTTATAGGTTGTTATCCTAGACCACCCTTAAGTGATTAAGCCTCGTCCGAGGGACCTCTCTCTAATACCAATTATTAGAACTATGGTAGTAGACAATTGAAAGGGGGAGTGAATTATTTGTCTCAAAACTCAAACCTTCAAAAATCCTTAAGCCTTAAAACCCTTATTTTTAATCTTAATGAATTAATCTTTCATGCATGAATCAGAAACACAACCACAACACATAACACAAGGATTTTTATCATTGAAACCTTGAAGGGGGAAAAACCACGGTGGGGATAGAACCCACAATAATACTATACCTTGTTAGAAGTATAAATTATTACAAATGGGGAATACACATGCATTTAGGCACATTTCCTAGATCTTAATACTCAAATACAAAGGGCTATGACCCAAAGGAAGGATCACTACCTTACAAGACCACTACAATGGTAAATTAGATTATAATCTAAAATTTTTGACCTATATAATGGCATCTACCTAATGCTTAGGTTAGTTCCAATAAAGCACAATCAAATCTCTATTCAAATCCTCTTTGCCACCTTCAGATGAGTGATTCAACCCTTGATAGATCTGTACACTTTCTCTCCAGGAAATTCACACATCCTCTACACACGATTTTTCCCTAAATTCTTATATAAATCATCAACCTTGAAAGATAAACAAGGTTGAAAAAACCCCAAATTCAAACTGCAAATCTGTGCACCAAAAATTACAATTCAAATCCATGTTATCCTACCAAATCATAGAAAGGACTTGTATCATCAATCTTGAGCATGTAGTACCACCACAAATCACACCTTGAATATCCGCAAAGCAATTTATGGATCAAGTTGACCAAGAACATAAGAAAAACCACAAAAGACTAAAACGTCCTCCAATCCTGATCACCACAATCAATATGGACCACCAACTTAGAAGGAACACAACCTAAGAACATCCATATGCATTATGAAGAATATACAAAAAATTGAAACAGCCCACATCATCAGATTCACTAGCATCTCTCAAACTAAACCTCAATAATACTATTAGCGTCTATTTCTACACTTGAAAAATGTCTTGTGAATATTTATACCATAAACCTTTTGAATTAAGGACATATTAGAATGTCCCAAACATACATATAGATGCATAGAGAAAAATATCAACTGCTATATCAATTTATGGATTCGATTGTGTTGAATTTTTTGTCATCAACTTGTAAGTGCACATCGAACCAATCTCAATCACATTGTCAGCATTGGCAGATAGTGCAGGAGCCAGTCATCAAACTTGAGCTCATATCATATCCAAATCATCATGTGTACCTCTATAAATTGATGTAAACCAAGTACATACCATCTACAATGTCTCTTGACATCCATGACAACTTATCTTCAAAAATTGAATCTCATTGAACCTCTGAGAAAACTGTGCTACTGGCCAAACTGTCCAAAAAATATGTAGAGATCAATGACAATACATCCAACTTTCCAATAATTAACCAAAAACCAATAGTCACAAAAGAAATATAAATAATTGAAGGCTAGAACACAAGTTCTTCATCTGGACCTAAGTTCCTACTGATAATAAATTTAGGTTTTGATCAAAAGAAAGGAGAAACATATGGCACAAAAATGGTCCATATAGAGGTATTGACTAGTCCCCCTAAAAATGATGTACCTAGCTCTTTTTATATTTTTGAATACTATAAAAATAAAAAGGTCAAAATATCACAAGTTGAATTCGTTAGGTTGAATCCATTAGAAATGGATAGCTTGGTTTAATTCATAAGCAAAAACCATCTATCACCCCCTATGAATGCCCAAGTGTCTAGTGAAGTTTCTGTACCAGTTGAAGATTGGAATTATTCCACATCTTCCTCAAAGCCTACTATTTTAAGTATCTCAAATGATAAAACCAAACCTTTCTTCATTACTATATGTATAAATGGTTATATATTGAGTAATCATGTCATAGATTCAGGGGCCTCAGAAAATGCAATGCTTGCCCAAGTAGCCAAAGCCTTAGGGCTGACAATAAATTCTTCTCATGGGAAATGTATTCCATGGATTCCTCCCAAGTTCCAATTATAAGACAAATTAAAAATTCTCAAGTGGCTCTAGACCTACACCCAAAAAAGAGATTGAAGCTAACAATCTTAGTGGATGATATTCTAGCAAGTTACGAGATGTTACTAATAAAAATTTTCTATAAAGATTTACGAGGAGAAATTAAAATGGATTGGTCTTATGCTACTATATTAGTGGATGGTAAAAAGGTTCACTTGCAATTTAGACCAAAGAAAAACTCACTATGAAGAATTCTGGAGATCCAAGGGTATAAATATTGTATGTTGAAACTGATCCTAACATTTATATGTACATGATTGATGATGAAAAGATTGGACATGGAACCAATCTCTCCCTATGCAATGAGTTGTGGACACTTGAATCTTGTGGTAGTTGTTCTTCCTCTAACTTGGAGCTGGCATGGTCCTTATTTCCCCAAATAGTTATCTATGTCCCTCTACATACAAATTAGAATTTGAAAATACTGATAATATAGTAGAATATGCATCTTTATTTGTGGGGCTTGCTATAGCTAAAGAAAGAGGAATTAAGAAGTTAAAAGTCAGCGATGATGTTGAACTTATTGTAAGAAAAATTAAGAAGGCATATACCACCAAAAATGGTAGTTTAAATCACTAAAAAAATAGATTATGGGATTGCATAGAAGAGTTTGATGGTCCCTAAAGACCAAAATAGTATATTCGACTCCCTAGTTGTCTATGTGTCCCTTCTTCTCCCTCATCTTGATTTCAGGGACAAAACACTTAGTGTGGAAGTGATATATCAATCAAGTGTCCCTAATCATGTCAACCATTGGTAGGTTTTTAATGATGATATACATATTATAGAGTTCCTTGAGAAATATGGCACTTTTTCTAACCATTTCTTTGAAGAAAGTAATGATGAAAACAATGATGTCACTAAAGGGGAAATGTTCCCTCAAATAGGAGAAAAAATAAAATGATCCAATTGAAATGAAATAAAATACCAAAGGGGCTAGTCTTTAATGAACCTTTTTGATAGACATGAGAGATATGTCAAGAAGAATAAAGGGGAAGATCCCATTGGAGCATTCACCAAATCCAAACAACTTAACATTGGAACTGAAGGAGATCCTAAATTGGTGCATGTTGGAGAATGTACTACATAACAAAAGAAGAAATTGATTACTTTTGGTCCGTGACAAAGATGTCTTTAATTGGTGTTATGATGATTTAAATAAATTCTATAATGGCAAGGTAAACACCATATTCCACTTAAGCCTGACATCATTCCTTTTAGAAAAAAATAGAGGAATTACAATCCTAAGATTTCAGAAGCTATTTTTAAATAAATTGACAAGATCATTAAATGTAGGATTGTTTATCCAATCTACCACTCTACATGGGTTTCTAATATTGTGCATGTAAGAAAGAAGAATGGGGAGATCAAAATTTGTTACAATTTTCCAAACCTTAATCAAGCATCCTTAAAGGATAATTTCCCCCTTCCCAAGATGGATTATATACTGTAGAAAATATTAGGATCAGAAATGATGTCCATGTTGGATATTTTCTATGGTTATAATCAAGTTGAAGTGGCACTAAAAGATCAACATAAAACTGCATTGACAACCCCCATTGGTGTGTTTTCTTGCAATATGATGCATTTTGGCCTTAATAATGCAAGAGCTACATTCCAAAGAGAAAGGACCTAACCTTTGGAGACCTAGAGAATAAAATAAGTGTATATTACCTGGATAACCTTACTATTTTCTCCAAGAAGTGAGTCATACATATACATGACTTGGAGGTGACATTATAGAGGTGTAGGGATTTTGGTATTTTGCTCAACTCTAAGAAATATTTTTTTGCAATGGCTAAAGGAAAATTATTGGGGCATATTATTTTTAGAGGGATAAAAATCAATCTCGATAGAGTTAAATCTATTCAGTAATTAACCTTACCAGTGTCTCAAAGAACTACCAGATCATTCTTTGGCCAAGTAAACTTCCTTATAATGTTTGTACCAAGTTTTGTTGAGCTGAATAGACATATAGTAGAAATAATTAAAAAATAACCAACTTTTAAATGGAGTTTGAAAGGTAAAGAGGCTTTCTAAAATATAAAAACTATCATTGAAAATGCTCCTAATTTGGTACACCCATATTTTTCCATATTTTGAAAAGGATTTTATCATATACTATTATGCACCTAACATACTATGTTAACTATCTTGTTACAAAAAAATCATAAAGGTATTGAAGCTCCCATCTCATTCATAAGTGTACCATTAAAGAAACATGAGTTGACGTATTATCCTATGGAGAATAATGCATATGCAGTGGTGAAGGACTTGAAGACTTTCAAGTTCTACATTCTTCACTCCCATTTGAAGGTCTATGTCCCTGACTTTGTTGTCAAGAGTATATTAACTCAACAAAACATAGACTGCAATAAGAGAGGTGGATGGGTGGACAAATTACAAGAGTATGCCATAGACCTAAAACCCACTAACTTGGTTGGAGGAAATGACTAATGAAAGATGATAACTAAAAGCAAGTCTAAAGTAGAATAAGATTTTCTATAAGTCATGTTCAACTTGACAATTGATGAATGGTTCTTGAATGTCTCCTACTTACTCACATATAGATATTTCCCCCTACACTTATCCAATAAGGAAAGGAGGAATTTGAAGTTAAAATCTAATAAGTGTTTTCTATGGGAGGGAAATATATGCAAAGAGGATCATATGGTACTTTTTGGATATTTGTAGGTAAATAAAACCAAAACAATTTGCTCAAGATATTCCATGACGAAGCTTGTTGGGGTCATTTCTCCTCCTCTATCACATCTTATAAAATACTTCATCATAAGTTTTACTAGCCCAACATATTCAAAGATTCTTACAATTGGGTATCCAAATATTAGAAGTGTGCAAGATTTTCCAGCTAACCCCAGTTAGTTGCTGTTGGCATTAAGCAAAATTGCCACTAGTGACAACACTTATTTGCATTCTGGATACAAACCGAGCAGACAGTGCAAACTGAGCAGACAGTGCAAACTGAGCAGACAGTGCAAACCGAGCAGACAGTGCAAACCGAGCAGACAGTACAAACCGAGCAGACAGTGCAAACCGAGCAAGTTAGTACAAACTGAACAGGACAGTGTAAACCGAGTAACATCATGTCTACTGAGTCACCAGTATTTACCAAGTTCAAAACCTACCAAGTGATCAGTATGAACCGTGCCTTCACTTCTACCGAGTGCATGACGATGCCGAGTAATGCAGTGGATGCTGAAGTATCAGAAAGTCACTGAGTCAGTTTACAGGAACCGTGTAACCATACTTGGGCCGACTTAGTAGCACTTATGTTTATTTGTCAAGCCGACTTTGTAATTGTAATTGTAATTAATTGTTTAAGACTTGTATATAAACAATGTTGTAAAAATGTCAAGATGTATGTAAGAAGTATATATGTGAAAGAGAAAGAAAGGTAGAGATAAGCGAATTATAGAAGGCTTCAGAAGTATAAGGAACAGCAAAGACAAATTCATCACAGAAGGTGATCAGTACATCAGCGAATCTCAATCAGCAATCCAGTTGCAAAGCCAGAGATCTACTGTTTCATTCTAACAGGTGAATCAGTACTAAATCCTTTAACCGGGTAGACTTAACAGTCTTTTGTAAAATCTCTTTACCGAGTGCATATATCATTGTATGTTTTGTAAATCCTTTAACAGGGTGGATTTAGCAATCCTTATTGCTCCTAACAGGGTAGATCATCAGAAGTGATCAAATTGTAAGCCTTAACCGGCCAACTTTATTCTGCAGTATTAAAGCTTTGTGGGTTTCATCCCCACCCCAGTTTTACTTTCTTTTGGAAGGTTTCTGGGTAACCAAATCTATGTGTCATTATTGTGAATGCTTTTAAGTTTCATGCTTTCTGTATGCAAAAGGTTAAAGTAAATCACATGTTAATACATCTGTAATTGAAAGAAAATTTGGAGTTACTGATTCACCCCTCCCCTCTCAGTAACTCGGTTAATTCCTGAATATTTCCAACAGTTGCTTTACCACTTAGGCTAGTAGTGACTGAAGAACCTTTCCAACAATGGGGGCTACACTTCACCGAGCCTATCAACCTTTATCGTAGTGCAAGAATACTCATATTCTAATTGTTACTTATTACTTTACTAAATGGATAGAAGTCACTCTTCTGAAAACTACTACATATGAGGTGATGATTAATTTCCTCAAAGAAAATTTCTAGCAAGATTTGGCATCCCCAAGAAGTTTGTAGTAAATAATGCAAGAAGTTTTTCTTCTTCTGAGTTCAATTTTTTTTGTTATGAAAATGGATTTAGTTTAGCTCACTCCTTTGACTAATATCCTCGAGGGAATGGTCATGATGAGTCTAGAAATAAAAGCCTCTTGTCAATTATCAAGAAAATGGTGGATGATAATAAGAAAGTATGGCATAAAGCTCATTGTGAAGCTCTATGGGCTGACATAATTACTTAGAAAAAAAATAGGGATGTCCCCCTTCCAATTAGTATATGGGGTTGACTTTGTGTTACTTATTCCTTTAGAGTTGTCTGCTTTGGATTTATGAAAATACATTGAAGATGAGTAGTTCTAGTCATCCTTGGAGAAAATAATAGTGTATCTCATCAAATTGGAAGAAAAATGAGATGGAACAGTAGATAGAATAGCAAGACACCAGGAAATGGTCAAAAGAGTTATTGACAAGAGAACTTGGAAAAGAAAATTTATTGTTGGAGATTTAAATCCTCTTATAGGATAGAAGAAGGGAACCGAAAGGGGCACACAAAAAAGTGATTCTTTTTGGAGAGGTCCCTTTACCATTAGAACAGTAGTTAGGGAGAACACTTATTATTTGGATTATCCGAATGTTACACATCTACCTCTTGCCTATAATGAGAAAGACCTAATATTGTGCAATTAGTAATTTCACCTTTCCCTTGTTTGCAAATATTTTAATTTTTTTGTTTTCCCTAGGTTAGTGGTTTGTGTTTTTGTCCTTGTTTGCATGACTATGTACCCCAATGAATAAGACCTATGGCTATTAGTTTGGTTTTTTTGCATCCTTTTAGTCCTTGTCCCCATTCAGAGCCAATTGTTTCCCAATTTTTGGACTTTTTGGTTCACATCTCAAACATACATGATGTTATTCCAAAATTATGTATACTACAAGTCTCACCCTCATCTTGATCAAATTTAACAAAACTTTTCCATTTACAACTATCCAAGTACTCAGTCGGTCAATTCCCCATGAATTTGTACTTAACCTTATAATTTGTGAAGTTCATGAAACTGTCAACTTACCCGACTATACCAAAGTAAGTGTTGTGTCCCTCCCCCAAGTCCTTAATTGTTAGCATTTTGTGGTTTTTTCTTAACTATCTTACTTTTTCACCTTGGAAGAAAAGTTTACAAAGTCACTGACTTTGCCAACCATGCCAAGTTGAACTAAGATCTTCTATAAGTTTTCATAGTTGGCAAGCTAGATAAAGTCATGAACTAATTTTTTTTCCTATTGGATCAAAACTTCAAGATAGCCACTGACTTCCTAACTATGATGGGTTTGTGTCTTTCATGTTGGATAAATAGTCAGTGCTCCCCTTGGGATTCATGATAGGGGACTAACTACCTCATGTGGATTTTATAAGTCTAGTGGTTGAATCAAACATTGATGGGTCGATCTTTTGGTGCAACGGAAATCACACTTATAACAAGTGGTATCAAAGCTTGACCATAGGTTCAAATCTCCTCGGGTAACTTTGAGGGGGATATTGTTGGAAAAATGGTCAAAACTACCCTCGAGATTCATAACAAGGGACTAATAGCCTCTTGTGGATTCTATAAGTCTAGTGGTTGTATCGGACATTGACATGTCAATATTTTGGTACAATGACAATCACACTTGTAATATTTCAATGAGTTGTACTTTCACAAATTTGGCACACATGAGACATTAATTATTTCCTTAAGTTGTGGAAGACAACTATTAAAATGACACGAATTTAAATGTATTATTGCTACCAATTTAAACCAAAATTAAATGCTTCACTTAAAAAGGTGGTATTTTTAGAATTGGATTTCATTATGTAAAAATTAGAGAACACAATTCATAGCATCTGAGTGTTGGATAAAGAAAAAGGTGCATGCAAGAAATCTAGGTTAGTCCTTCTACTTTGGTACTCCAAAACATAATTCTAGTTTTTCCCAGCCCGTTGTCACATTAGAATTTGCCTTCTCCATGAGTTTTCCCAATGATATTTCTATTCATTCTCTACAATCTTATGTGTCACCAACTCGAATATTAGAAAGCCACATTGTTTTTTCTCTACACTTGTTATTCCAAACTCTAATACCCATCATGCCCATAGTAATAGACAATAGCTTGGATGCAATTTTTGACACAAATGTCTTCTAAAATTGTTGACAGTGGTCTTCTAAAATCTGCTTGTTTGCCTAAAGCAATTTGTTATCAGGAATCAGTCTTTGCCAGTGCCACCTAGAGTCCTATAAAATTTGAGCCTTTTATAGTGCAACCATCATCAAAATTGATTCATAAATTGTAGCTTGTACCCTCATAGTGTTCAATCAAAATTGCTACAAGTTGGTCCTAGGTAAAGTGGAAAGGCCAATCTCAACTCCCCTCAATTCTTAGAAAGGAATTTTTTTCAAAAGAGATTGAAGATGCAAGTGTTTTATTGCACCACATTGTCAGAAACTTAGCAACATGTGGAAAAGGAAGGAAGGAGGGTTTGAAGGGGAGGAAACATTGGGATGGTCAATGGAGAAGGTGGCTATGAAAGCTTACTAAATTGGAAGTAGCGAGCACATGGAGAATTTGGTGGGTACAATGGGAAGAAAATGAGTCATTATAGAACTCTCATTTGACAAGCAAGATAGGTGCAAAGCAAGTATGGAAGCAGATCCCTAGAATCAAATTATCTAACAAGACACATAGGTATATAGTCTCATATATATATATATATATATATATATATATATAAAACTCAAACCTTAGGTAGTTCTCTTATATATACACATGAAAATTTAAAAAAATATTATGAGCTACAGTTTATCTATTATCTATTTTGAAAGGTGTAAACAAGAAAACACTAGGTTAATCCAAACATTTATATCAGTTCAAAAGTATCGACATAGAAAACCAAGCCACCTTAGATTGAGCCAAAACAAATTCATTCAAGCATTGTTTGATTTTCTCTAATTATGAGGGATGTGGGTGTGCTCTCTAAGCACTTGGAGCTTGTCTCTAATGCATTCTAGGAAGGATTTGATATGATGCATTAATGATTTAAAAAAGGCCTGAATAAAAACTAAGTTCAATCCATTAAGCTTATTCTAGGATGTGTGTAAAAAAGCATGAAATCTAACAAATATTCTAAATGCTTAAGCTCTAGAATGAATCTAACATTATAACACTAAATGTAAAAGATGTGAATTGGTGTTTTGCTCCTAGAAGAGGAGAGTATTTATAGGATTTGAGGAAGGGCTTGGGTTAAGAAGTGGCGGAATCACTTTTTAATTAGGTTTAGAGTGAGATTAGGAAATTATAAAAGAGGTTAGGGATTTCTAGAAGATTTCCAAGGTTTTAGGATTTAAATAAATATTTTATTTATTTAAAGGATTTTTGGTCAATTTATCAATTAATAATTAATAAATAGGAGAATATCACTCAAACTTGATTTAAATGATTTGGGGAGGGATTCTTTAATTAAAGATGTTTAATTAAAATAAGAGGATTTAATGGCATAAAAATAAATTAATTAATTAATGATGATGTCATCTGGGGTTTTCGAAAAATAAAAATATTTTTATTTTCTAAAAGATTTTTAGGTGTCTACATTTTTCCCCTCTTTGATGTGATGTTGCAAGTGGCATGGCATCAAAGATAAGAAAATAAGATGCCCCAAGCTAGGATATAAAGGAATAAGGGGTTGTGCCCCCTTGAGAAAATAATGCAAAGAGGAAATGTTGTGGAATTTTCTCAAAAGGAAGAAGGAAGGAAGGAAGAAGGGATGATAAATAGCCATACTTCCAAGAGAAAAGATAGAGGAATGCAAGATGAGATGGAATGAAGAATGCAAGATGCAGCTATATGCAAAGATGCAAGGTGCAAGAGTAATCTTTATAATGCAAGATGGGGGGATTTTGGGGAGCTCCAAGTGTAAATGTGGAGAGCACAACCTAGTTTGATATAGCAACATTAGAGACTTGCCAAAGATACTGGGATCACAAGGCCTTGTCGCCAGCATTGCATAGGACTAATGCGAAAAAGACATGCAAGGTTGCCCCAACATCACGCATGAACCCAAGAGGAAGCATTATAGAAATGATGTCGGAGAAACCACAAATAAACTACATTTCCCAAGTGCACCATGTAATCTAGAAGATCACATGTGTATCGTGCAAGGGTCATGGCCGACTCACTCATAGACAGAAGAAAAAGATCAAAAGACCTTGCCCCAGATTGCCCTCATTTGCAGTGCACCATGATATAAAGGATCATGGCAACTTTGAGGAGAGGAACAACAAGAAGCTGTAAAAGATTAACAAGATCCAAAGGGAAAAATCCAAGACCAAAATGATAACTCCAAAAGACATCCTTTGCCAAGGAGAGAGATTGGTGTGAGTGATGGTGGAAAGATTGGTCTTAACATGTGGAAGGATACATCGACATGGACCTGGTGTGATTGGTGGAAGATTAGATCTGACATGAGGAAGGATACATCCTCAAGGACCCATTGATTGATGGGAGAATTAGTGTTGTTGTTCTCTAGCAAATGATGAAGTTTAAAGATAATCATTGTGATCAAGAATAGTCAACAATTGGTGTTGTTGAAGGACAAGGCTGGATGGGACAAGTTATCTGATCAAATGTTGTTGCAGGACTGACAAGGATATGTATAACAAGATGTGAAGATATGTACAATAGATGGGAAGATATTTACACTAGATATGTACAGAAGCTCAAGATTTGGAACAAGAAGATCTCACTATACATGATATATATAGGAAGGATTGCACTATAAAAGATATAAACAAGAAGCTCAAGTTTGGGGATAGGATCTAATTGCTACATTGGATAGGCTTGAGGATAGAACACCTTGGGATGAAGGGTTGGTGATGGGGATGGGGATTGGAAGATGAGGATTGGAGATGTGAGGGATTGGAGTTTGATAGATAATGACTTAGTCCACTATGTATGGCACCTGTTTCTAGGTTTTCACCAACATACTTGTCCAAGGCACTTGAATTGCCAAGTTTTCACCATTGGACGATTATTTGTCTTGGCTTTTTTGGCTTTTTTTGATATTTTTCTTAATTTTTCCAATTTTTATGGATTTTCCAAATATGTAGAATCTGGTTCAAGTATAGAACCTCTTCATATGTATAATGTTGATAGGATCATTCAAAGGCTCACCTTCTGGTGTTGATAACTGATAGGCTCCAAAGCCAAAGCATGTTGTGACAATATAAGGCCCTAACCAAGTAAGTTCAAACTTGCCTTTCTTTTCTTGATGTGCTTGGACTTTCTAATTTTCCTTTAGGACCATGTCACCTACGTGGAATTGTCTTGGATGGACCTTCTTATTATAACTCCTTTTGAGTCAATTTTGGTATGCAACCAAGTGATCATATACTTGATGTCTCTTTTCATCTAGCAGATCTAACTGTGTGAGATGTACCATGTGATAGTCTTCATCAGTGGTATAGTTCTTCATGGAGACTCACAATGATGGGAGATCAACCTCGATGGGTAGAACAGCTTCGGCACCATATACAAGGGAATATGGGGTGGTGCTTGTGGAAGTGCGATAAGAAGTATGATAGGCCCAAAGGGCAGGATTTATTTGGACGTGCCATTCATGACCAGAATCATTGACAACCTTCTTGAGAATTTTGAGAATGGTTTTATTGGTTGCCTCAGCTTGGCCATTTCCTTGAGGGAAGTATGGACTAGAGAAATGATGGTGGATGTGGATTCTGGCACACATATCATCCACATGTTTTTCAAAAGGTGTTTCATGGTCTATGAAGATGGTATATGGTATGTCGAAGCAGCAGATGATGTGATAAAGGATGAACTTGGATATTTGGATGCCAGTAGTGAGGGTGAGAAGAATTACTTCAACCCATTTTTTGAATTACTCTATGGAAGTTATAATGTATTTATGTCTATATAAGGAAAGGGGAGTGATTAACCCAATGAGGGCAAAGCCCCAACATGAAAATGGCCAAGGTGGCACAATGGGCTGCAAGTTTTGTGCTAGCGCATGAATCATATTTTCATGTTGTTGACATGGTAGACATTTCTTGATAAATTCACAAGCATCATGTTCTATGGTAGGCCAATAGTACCTGACTCAAAGAAACTACTTTTCTAGAACCAAGCCACTCATGTGGGCACCGCAAATTCTAGCATAGACCTCTTGTAAAGCTAGGATGGCTTCATTTGAATCTAAAAACCTAGAGAGGATGTTATGATATCCTCGACGATAAAGGGTGTTGGCTACAAGAGTATAGTGGGAAGCTCTGTGAATTAAGTTTTGGCATTGGGTGTTAGTGAGATGGGGAGATAAGATAGCATTTTTAAGATATGCATGGATGTCATGGTACCATGGGGACTATGGACCAACTAAGACACACACCATTTCTGAATCGACGTTCTCATAAGTAGGTGTATGTAGTTGCTTGACTAAGAATTTGTATTGCATTGAGTCGTGAGGGATTTCTAATAAAGATCTGATGGTTGCCATTGTGTCAACCACTTTTTTCTAAAGCCTTGGTATTTGTGTGAACTGTAGATTCAAGAAATGCTCTTTTACTCTGTCTACCAGTTCTTTGTAGGGTAGCATCTTATCATCCTTTGTCTGAAATTCATCTAGGACCTGCTTGATAATCAGCTGCGAATCTCCAAACACTTACAGCTTTGTGATATTCTATTGGATGGTTTTTTTGAGACCTGAGATGAGTGCCTCATATTCTGCAATGTTATTAGTACATGGGAATCCCAATTTGAACAATTTTGGAATATAGTCACCTTGAGGTGTGATGAATAGGATCCATGCCCCTGATCCATGTGATGTATAGAAGCCATCAAAGTATAGCTTCCATATGGTTTGTTCTTTGAGCATATAAAAATGCTCATCAGGGAATTCCATGATTAGTGGATAGGCATCCACTAGAGGTGTTTATGCTAGCTAGTCGGCAATTACTTTCCCTTTGATAGCTTTTTGATCTATATACTAGATGTCAAACTCACTGAGTAGCATGACCCATTTTTCCATATGGCATGTGAGAGTTGTCCTTGATAATAGATACTTGAGAGGGTCTACTTTTGAGATGAGTTTGATTGTGTGGCTGAGCATGTAATGTCTAAGCTTTTGAGTGGCAAAGACCACTACAAGACATGCTTTCTCCATTGGTGAATAATTGAGCTCATAGCCAACTAGAGTCCAACTGATATAATAAATGGTTCTCTCTTTGTTGTTGTCATCATGTTGTGCTAAGAGTGCTCCTAGCACTATAGTGGTTGCCAAAATGTATAGTATGAGAGGGCATCATGAAACTGGTGGTACAAGGATGGGAGAGTTGGCTAGATACTCTTTTAACTTATCAAAGCTTCTCTAACAAAAAGGATCCCATTTGAAGCTTGTGTCCTTACAGAGAAAATGTGTGAACGGTTGGAACTTGACTGCCAACATGAGATAAATCGACACACTGATTGGAGCTTTCCTTGTAGGCTCCTAAGCTGCTTGAGCATTCTTGTAGGCTTCTTAGGCTACAATCATATCCGAATAGTAGACTAAGAAGCCATCCATGAGTGACAACATCTCATGGTCTGTTGTAAGATCTACTATCATGTCTATGTTGGGTAGCGAAAAATCATCTTTGGGACATGCTTTGTTTAAATCCCTGAAGTCTGTGTAGATTCTTATCTCTCCTGAAGGTTTGGTAATAGGCACCATGTTGGAGATCCAATCTAAATAGTCTATAGCTCTAATAATGTTGACTTGGAGGAGCTTCTCTAACTCTATTTTCACCAATAGGACTAATTTAGGATGCATTTTGTGTAGCTTCTGCTTTACTGGCTTGGCATTGGGGTCTACTGCAAGATTGTGCACAACAAGATTTGGATCAAGCCCTGGCATATGTGCATATGACCATGCAAAATTTATAACTGATTCTATGAGAAGTGCAGTGAAGCCCATTTCTTCATCTTTTGTTAGAGATGTTGCAATGTAGGTGATTCTTGTACATTCTTTTGTGCCCAAGTTGATTGGCTTGGTTTCCTCAATGATGATGGGTGACTACTCTGGTCTGTAATCTTGGATGGGAGGAAGAGGCAAGTCTCCATATTCTAGTGCTTGAGAGAGGTTTTCACCAGAAGATACATCCTTTATTTTATCTTTTTTGGAGTTGGAATGCGCTCCATAAGGGTTTTCACATAAGGACTCATTCTTTTCTCTTCCTATTTCTATTTTGTTGCTAGAGCTTGCCTCCTCCCTGAAATATCCTTTAGGGTCGAGCTTCCAAACATGAGTTGCTTCTAGATCTTGATCTGCTTGTTGGCTTAACACTCCCATGAACCTTAGGAGCACTTGTGTGCTTTGGAACTCGTCGATGTGTGTGATGCTTGGTTGATCCCAGTCTATGATTTCAGGGTAGATGAGGGGAAGTTCTATGATGTACAAATCAAGTAGGGTTAGATCCATCATAAACATAATACTATAAATCAAGTACAAATCATTTCACAATAGTTCATTCCTAAACATACATCATTTTATGCCAAATCACTTATTATCTCCATAATTAATTCTCTTAACCAAATATATATACTCAAATGTCCCATCATGAAATGAAATAGTCCAAACATATAATCCAAAGTAATAATCATGTCAGTCCAAACTATGAAGGTACTAGGATGGGCATTACATGTATTATTTCTTAGATGATTAGGTATCCCAATATCCTTAGATAGATATTCAATCTCATCACTTCATATTAGGAAAGTGTGATACTGAGAGGGGGGGTGAATCAAATATCAACCAATTTATACATTTTGACATAAACAAACTTGCATAGTATAAGCATTAATATTAACATTGTAATAGATCTAATATCATAATCATCATCCATGAAAATAAAACATAACACAATTATTTTTGTTACCCAGAAACCCTTGAAAGGTAAAAATGGGGTGGGGATGACACCCACAAATCTTCACTACTGCAGTATTAAATTTTTCCTGTTAGGGCTACAAGTTTGATCACAAAATATGATCTACCCTATGAGGGGTCTACCCTATTAAGAGCTTTGAGACATATACAATCTACCTTGCAAAAGGATTAAAACTTACAACTAAGTAAGTACTTGGTTAAGAGATTTACGAAGGTCTGTTAAAACCACTCTATTAAGAGATTTATTTTGATTCACCTATTAGAATGTCTCAGTACATGATCCTTTGCACTATGATGCTGATTAAAGATCTTTTCCTTACAATATAGATTTGATCTCCTCTATCAAATATGTCTCTCTTATGTCCTTCACTGCTCTACTCTGTTTGGCTCGATCACTGAACTTTGTTTCTGATAATCAAAGCACTTTTCCACTCTGCAAGTATGAGATCTCCTTCATACTCTACTCCTCTCATGATATATTTTAGGGTTTAGGTCACATTTTATAGAGACAATTAATCATCTCCAAGATTTAAGATCTAGGATCTGGATTGTCTACTTTTTCCACTTAACCTTTCCTCAATTCTAATTTGTTCCATGAATTACAGAGGGATTAATGATTACAATACTAAAGTGTGACCACCTCTATGATTTCCTCAAAAAATAATAAATTTAATATGGATGTTAGCCAAAATGGTTTACCTAAGTGTTTGTGCCATAACAAACACATATGACAAGTCTGGCTTACTCAACATTTGATATGTCTGGCACTCAGCATTCACTATTATTTATACCCTAGTGCTTGACACTAACATCTTTACATAACTCGGCATCAGCTGACTCAACTAACCCTAAAGTACTCGGTGACCACTATCTTACTAGACAGTAACTACTACTCGGTAAATGTATAACACGTGACTTGGCCTATACATGATGACTCGGTCGCAGTGATGACCGGCCAACATTGCCTAGAAAATGACTAAGTGTAAGACACTAATAGGCAACAAAATTTAGGGATCAATAGTATTATATCTCAGATGATTAGGTATCCCAATATCCTTAGATAGATATTCAGTCTCATCACTTCATATTAGGATATATACTCTCGTCTTGCTTATCAATCTTCATTCAATCGAGTTTAGAGTCTGACCTCTATCAACTACCTTGAGATCATCATTCTTTGACTCAATGTGTTCCCTAATCACTCACACATTTCCCACCCAACAATTATTCTAAAGGCTCGATCTAAGGCCCCGGCCAAAGTAGGGGGTTCAAATTCTATACATAACATGGGTGGGTGGTCCGTACTATTCTACTATTCACCTGCACGAGTAGGGCTTAAGAAGAGAAAGAAACCTGCTAGAAGAAGTAGGGGAAAATGGGCATTAGTCAAAGAGGGGAAAATGTAATCACCTAAAATTGGTATAGTAGAACTTGAGCTCCCCATTTGATTAAATCATCTCTTTGATAAGCATCATTATGTAGAGTAACCCTTAAAATTCTCTTTGCATAATTAAATAAAAAATCTTATATCAAGCTTATACTATGGTCTAATTCTAGAGTTTGCATCCTTATTCAATTGCTAAAACCTTACTTTTAATATAAATTTTCTACTCTTTTTATTAAAATAACACATTCACATGTGTGCATACTTAATCTTGATTAATGAGCAATTAAAAGGGATTTGTTCTTTCAAATGTTATTTTATCTTATTCTACCTAACATTTCTCTTTTTCTTCTTAATCCTCACCACTCATTTTTACCTAACCTTGCATCTCATTGCATCTCCTTTTGTCTCTTCATCTCATCCACTCATTCTATTGCCTCTTAATCTTAGCCCTCCATTCTTGAGGCAATTCCTTTAAAAGGAAGCTCTTCCCTTGCTCAAGGGTCCTAATTTTTGTGGCTATCTAGATCACCTTAAGCATCTTGCATTCTAGCTTTCTTGCTTTCTTATAATAATCTTGTCATTTTCATTCTTAACTTAGCTTCATTTCTATTTTAATCTTGCATTGTTAATCTAGTTTCTTTCTTGCATTGCTTCAATAGCATAGCTCTTGCATCCTCATTCTAGATTAATAGTTGCTTGCATACATTCTTAGCTTAATATCAATTCTAGCTTGTATTCTTGCATTCTTAGTTTCACTTCTTGCACTTGAATCTTCTATTTTGGAGTAGTCATGTCACTAATCTTCCACGCCAATTTGATGAACATTGTGAGAAGGATTAAACTCACTTCAACTAGGAAGCTATGAGCCACTTCTTGGGGTATCCTCTTCTATGGACTCTCTCAAGTGTAATGGTTCATAGAAGTGTGTCAAACTTTTTATCTCACAAGTATTTCATAGGGAGATATGCTTGAAATCTCCTAGTTCTATTGTTTCTACCTTTTTGAGGATTAAATTAATAAATGTGTTGTTAATTTCCTTAAGTAATCTACCATATTTCCTAGTAGTTTTGATTTCTTCCCAAAGCTCCATACCAAGGATATGCCAATATTTTTGAAAAAAGCTTGCATTGAAACCATCAAGTTTGGGAGCTCTATCTAGGTGTAATTGAAAAAGTATCATTTTGATTTCTTCCATGATAAATTTTTGGTTTCAGACCTTATTGTCTTATTTTGTGATTAGTTTAGGGATATTTTTTAACATCGAGTGTTGTGCTTGTAGATCAGAAGAATCCCAATTATTTAGAGTATTTTGGTAAAAATTAACCAATTCATTAGTTAACTTTTTTACATTTTCAATTATTTCACCTCTTTCATTTTTTATTTTAAGAATTCTATTAATTCTTCTTATGTATTTAGTGTTTTTATGGAAACAATTAGTGTTTCGATCACCGTCAGACAACCAATTTTCGCTAGATTTTTGTTTCCAAAAGGTTTCCTCTTTTGATAATAAATCTTAATACTTTTGTAAAAGGTTTTTTTTTCTCTAAGATAGGATTCATTGTTCATGCCATTACAAATTACTTCTTCATTTAAATTTTGAATATTATTTTCTACCTCAAGTTTTTCTTCAAAGATATTTTTAAAATGCGTGTTATTCCTATAAACACCTAACAATCCAACTTATTAATTAAATTTATTTTTATTAATAAAGGTCATGATGATATCATAATTATTTAATTATTTAATTAATTAATTTATTATTATTATTATTATTATCCCCTCCCCTTTTAATTAAATTCATTTAATTAAAGAACCTTGGCCAAAAATATTTAAATCTAATTTAAATATCTCCCCCTTCCTATTTATTAAATTATTTTAATAAATCTTGCTCAACCAAACCCTCTTCAAATAAATTAAATATTTATTTAATTCCCCTAATCCTAATATCCTTCTAGAATCTTCCAAATCCTATCCTCCCATCCCTAGTCACTCCCTAACTCCACTTAAGGGGTGATTCCTAACCCTCTCCCTTTGACCCAAAGTCAACACCCTCATTAATGAGCCTTACAAACTCATTAATGATCTCTTACACCTTCATTTATGGTGCTTACAACCTTATTAATGAGATCCCATCCCCTTCCTTCCACCTTTGTCCCCTTCACACTTCCCAAGTGTTGCTCACACACGTGTGAGCAACATTGGTCTCTCAACCCATTAATGACCATCCTTATCTCTTTGACCCTAAACCCTAACCCTTGGTCCTAAACCTTAACCCTTGATCCTAAACCCTAACCATCCTTCCTAACCCAAGACCTTCCTCAAATCCTATAAATAGTCCTCCTTCCAAGATAAAATTAGATTTTTAAAAATCATCAATCAATTGCATTGTTATCATGTTCAATTATATCTAGGATTTCATAGCATGTTAGGATTGTTAGCTTTCCTCCATATTTTTAGTTTTATAACTCATCATAACATATCTTAATGGATTAATCTAGTTTCCTTTGAGTATTTCAAATCATTTTCAATCCATATCACATCCATGTTAAAATTTAATTTGAATCTTACATTTCATTTATAGCCTAGAATATGCATTTGTACCCTTGGAACCCTAGGGGCAAAACTAGTTCCCTATACTAGATTTTGTGCCACTTTTGGGGTCTCCATAGCTTTCACATGGTATTGATTACCTTATATATGAATTGGAGATACCCTCATTTTTCCTAGAGAGAACATCTACATCCCTCTCAAATGAGCAAATCAAACAAGGCTTAGGTGCTCCTGTTTTGGCTCAATCTGGGGTGGTTTTCGTGAATAGTTTTATTATATGTCTTGAATGCTATATTTGGACTAATGTTTGAATGTCTTAAAATTATACTAACAGGTTAGGTTTAATCATCCACATTTTGGCATACCCGGTGGGACCCCCACCACGCATTTGTACTTCATTCCTAGGGGTTCCTAATAAAAAATTTGTAAAATTTTATCAAATTGTCATCCTCTCAGAAAATTGTAACACATTGGATTCTCTGCCTTGGAATTTTCATCTATGCAAATTGGTATCTCCACCTAAATACTATCATATTCTCATTGGAACATGTGCATATGTTGGACCATCACTCATTAGAATAGATTCAAATAAATCAATTGGTGTGTAGACACGAACACTATCCAAATGACTTTAAACAATTGAGAAACTCAAGGACCAACCAGAGAATGGCCACTACTTGCAGATTTAGTGCTAGCTATAGATACAAAACACACAAAGGAGGTAGAGGCAAAGGCAAAGATAGAAACATTGGTTGTGGTTTGGTGTCTACGATTGTACTTCATCATCTGCGCTCCTTGAAACTCACATTGTCTATCAGGTATAAGTTTTTTTTTTAGTTTTTTCATAGATTGTCATCTGTGCATATTATTGTCTGCACCATGTTTAATTTTTAAAAAAAAATTCCAAAAATCTCTAATTTTTGGTAGTTGTAAAACACTTCAACTTTGGGCTTAAAATTAACCAAATCAAATCTTGAATGTCTAAATGGGAATGAACAATCAATCAAACATCTTCCTTTGAGCTTAAAACAAATCCAACCCAATCTTGAGTGCCTAGGGTGGTGATGAATCAATACTTTTTTTTAGCTTTAAAATCAATCAAACACTTCAAACTTTGGGCTTAAAATCAACCAAATCCAATCTTGAATGTCTAAAAGTAAATGAACAACTCAATATTCACATCTTGATTTAAGGCTTAAAGTGAATCACATCTAAATCTTGAATGTCTAAAGGTTTTTTTGAAATCTCAAATGCAATAAAAAACACCTCAACTTTTTTGGGCTTAAAATTAATCAAAACCAATCTTGAATGCATAAGGTCAAATTGAACAAACACTTCATTTTGGACTCCTAAAAAGAATCAGAAATCCAATCATGAGTGATAAGAAATAAAAAAACTTACAATTTTTCCAAAGTTCCAAAATCTTTGTTTTCAAAGAGAAATAAACCTTGCATCATAATCATGAATGTTTGAGAGTCATAGAATAAAGAACACTTAAAAGATCAATTTTGGAAAGAAATCTCTATGATGTGCTTTTAGGAGTTTTTTTCAATTTCTTGCAAAAATCGTTAATCTAAGTGATTTAAGTAAAATCCATACCCTTTCCCCATGCCTTCGCAGAGTTTGGTAGAAAAATCAAGGTTTGGATTGGGTACTTGACTCTAGCAAGGCCTATCTAGAGAGAAAAGTGTTTCCTCTTATGAGAATGACCTCAAACTGGTAATTCCCTGATCGGTATATAAACAAAGCATTGAGAAAACTCTTGCTTCATCCCCTCAAGCTCGGGCGATGTGTGTTGATGGTAGCTCAAGGTAGGTGAATATCCCTACTATTTTGGCATGGTCAACTAGGCTCTTAAGTGATTCACATGCATACAAACCGATTGAGAGGATGCCATAGATCATATTATACACCTATTAATCAGAGGCCACCCAATCTACCCCCAAAGGCTTTCTAATCTTTATGCAAGGAGAATAGTAATCTCCCCAAGACACTCATCATATTGTTCCATCCTTGAGTGCTTAGAACTAGATAATATGACACTATGACTAGATCCATTGCATGCTTGGTGGTGGCTGTATTCTGATTAGCTCTTGTATGTGTGCCTAAGTCTATGAGCAAAGGTTTTTTAGTCACAACCAAAATTCCTTTGGGTATAATTGCTTGTACATGTTTTTGATGTTCCAAATCTAGTGACAATATTTGTTGAACATACACAAACAAAGAGTTCTACACACAAATCATTTTCCATGTTAGTCCATTCTTCCAGTTTAGAAATCACCCAAGTCTCTAGAATCCTATCATTCTAGTCTCCTTATCATGGTCTTCCTCACATCCCACATCTTTTCTATTCAATATTGTGCTCCTTTCCTCCCCATATCCTAGGCTAGTAGAGTCATCTTGGTCATCCCTCATCCCATTTCCATCTTCTTTAGGATTTAGTCTTTCCTCTTACCCTGAGCTTAATCCAAATCCTACTTTGAGCTTCTCATTCATCCTAATTTGAGCTTTATTTCCTTCCATCTTCATCATTCATCCCTATCCAACTCATCAGTGAAGTCAGCATGTCTCAAATCTATTATGATGAGTTTGGTCATCTCACCTTTTCTCCCACTTTATCTTATTCCAATGATGACAATAGTCTTTTTGATCATGATGAGTACATTTAAAACATTAGAAATCTTGCTCCAAGCACCCTCCAAAACCTAATCATTCCTCCAAACTACCCCATCATTTCTCCATACATTCCCACTAGTTCTCCTTATCCTACCTTTGACCAAGGAAATCCATTATTATATTCATCCACACCTTCCTCCTATGTCATACCCACATATCCCCTACATACAACATTCATACCTCCATCTTCTCCCATAATCATATTTCAATATCCACCTTTCCACAAAAACACTACTAGCTACATCCCCCATCCATGTCCATCATCTCCTTATCTGCCAACCCATTTTTAAATCCATAAACCTATTCTTCCAATCCATCACCACAATCCCCATGGTATTGATAATCCACCATCCACTATATCCTACTTCTCCCCTCCATCTGCTCCATCCTATCCCACTCCACCATCTTCCATTCCTACCTACATTACCACAAATCCACTTCTATAAGAAACATGCATCCCTCAATCCTCTCCATATTCCATACCTCAATCCATCACCCCTACCCCATTAGTTACTCAATGCAGTTCGCAAGTCACCTCCATGCCTTCTTACATGAACTATCTAGTCATGTCATCTTTCATCCCCTCTTCTACACTATCATCCCCTTAACCAAGTACACAATCCACCATCCCACCTTCATGTGCAAACTATCTTAGTTTCCCACCATCTACACATTCTAATCCTTCACCTCAACCTCCATCATGAAAGTCTCCAAGGAGTTTCAAAAGGAAGCCATAAAAAAATGCCTCTCCTAAAGTTGATGAGCCATGTCATCTTCTCTCCCTCATGTGAAGCCACTAGTTATGATCATCCACCTCCCACATCCATCATTCCTCCTCCATCACCCACACCTATTATCCTTCTTCCATCTACCCCACTTATTAGTTTTCTTCCATCTCCTAGCATCATTGAGTCATTTCCGTCCATTGACTCCATCCCATTCGCATCCACTTTTCCTCCCCCTAGCATTACCCAAAGCACATCCAATGAACCTCATGAGTCCACCCTTCTTCCCTATTTCACAATTGCAAAACCTCCAATCCTTCCATCCATGCCATCTGAAGAATATATCCATGCATCCCCCATCACACCATCCATACCTACCCAAGAGAGTCAAGATGTTGTCCAAAAGCATGTTGAAGTATCCATTGACCTAAATCAAGATCCCACCCTTTCACTTCCTCTATTATATAATCTATTGTTATCACCCATTTTGTCTCATGATCTATCAGAATCTGTACCTCCAACCCAAGATCCTTTGATTTCACTTCCTCTATTACATAATCCATTGTTATCACCCACCCCATCTCATGATCCATCATCATCCATATCTCCAACTCATGATTCTACCATCCTACTTCCTCCATTACATGATCCCTTGCTTCCATCACCTCCATCTCAAGATTGATTACCTTCTCCTAGTCCCAGTCAAGATCCCATCATCCCATCCCCTTTGATTCATTATCCTTTGACACCTATCACATCACCATCACTCTATCCTCTTGACCCACTTACATTTTTCAATAGCGGCCCACTCAAAGTAGGAGAAATAAGTTTCATATCTTCCACCCCGACACCTAATACTGGATGTTTATCTTATTCCCCAAGTAACAAGTATCCTTGCTTGGATAAAATGCTCAAGAAATGGAAGTATAAGGGTAAAGGCTTGGGCGTTCATGAACAAGGAACTCTGGAGCCCATCTAGGATAAAAAACATCCACGATCATGTGGTATTGGTCACACATCCGAAGGCACTTCCTCCAGAAATGTTGGTACAACTAAAGCCAAATTCAAGCATGCTTACAAACCCACCATTGCATCTTCCCATTATTCCTCCAAAACATATAATTCCATTCTTCCTCCTCCATCATTGCAACCCATAATGACCTATCACATTCCTCCCTCATCCTCTAAATCCATTTTGGGTCCCTATATCCAAAAATATGCCACCACACATCCTCCACATACCAAATCCATTTTAGGGCCTTACATCCCAAAATATCATCCCCCATCTTATCCTACTTAGTCCTTCATCAACCAAACCCATCTCCCTAAAAATCTCACCCCTTACATTCCCTATTAAGATCAAAAAAGGCACATTCCCATAGCTCCTATCCTCCAATATCCCTACATCTCTCCATCCATACCTCCTCCATCTCATACAACTTCTCATGATCCTTCCAGTTCTCTCCATAGTAATTTGGATGCCATATCAAAAAAGCATAAAGATAACTATCCACAAGGATCCCAAGATTTCCATGTCCACTCTAAAAGACATGATTTGACAAAGAAAAATCCGATCAAGAGATCCACTACTTCCCAAAGGCCAAAAAGGCCCACCAAAGAAAAAGCAAAAACTATGTGGATCCCAAAGCAAAAAGATGCAATGTATCTAGAAGAAATATCCACAATGGCATCCAAAGTTCCAAATCCAAAAGATACTCATTCCTCTTCTCCATCTCCTAAATCTATTTTGGGTCCTTATGTCCCAAGATCTCCTATCATAACTCCTCCATCATATATGCATGTACCCTCCACTTCCCATCCACTTCATCCACCCACCTCACAACATGTGCTAATGTTAGTCCTGACAGCATCCCCCTATCATGCTCACTTTCCATCATTCCCTCCAAACACTTTCTACCATCATATCCATCACCCCATGCATATCCCCCATCTCAACCATCTCATCCATGTCTTTTCATAATCCATCCATCCTAATAAGTTTGTACCAACATTCAATCAGAAAAAGTTAAAAAGTCTAAAAAAGTCAGAAAATATCAAAAATATATAAAAAAATGATAAGAAAAAGAAAAGGAAAACATTCATCCAATGGTGAAAACTTGGCAAACAAGCATCATGGGAAAGTACCATGATGAAAACTTGGCAAATAGGCATCATGTGTAAGCCCTCCATTCAGATCCTCTTTGCAATTGGGGGCAATTCCTTCTAGCACATCCTAACCAACACCTCCTCCATCCCATTTTCCTTACATACGTATAATATCTTAGCCACTTCACCACCTCCATCCGCCTTTAGATCTTGATAAAAAAATAAAGGCCACCATGTATACATGCTTATGGGTGACATCCATCTTCCCATCACAATTTGCAGTCACACTATCCTCTATCCATCCATCCTGCCTACCATACTATCCACCTCCCTTATCCACTCATTATCCTAGCTTCCATCTACCTTCCTCATCCTCTTGTCCTCTTATCTTCCATCCTATCACACCCTTCCTAATGCCTCCTCATTCATGTGTTGGAAAGTTGACTATACTATTATGATTTAGTGTTGTCATTATGGCAACAAAGTCATATGAAGTTTTGGAGTCAACGCATTACTTAGAAGATCAGGAAAATGGCTAAGTATGGAAGACTAGACAGGTAACAGAGTACCAGATGAACATAGCATCAGCACATGTATGTATGATTGAGTTATGGAATGTACCCTTGAAGATAAGCTTTTGAGTATGTAATCATGCTAAGTCTAAGAGTGCATGATCATATGAGCTAGTATGAAGAAGTTACAGCCAGATGAAGTGTCACAGATAATGAGTAGCAAAACAGAACAAAGCATAGGGTCGACTGTTAGTATTTTGGTTAGCACTTATAATATTGTTTTGTAAAGGCTATGTGCCTATTTTATTTAGGTTATAGACATGTTAATATCATTTTTTGTAAACATGCTTGAGCCAATTCATTTGGAAGCATTGTATGTAATAGGTTGAAGGTTGACCTGATGAATAGTTTTGTTAGCGCATATCAATAATACATGTGCCTTTGTAATTAGAGAGGAAAGGATATATAGAGTCGATTGTAGAAAAGAAGAAGTATGTAAAGAGTAGTCAAAATTTTTTAGAGCTTTACAAGAGGCTAAAGCATCAGCACACAAAAGGAATTGATCTAACAAGCAGTGTCACAGCAACAGTTCACCTTGCAGATATAGTGTGTATCTAAGATCTAGAAGGTTGTAGCCTTCACCACTTGAGAAGTGAGCTCTAGGATAGTGTTCCCCCACCCTTAACAAGGTTATTATAAAAGACTCCTAACAGGGTTTGACCCTTGACCAGGTCACTGTACTAAAAGCATTGTAAAGATCAACTCCTAACAAGGTTCTAAGATCTTCTAACAGTGATCATAAAACACTAGTGCAATTCTTAGTGGGTGTCAATTCCCACTGGGGTTTTTACCTATTTGGGTTTCCCCGTAATCATATTTTGTGTTATGTGTTATGGTTGTTTATCTTACTTGCATTGATATTCATTTCAGTACTTAAGCAATTAAGTTAAAGTTCAAGACATCAAAAAAAGTAATAATATATAGAACAATGATTCACCCCCCCTCTCAGTGTTCCCATTCCTAACAATTAGTATCAGAGCTCTAGTCCTTTGAAGACAAGTTTAACCAGTTGAGGAGATCATGGATATAGGAGAAGTGAAACATTTGAAGAAGAATCTTGAAGTAGCCCTTGAAGATCTTGACAGATTTGAAAAAGAAAATGAAGAACTAAAAGACAAGGTTAGTAGTTTTCAAGTAATCATCAAGAAATTGAAAAAAGACTTGAAAGCCTATTCCACAAGTGATTTGGGAAAAATGGTTAAAAATCTAAATGAGGAAAACACATCTCTGAAGGATCAGATTGAAGAGCTGGATGAAAATCTAATCAACAATCAAGAAGCTTATGTAGAACAGGTCAAAGAAAACAAATAGTTGGATGATGAACTAAGGCAAGCAAACATGAAAATCTTGGAGCTAGAAAACATCAAGAAGAAAGTAGAATAAGAATTGACTGAAGAAAATAATCATATTAACAAGTTACACACAAGCAAGGATTAATAGAATCTAAGTTGTATGCACAAAAGATTAAAGAAGACACCAGCAGTATTGGATTCAATGAAGCATAAAATCAAATCAATGACATGCAAGCAAGATTTAAAACATTAGAAGGATCTACAAAAGTTAAGAGGATTGGAAATCATAATGGAACTAATACAGAACCATCTAAAGATGAGCACAATCCAGTAAACAAAACTTGTTATGCATGTAACAAGCATGGTCACATTACAAGAGATTGTAAAGAGGTAAGACCTTTCAATGGCTATTGCTATTCATGTAATAAATTTGGTCATAGAGATATGAATTGTAGATCAAATCAAATAAATCAAACTCAAAAAAATTAGAGAATTCATCCACATCAAAATGATAGAAGTCCTCATAATATTACATGTTAGATATGTAATTATAATGGTCACACAGCTAGACAGTGCAAAATGGTAACCCACATCAATGCACCGAGGATATAAGGCCTCCAATTATTTGTGACTCCTGCAACAAGGCTAGACACATCTCAAGGTTCTACAGATCAAAAATACAAAGACATGAAAGCCCTAAAAAGTCAGAAGGATCAATATTGGATGAAGTAGGAGTCAAGTTTGTGCAAGCTACAGAAGATGCGAGCATGATTTGGAAGGAAGAAAAGTCATATAATATTGGTGAAATAGTTGAGGATGCATCCGCAATGGACACACCTCCTATTTATGGTTAAATGACTATTATGGTCAAAGGGGGAGCTAGATTAACTCTAGACCCCTTCGTGGCTGGTATACTCACTCTCAGAGTATGCACCTTTGGATATAACTGTTTGGAGACTAGTCAATGCAGTATGCAAGAGTGTACTGCTTGATTAATAGCAGAAAGGAAGTTTGGAATTCCCTGTGGGATTTTGTGTTTACGCGACAAGCATTAATGGTAGAAAAGTTGTTTTTATAGTCATCAAAGTTCATTTATTCGCACATTTACATTTGAATTCAAGCCTTTGGAGGGAAAAGGAGATCTAGCAGTTAAGAGTTGAAGGATTACAATTGGTTTATCAGTGAAGAAGTTAAAAAGTTAGTTACGAAACCCTTATTCAGACATGACAATTCAAAATCCAATTTGGAAACCTATATAAGCATGATCAAGTAAGTTATGGCCACTCCTATTGTATTTGATGTTGTTGAAAGGAAAAGATATGTTTTTAAGAAACATCCCTTTAAGTCGGTCCTAGATGACCTAGAAGGAGCCTTCTCTAGGACTCCAATGGGTGTTATACATGTAGAGGACATACGTGCATACATCTATTGTAAGAAGGAACCTATTGGAGCAGACAGAATTAGGATGCATCTAGAGATAATGATGAATCCAGACAAAACATTCATTAATGAGTTTGTGCACCTAGAAGACAATCCTATTATTGAGTATGCCACAACTTATGAGTTTTATGAATTTGAATGGATTAAGATTATTTTGAGCAAAATACATGATGACCTATTCTGGATAGGAGAAATCCTAGTTAAAATAACCACTGATCTCATTCATGAGATGACTAGTCTTTCTAAGATAGGCGCCATTCTTCCTGTAGGCAAGGATGTCAGGAAACTAGTTGAGCAGGCTTGTAAATCTTGTAGTAACAAGCATGGAATGACATTTGAACCTATAGAAGAGAAAGACATTAAAATGATGTCTATGATACTAGGATACAAGTTCCAACATGCTAATAGGGTCAATAGTGTGTCTGCAGCCACTATTCTAGCAGCCATTAGGATTGTGAAAGAAAATGGTGAATTCAATTTGTGTGAAATCTGATGCACACAATTGATGGAAAATATAAGAGCTATCAAGCATGATATAAGTAAGATATTTAGGTTTGGGTCACTGATAATATATATGTACTTACATATCCTTGGGAAAGTATCATATTTATACCTTGACAAAAGTTTACCTACAATGCCACAAATATCACTTAAGGCATCAACTGAGAGTACCTTGAGGGACTACATGGAATTGGAGATCAAAACATTCAGGATAAGAATGCAGAGAAGGTATAGGATACCTAAAAGTATAGTTGAGAAGTATAAGGATAGTATATGCTTCATGATGGAGACAGACATAACTTGCATGGAAGCAGTAGAGCCAAGGACCAAATGGATTCATCCACTTGGGTATGAAGTGGATGAACACATTCTAGAGGCATATGCACAAGTCCTCCTATCAGTGCTGAAGGATCCAAATGAACCAAGGTGGGGCACCTATGAAGAAAAGAGTACTAGACAAGTTGATTCAGTCCTAAACAGTGTTGCGACCAAGAAGAAAGCCTCTAATATCACCTCTGAGATATTGAAGATTCATGGTGTGACACAAGATGACCTAGATAAGGCAAGGGAAGCCAAGATTGCAATGAAACTTGAGAGTGCACCCTCTTCTAAAGCAAAAATAGAGAAGATTGATGACCCTAAAGAGAAGAAAGTAAAAATTGAGAAAATAGATGATCCAAAGGAAAACAAGAGTAAGATAGATGATATCACTCTTGCACCCACATATACAATTGACTTGGAGACCACACCACCTCTTGAGTATAGTAGGATGCCTAAGAGGAAGAAGTAGACTGGTGCAAGCCATTCATCCTCTAGATCAACCAAAAGTCAAAGGAGAAATACTCAAGCACCTCCTAAGGTAGGTTTTAGATTGAGTCTTCAAGTATTGAAAACAAGGATAATAGATGAAGAAAGGATTGATCAAGTAGGGAAGTTTTATGATAAATACAATAAGATTAATAAATCAGAAATACATAGTATGATTATCCAAAACATGATCAAGTTCAAGAAAATAGTCTTGGAACTTAAGACAGTGATTCTTGATCAAGTATGGAATATACTTGACTCCTTAAAGAGATAGGCTATAGAAGAAGACTTCGGGATAAGGGGGAAGATAATGGATGAAAGCCTTCTTTTTTTTCAATTGATGAGAAAACATTGATGTTAGGATTGGTGAAACCTCACCTAAGAACCAAATTGAGAACCCTGCATATCATGAACAAAGACTATGAGTTGGTAGCCAAAGAGACTGAAAAAGCATTTGAAAAGGTATTCTTGGATAGGCACATGTATCCACCTACTACACCTACAACTCAAGTACCCTCTGAGTAAGCCAAGGAGTTAGACATCCCTAATACACCTATAATAGGTCCACATGACTCAGCACCCAAAGTGACAGTGCCCACTATTGAAATGGAATATGTGCCCATGCCTAAAACACATAAAAATGACACAATAATGATTGATAATGTGGAGATATCAATGGCTGCCACTAACAAAGACTTAGAAAAATTTGAGGAAGCCTTTGTGAGTACAAAAGAGGTAGAAATACTATGTGGTGAAAATTCACCCAAGCAACAAGAAGATGTGCTCATTGAGGATCTAACGGGACAGGAAGATGAAGAGGAGAAGGAAGAAGAAAAGGATAAGGAGTATAAAGAGAGAAAGGATGAACCTATAGGTATACCCACTATTGTAACTCTAGTGTCTATAAAGACTGAGGTAATGGATGTTATCAAAGTTCACTCCTTACCCCTAAGCCATCATTTTTGTTAAGTTTGACTCTTGACACAACAAGTTTAGACTCATGGGGAGAAGAAGACCTGATTAAGATCAGTGTCCTTGCAATGGAAAAGGAAAAGGAAATGCAAGTGATGAGAAATCCATTGTTTTTTGAGTCAGTCAACATCCTAAATAGTCTACTACCAGAAGAGAAGAAGGTAACAAAAGTACATTCTATAGACAATGTCAGTACCATCCTGACAAGCTTCAAGGAAAACTTCTCTAGCCTAGAAGAATCAACAACCAAAGTAGCAGAAGAAAAGTATCTAAAGAAGAGGCTAAGTGAGCTGATAAGTAGCTTCACACTTGACCTTAGCTCTTTAAAAGTTGGTCAATCATTATTGAAGGAGATAGCAGCTAAAGGTAGAAAAATTATTTCTGACTGTATGGATAAAAATAAATTAATAACAGACCTCTCCAAGAAGATTCAGGATGCAGAAACTATGATAGAAATAGTAAGAAAATATATAGAAGATCCCTCCATAGATGTAAATATGTGTAACAATGTCTACCAAGGACAATTGGATAAAATTGAGAAGGCTAAACAAGAAATGGCCAAGATAAGGGCTAGGCAAGCACAATTAAGACATGCACTTACACCCTCATTGGATGTGCTAAATCAGAACATCAAGGAGATTGATGCCACTATGGTGACATATGATCAAGGATTGAGTTCAGATTTGGTAAGATGGAGAAATTGACTTATTCTTTGTGTGCCTATCTCCAAACAGTAGATGCACTAAAGGCATTTTGGCAGCAATAAATTGCAAACCTTCAGACTACATATCATGATGTATTATAAATTTAAGTACTTGAAGTTCATTTTTTGTGCACCTTTGTCATTAATGTTAAAGGGGGAGTATAGTATATAGTAGAAGGGAGAATATCGAGCTATGTATATGATGTAAAGAGGAGTAGAGTATACAGTAGAAGGGAGATATAAGATAGAGTTTATGCTAGAAAATTTTGTATAAAGATAGAGTTAGTAACTTTGCCATATTCCTTTGTTGCCATTAATGACAAAGAGGGAGATTGTTGGAAAGTTGACTATACTATTATGATTTAGTGTTTTCATTATGGCAACAAATTCATATGAAGTTTTGGAGTCAGTGCATTACTTAGAAGATCAAGAAAATGGCTAAGTATGGAAGATTGGACAAGTAGCAGAGTACCAGATGAACAGAGCATCAGCGCACATACATATGACTAAGTTATGGCATGCACCCTTGAAGATAAGCTTTTGAGTATGTAATCATGCCAAGTCTAAGAGAGCATGATCATATGAGCTAGTATGAAGAAGTTACAGCCAGATGAAGTGTCACAAATAGTGAGTGGCAGAATAGAACAGAGCATAGGGCCAACTGTTGGTATTTTGGTTAGTGCTTATAATATTGTTTTGTAAAGGCTATGCACCTATTGTATTTAGATTAAAGACATGTTAATATCATTTTTTGTAAACACACATGAACTAATTCATTTGGAAGCGTTGTATGTAATAGGTTGAAGGCCAACCTAGTGAATAGTTTTGTTAGCACATATAAATAAGATATGCACCTTTGTAATTAGAGAGGAAAGGATATATAGAGTCAATTGTAGTAGAGAAGAAGTATGTGAAGATCAATCAGAATGTTGTAGAGATTTACAAGAGGCTAAAGCATCAGTGCACAAAAGGAACTGATCTGACAAGGAGTGTCACAGCAGCATTTCACCTTGCAAATATAGTGTGTATTTGAGATCTAGAAGGTTGTAGCCTTCACCACTTGAGAAGTGAGCTTTAGGAAAGTGTGTCGCCACCCCTAACAGGGTTATTGTAAAAGACTCCTAATAGGGTCTGACCCTTGACTAGGTCACTGTACTAAAAGCATTGTAAAGATCAACTCCTAACAGGGTTGTAAGATCTTCTAATAGGGATCATAAAACACTAGTGCAGTTCTTAGTGGGTATCAATTCCTATCGGGGTTTTACCTATTTGGGTTTCCCCATAATCATATTTGGTGTTATGTGTTATGGTTGTTTATCTTACTTACATTGATATTCATTTTAGTACTTAAGCAATTAAGTTAAAGTTCAAGATATTAGAAAAAGTAATAATGTATAGAACACTAATTCACCCCCCCCCCCTCTCAGTGTTCCCATTCCTAACAACATGAACTATCCTAAGAAGGGGCATCTTATTCCTTGGTGACATATTTCTTGGAGACATTATCACATACATCTTCCCATCTCCCCACCCTTGTATTTCTTCCATCTTATGCCCACTCTTTCCATCTCCCTGTCCATATCTTCCCATCTTTATCCTTATCTTCCTTTCATCTCCCCATCCTTTCATATCTTCCCATCTTTATCCCTAATCACTTCATCTCCCAAATCCTTATCTTCCTCCATCCAAATCCTTCCATCCCTCAAATATTTTTCTACTCATTCCTCCACCTCCCCATCTCTAAGCATTTCCCCCATCCAAATCCTTCAATCCCTTAATTAGTATATACTCATATCTCCATCCCTGCATCCCTAAGTATTTCCCCCATCCAAATCCTTCAATCCCTCAATCCTTGTCTACTCATATCTCCATCCCTACATCCCTAAGCATTTATTCTATCCACATCTCTGAGCATTTTTCCCATCCAAATCCTTCAAATCCCTCAATCCTTATCATCTCATGCTTCCATCTCAAATCTACCCATCATTTCCTCCATCTTTCCATCACCTAGTACTTCCCTTTTCATTGGTATCTAGCTACAGAATAACCCCACACATCTAGTGTCATCTATTTATATTCCAAATCTCCTAGCAATCTTCCATCGCATGCAAATACTATCCATATACTCTAGCTATCCAACATCAAACATAAATCAACCCATCTAGTCACATCCTTAGTCTTGTTCCTAGTCTTGTTGCAAGCCTTGATCTCAATCCAATCATCATCATTGGGATGCCTCTTTCCAAAATCCTCATCACTCTATCCACCATCAGTCCATCTTGGCTTTCCATCTTAATTGGGGCATCACCATGCATATCTTAGCATCATCATCTTCGTCCCCAATCCCTTGTACATCCTATAATCTGGTGTCTTGTAACTAGCATCAGTTGTGTCTCCACCTAGGCTCATTTTTACATATGTGTCTTTAGGTCCTAATCTCGAGTTTCCTATATATTACTTGTATAGAGAGATCCTCCTATCCCAATCCCTAAGCTTCTATGCATATCCACTGTCAATATCTCCTCATCCTTTGTACTCTATTATTGTGTCCCATTATATATATCCTCATCTATCCTACAATAACAATGATCATTTGAAACTTGTCTCACCCAACCTTGTACTTCAACAATATCTTTTATCGACTATCCTTGATCACATGATTATCCTTGATTCATCATTTGCCAAAAAATAAACACATCATTCTCCTCATCAAATGGGTCCTTGTAGGATGTATCCTTCCTTATGTCTAACCTAATCTCCCCCCATCAATCTCTCTCCTTGGAAAAGGACATCTTGTGGAGTTATCATTTTGATCTTGGATTTGGTGCTTTGGATCTTGTTTATCTTTTACGACTTCTTGTTGTTCCTCTCCTCATAGTCACCATGATCCTTTATATCATGGTGTGTTGTGAACAAGGGAAATCTGGGGCAAGGTCTTTGATCATCTTTTTTTGCCTATGATTCAGTCAGATATGACCCTTGCACATTCCACGTGATCTTTTGGGTTACATGGTGCACTTTGGAAATGTCATTTGTTTGTGGTTTCTCTAGCATTGGTTCTACCATGCCTCCTCTTAGATTCATGTGTGATGTTGGGGAAACCCTTGTGTGTCTTTTTGTGTCAGTCCTCTGCAACATTGGTGACAAGGCCTTGTGTTCCTAAGTAACCTTGGTAGGTCTCTATTGTTTCTATATCAAACTAGGTTGTGCTATCCACATTAACAAAATGAAATCCCCAAGTCCCATTAGCTGCATATAGACTAATATTGCATTCACTCATCTTGCATCCTGCATTTAGAATCATACTACATTCATGCATCTTTTCTCATAGCCAGACGTTTATTTATCCTCTTTTCCCTCTTCTTTCTCCCCTTGCTTCCCGCTTGTGTTCTTTTCAATAAAATTCCACAAAGTCTTTTCTTTGCATTATTTTCTTGAGGGGGCACAACCTCTTACTATCACTACTTTGTAATGATATCTAACCTCACTTGGGGCATCTTATTTTCTTTTCTTTGATGTAATGCTACTTGCGGTGGGACATCAAAGCAGGGCAAAATGTAAACACCTAAAAATCCAACTTATTAATTAAATTTATTTTTATTAATAAAAGTTATGATGACATCATAATTATTTAATTAATTAATTAATTAATTATTATGATTATCATCCCCTCCCCTTTTAATTAAATTCATTTAATTAAAGAACCTTGGCCAAAATATTTAAATCTAATTTAAATATCTCCCCTTCCTATTTATTAAATTATTTTAATAAATCTTGCTCAACCAAACCCTCTTTAAATAAATTAAATATTTATTTAATTCCCCTAATCCTAATATCCTTCTAGAATCTTCCAAATCCTATCCTCTCATCCCTAATCACTCCATAACCACACTTAAGGGGTGATTCCTAACCCTCTCCCTTTGACCCAAAGTCAACACCCTCATTAATGAGCCTTACAAACTCATTAATGATCTCTTACGCCCTCATTTATGGCTCTTAAAACCTTATTAATGAGATCCCATCCCCTTCCTTCCACCTTTGTCCCCTTCACACTTCCCAAGTGTTTCTCACACATGTGTGAGCAACATTGGTCTCTCAACCCATTAATGACCATTCTTATCTCTTTGACCCTAAACCCTAACCCTTGGTCCTAAACCTTAACCCTTGATGATAAACCATAACCATCCTTCCTAACCCAAGACCTTCCTCAAATCCTATAAATAGTCCTCCTTCCAAGATAAAATTAGATTTTTAAAAATCATCAATCAATTACATTGTTATCATGTTCAATTATATATAGGATTTCATAGCATGTTAGGATTATTAGCTTTCCTCCATATTTTTAGTTTTATTACTCATCGTAGAATAGATTAATGGATTAATATAGTTTCCTTTGATAATTTCAAATAATTTTCAATTCATATGATATCCATGTTAAAATTTAAAATGAATCTTGCATTTCATCTATAGCCTAGAATCTAAATTTTTGATCATTTGCACCCTTGGAACCCTAGGGGCAAAACCGGTTCCCTATACCAGGTTTTGAGCCACTTTTAGGGTCTCCATGGCTTGTACATGGTCTTGATTACCTTAACTCTACATTGGGGATACCCTCATTGTGCTTGGAGATCACATATGTATCCCTCCCAAACGAGAAAATCAAACAGGGCTTAGGTGATCCCGTTTTGGCTCAATCTGAGGTGGTTTTCATGAATAGTTTTACTATATGTCTTGTATGCTATATTCAGACCAATATTTGAATGTCTTAGAATGCTCCCAATAGGTTAGGTTCACATAATCCATAATTCCAATTTAGGATCTTGATTTTTATCACTTTTAATTTTGATACGAAATAATACATTTTTTATCCTTTAAAATTTTCTTCATTCCACCATTATTCAATTAGTCCTAAAAAGTTGTTACGTTGGAACCACATATTTTCAAATTTGAATGGATTCCTATGGGGTTTACATTCCTCCAAGATTTCAAGTTTGACTAGGAAATGGTCAGATCCAGAGGTGGCAAGGATAGATGTAGTGAGAGTATTGTTAAAGGTGCAAAGGTCACCCAGGAATAAGAATCCATCTAACCTTTTAGCAATATTGTTTGTTCCATCTCTCTGATTGTTCCAAGTGTAGATGTTATTACAAGTTTTAATCTTCCCCTCTACCTTAGCCTTGTCTATCAACCTACCTAATGCTTCTACCATTATTATGAAGAGGAATGGGGAGCTAGGGTCTTCTTGTCTCAATCCTCTAGAGATATTAAAGAATCCTTCCACAGAATCATTAACTAGAATTGATAATTTTCAACTAGATATGCACTCATAAATTAGGTTGATCCACTATATTGCAAATCCCAGAGATTCCATCACTTTACAGAGAAAATGTCAATCAACTTTGACATAGTTCTTACTAATATCTAATTTAATTAACATGTTATGTTTCTTATTATGCTAAATTGAGTGAATAGCTTCCTGTGCTATGATTGCCCCATCGTAGATAGACTTGCCACGAACAAATCTTATTTGTTCCTCACTAATAATTTTAGGTAAGACTTTCTAAATTATGTTTGTCATTTTCTTAGTTAATATTTTGTAAACTATGTTACATAAAGATTTGGGTCTAAAGTCCTCAAAGATTTTAGTCTTATCCTTCTTAGGAATAAGGGTGATGGTGAGGAAGGTATTATTAACTTCTTTTAGAAGGTTTCTAGAATTTCTGACTCCCTTAAGGGAACTAACCACCTCATCTCCTATGAAATGCCAACATTTCTGAAAGAAGATAGTCAGGAACCCATATGGACCAAGGGCTTTTATGGGTGCATCTTTTTTACCGCTAATTCAAATTTTTATTTAGATAATTTAGTTGTTATATTTTTGTTCTTCTCATCACCAATTATTTTAGGTATATTGCTAAGTAGTTCCCTTTGATAAGTCATGTTGGATCCTTCCCCACTATTAAATATTTTTCCAAAGTAGTCTACCGTAACTTTTGCTATTTGTTGTGGATCTTATGTGTCTTAGCCTCTACTATCTTTTATATTTGTAATTATATTAATGTTTCTCTAGAGTTTAGTGATGTTATGGAAGAATTTAGTATTTTTGTCTCCAGCTTCAAGCCAAGTTTCCCCTAACTTTTATCTTCAGAATTTTCTTCTTTTGCTACTATATCTTCATATTCTATTTCCAACCTTTTATCTTCTAAGTACAATTCCTTGTCCATACCTTTTTCAATAACTATTTTGTTAAGAGATTCTAATTCTTCTTATATTATAGTCTTTTTCTAAAAGATATTTCCAAAGTTGCCTTTGTTCCATAATAATAATTTGTATTTAATGATCTTCATTTTTTACATTAGACAATAGATTTTGATTCATGTAACCTCTATTTCCATCCACCATTGTTCTATCAGTTTTAGTAGATTATCATCCTTGAGCCACATTTGTTCAAATTTGAAGGGACGCCTATTCGGTTTGGTTTCTTCTGAGATACCTATTTAGATAGGGTAATGATCAAACCCTAAGTATGGTAATATCTCTATGAAAAGGTGATAAGGGAACCCAACCCAATTACCTCTTTGAAAGCATCTATCCAATTTTGTTGCAATATTGTTGAATCCCAGCAACCTATTGTTCCACGTAAATTTTTCATGTGTTGTTTTAACTTCTATCATCATGTTCTTGTTAACCTATTCTTTGAAATCTCTAGTCGCTTTTGATAGTCTAGTTAATCCACCCCATTTCTCTTTGGGATCCATAATGGCATTGAAATCTCCTCTTAGTAGGCATATTTGATCTAGTATAGTTTCTAAGAATTGGTCTATTTCTTTCCATACCTCTTTTTTGTCCCTATTCTAAGTGGGGCCATAGATGCTAACAATTATGAACTTAAGGTTACTGCAGGTACTCTTTATGAACCCACCTATCCAATTCTTTTTTTTACATATGGTTGAGAAAGAGACTTCCCTATGGTCCCAGATTATTGTCCACCCTCTTGAGGCTCCTACAATAGGTATATCGACCATGTTCCATATTCCTAATTTCTTTTTAATTATTACTATCTCTTCATTGTGAGTTTGTTTTCCTAAATTAGTAACATCTCAGGTTTGGTTACTTGTTAGGGGCATTGACACCCCCAACATTCCATGTATTGATCCTCATTGCTCAGTGGGAAGGTACTTCCCCTTCCCTACATTAAATAGAGTGGTATTTTTTGTCTAATCTAGAGCCAAACCATCTTTTTCCCTTAATTCCGATAATGATTTTCTACCCCTCTTTTTGTTGGATTTTGCACAATCTAAGATCTCTTTACCGATTTCAGTTATCATGATTCTAAGGGTAGGCAAATCCTCTTCTACCTTTTTTCTCTCAAGTTCTACCATCTCTTCCTCAAACATATTTTGACTCCTCTATTCTTCCTGTAATTTTGTTATCTTGGTTATGAGTTCTTCTCTTTCTCTCTCAACTTATTCCTTATTAAACATGTCTTGCACCATCCTCTCAATCATATTATTAATGAATTTTTCATAGATTTATTCTATATAGATATCTCCTCTCTTTGTTGTTTTGGGTTTCTGATAGGCTATAGTCTTTTCTACTTCCTTTTGAATGTCTTCAAGACCTTTCCATGCTGCATGATTATTTTCACTATTTTTCAAGGGTTTTTCCTTGTCAAAAGATGTTGTATCAATATATTTTTTAAGATAATGATTCTCATTGCATTCCTCAACCAAATCCCCCTCCTCTATTTCCAATTCATCCTTGTTCTTCTCCATATTTTCTTAATTAAGCATTAACTCACAATTTTTATCTTTGTGTTCAAGAGCTTGTGAGTTGTTTATGTATTCTTATATTGCATAAGTGGTTCAATCTTGAATTCATTGAATTTATTTTTTCTCACTTTCATAATTTCTAAAGTGCTTGATCTCTATACTCTTGTAGACTTCATGTTATAGTAGTAACAAGTTGAGATAGTTTATAGTGGCTTTTAGATACAAAGAACTAAGTGACTTTGTGCCTCTATTGTAAATATATTTGTAAACTTTAGAAAGTATATAAATAAAGACTTTGAGCTATATTGTATACTAAATTTGATGGTTTATCTCTTGGAGATAGGTGTAAGAAACTTTGGGTTTCTATAACTATTTCATTAGGAAGAAAATTGGTATACTCTCGATTGCTCTTACATCAGCTAGAAGGCTATCGATATTACCATAGTGATAAGTTCTTTTTGGTGTAATTTTATTTTAGTACTTTGAAAAATATTTGTAAATCATTTATGAATGAAGAGGAATTGATAGTGAGTACCACCATTTTTTGTGAATTCTAGTTAAATCCTTATTGAGCCACCTATGATAAGAAGGGACCCTCCCCTATTGCTAAGAGGAGAAATTTTCATATAGTAAACAAGGAGAACATGGAATTTCAAAAGGAATACAATGTGCACTTAAACAAATTTTTCACCCTTTCAAATAATCCCAGCAACATGGTGGAATCCACTATGTAAGGGGTTGCCCCTTTTTTCCTTACTTTGATTAATTTTTTTTTGTTTTGGAAAAGTCTATAATTTTGTCAAACCATTTGCTTGCACCTTGATACTAATTTTTTGATGTGTTTCAATATGGCTGATGTAATGGGATGATGTTGTTTTCTAAATAATTTAAGTTTATTTAATGGAAGAACAACACACAATAATACTTGCACAATGATAGTAATTGAGACCATACATTATATTATAAAATAATAATCTATAACAACATTATGTAAACCAATTCATATTTATAGATGATACAAAGTTTTGATTCAATAATGATGTAAAAAACAATACACACTTACTAAATAGCATACCCAGTTGTTGTCCAACTTAGTGCAAACCCTGATGGCTCCCCTGCTAGAAACTACAGTTTCCAATATGGTCTACAAACGAAATTTTTTGCTAGCATACTCATAAATATAAGTTACAGTTCATAAGGTAGCTCTGGGATGGTTCCAAACCCTAGACAACTCCCTTAAAGAAACAACCAACCACACTATTAATGTCCAAACCTGGTCATCCTTGTTCTGTGTGTTACCAGGTGTGTTTGTATCCTCAATGCAATCTCCAAAATTGATTTGCAACCCTAGGGGCCCTCTAGACTTGGACTCCTACTTATCAAACAATATACCCTCAGCTATAAGAACAGCTAGGTATGAATAAATAGGAGGGAAGATCCTACAACTTGTAATATCATCTATAACAGATGAAATAACCCAACATGTATGAGATATATCCAAAAATGTGGATAGTTAGGTATTGTGATGATATTGTGACAACCCTTAAAATATCACAAATTCCTTACATACAATCTTCCCAAACTTTTGAAAGTTTGAACACTTCTTGGAAACTACAAATGACTTAAGAAAATAACACAAACTGAATGATAATGCCCCAAAGCTCAATAGAAATCCTCTTGACTATATCTTACAAGAAGAAGAAGAATGATAGCATAGAGGATCTTTGTCCTCTAAGCCCTAATGAATAATCTCCATGATTTCTCCAATTTCATATAATCTCCCAACATGTTGAAGAATGAGCTCTTCACTTTATTTTATAACTTCTTAGAGATTTCTTAATCAATGTGTGAATGTGGGATAAATGTCTTTTCCTTTTAAATCATTTCCAATTTAAGTGAATAAAATTTTCTTTTAATAATAAAGTGACTTATAATAAAATGCACTTTAATTTAATAGTCACTTTATTAATAAACTATTTAATCCTTAGGTATTAAAATAAATTATCAATTGGACTCACAAAACCATGTGCGATAGCTTGTTGGAAAGGTCTTGACGAGATGCTCAAAGTCTAATATTGAAATACCAAAAATATTGAGCCCTTTGCTGACTTACTATAAATAATATGTATTTGGAAACCCCATTGAATCAACTTTGATTGGCCTAAAACTAGAATTGCCTAGGTTAAATCACTCTTTGATCCTTGTAAAGTCCTAGTTATCCCACAAGACCAAGGAAAAATGGGCTAACAGTGCATCATAAATTAATGGGCTAGAAAAGGGGACATTATAGTCTTCCCCCTATTAGAAAGTAAAGTCCATCAAGATAACTGAGAGGGGGGGGGGTTGAATCAGTTATCAGATAATTATAACTTTTATCATCTTCAACAACATTAAACCATATAAGCAATATAATTACCAACCATAGAAAGATATTCATACACAATAACATAATGACACAAGATATGTTGACTAGGGAACCTCTTGATCAAAGAGTAAACCCCGGTGGGAATGATGCCCACAAAAGATGCACTAATATGAATATTCCTTGTGAGAGGATGGACTCTATTAGGAGTCTTATGAAATACATTCAGTACATATGAATCCTTGTTAAAAGATTCTAACCCGGTTAAGAGTTATGGAAGACAGAAGGACCCACTGCCCAAACAACTTCAAGGTAAGATCACTGAACACACTATCCAAATAATCTTTGCATTACTCAACAAAATAATATGTTACCTCTTCTTTGACTATGCCAAACCACACTATGTTACATCAAATCTCAATTTTAGATCTTTGTACTTCGCATGTCTCCCTTCACAAATTCGCTTTCATACTTAGCTCTTTTCTTCACTTCATGCATACATCGTCACAACTATTGCTACCATTACACACTTTTGCATTAAAACTTCATGCTACTACATAAAAATTACCTTACAAAAAGGAAATACATTCCTTCCTTTATACCACACTCAAATAATTACAAATGAATCGGCATACAATTACAAAATAAAAGATTCCACACGCTACACCAAAATTACATAAAACTATCAGCTTCCAAATACAATAATCTTCACTCGTGTGACCTCAAAGTTTGTGCTATCATCCATGTCACTATCAATGTGTCTTCAACTTCCCTTTAGATGCACAAAACTAGATTCCATTCTGATTAGGAGATATCATCTGATTTCCACAAACCGCTACTCAGGAACACTGCCTAAACACTACTTCCACCAAAATGATCATAACTTCCATGAATCAATGAATTATTGTCTGCACTCTTAACCATAGACATATGACATATCAAAGAGTATATCCTCAATGTCACATAGCTCCAACTACAATAACCCACATGCGCTAATCCAAACTCTATCTACTTCTCTACAAGTCTTCAGTAAATCACTGTGTTGACATCAATGACAATCATAGTCATGAATGCAACAACAACTACTACAGAATGGCTACCAAAAACTTTAGCATTCATTCCTAACAATCTCCCCCATTGGCATTGATGGCAACATAGATGAAAAACATCCAATGTTCCAAAAATCCAATATTGCAACACTGCTTCTTCAAATCCTCTTCATCAATCAAATCTTGCTTCGTTATCCTATTCAGTTCTCTCCAAAAAATGTCTCATATTGTTTTTCATGCATACTTCTCCCCCATTGACATCAATGATAGAAATTCCATCACTAAGTCAACAACAACTCAATGTCAAAAGACACTTTTTAGAAAATATATTTACTAGAGTCCTCATGACTCAGCTCAGATACACATACTCCCCTATAGAGGAAGTACCAACATCTAGTCCAGAACAAAGATAAGGCTCATATACCACTGGATGGATGCAACCAACTGTATCACTTCTCAAAAGTAGGTTGGGGCATAACCCCAAGCATACCTCTCAAATACTCAAATGTATCCTTAGGCAAAGGCTTTGTGAATATATCTGCTATCTGCTCCTTTGTACTTATGTACTCAAGTCTAACTTCTTTTTCAACAACTTTCTCTCTTACAACATGATACTTAATCTTTATATGCTTTGTCTTAGAATGTAATACAAGATTCTTAGACATACTAACTGTACTGGTGTTATCACAATGTATAACAATAGGTTCAACAAATTTTAATCCAATATCCTTCAGCATCTACTTCATCCAAATTATCTGGTTACAATTGTTTGTTGCTACTACATATTCTGCTTCTATTGTGCTTTGTGAGATACAATTCTACTTCTTGCTTAGCCAAGAAACTAATCTTCCTCTAAGGAAAAGTGCTCATCCACCGGTGCTTTTCTTATCATCAACACTGCCTCCCCAATCAACATCTATATATGCACATAGGGTAAAATCATCAGAATTTTCATACCATAATCCATATTCCATTATGCCTCTTAAATATCTCAGTATCCTCTTTACTGTTGCATAATATGATTCTCTAGGTTCAACTTGAAATCTTGCTACAATTCCAACTGAATGTGCTATATCAAGTCTTGTATGAGTCAAATATTTCAATCCTCCAATCATAGATATGTATTTTTTCTATTCTACTGCAGGAGTCTCATCTGTGCTAGATAACTTATGTCCAGTCACCATAGGTGTTCCAACTAGTTTACAATCCTCCATTCCAAATCTTTTCAACAAGTCATTCAGGTACTTTGTCTGACTTACAAAGATACCATCATTTTTTTGTGTTATCTGTAATCCCAAAAAGTATTTCATTTCACCAATCATACTCATTTCAAATTCAGTCTTCATTTCATCAGCAAATTTGTCACTAGCTTTGTCTTCTCCTCCAAAGATAATGTCATCAACAAAAATAACTATAACTAACAAACCATTTTCAATTTATTTTGTGTACAGATTGCTATCAGCTATACCTTTTATAAATCCCAACTTTAACAAATACTTATCCAGTCTTGCATACCAAGTTCTAGGTGCTTGTTTAAGTCCATATAAAGCTTTCTTTAATTTACATACCATGTCTCCTTGAGTTAAAGGAAAACCTTCAGGCTACTCAATGTAGACTTCTTCTTCCAATTCTCCATTTAGAAATGCTGACTTCACATCCATCTGATACACTTCGAATTTCTTGTAAGCTACATATGCCAAAAACATTCTTACTGCTTCAATTCTTGCAACAGGTGCAAAGGTTTCTTCATAGTCAATTCCTTCTTGTTGTGAGTAACCCTTACATACCAATCTTGCTTTGTTTCTCACTACTTCTCCTTGTTAATTCATCTTGTTTCTGAATACCCATTTAGTTCCAATAAAATTCTTGTCTTTAGGTCTAGGGACCAATTCCCATGTCTTGTTCTTTTCAATCTGATCTAGTTCTTCTTTCATAGCATTAGTCCAACTTTCATCTTCACAAGCTTCATTAGTATTCTTAGGTTCAATTTGAGAAATCAAACATAACTATTCTTGTGCCTTATTTTGAGTAAGAACTCCTCTTTTGATGCTCCCAATAATCTGTTCAAAAGGATGATTCTTTAACAAACTCTTGCTAGGTGTCACTGTCTCAGATCTCTTTTCAGATGTAGGTTCTTCAATAACTTCACTATGGCTTTCATTCAACAAATCACTGTCAATTTCATAAAACAATTTAGTAGTTCCAATATTAGGCTTAGGATGAGTTTCTTCATCAGATTCATAATCAAGCATTCTTTCCTGAATTTTGAACTTTTCATCAACTTTAACATTTGCACTCTCAACAATAGTCTTAGTTCTTTTATTGAAACATCTATATGCTTTATTTTTCAAAGAATATCCAAGAAATATACCTTCATCACTTCTAGGATCAAACTTTCCTATATCATCATCTCTCTTTATATAACATTTAATTCCAAAAATTCTAAAATACTTAACTAAGGGTGCATGTCCAAACCATAATTCATAAGGTGTCTTGTCTGTGTCTGCTCTGATTTGTACTATGTTCATTGTGTTTACTGTTGTGTTCACTGCTTCTCTCCAAAATATCTTTGCCAAATTATTTTCAAACAACATAGCTCTTACTGCTTCAGTCACTGATCTATTCCTTCTTTCTACAATGCCATTTTGTTCAAGTGTTCTAGGGGCTAAATACTGTCTTTTAATGCCATTTTCTTCACAAAAGTTGTTAAACTCTCTAGAAGTAAATTCTCCACCTCTATCATATCTTAAACATTTAATCTTCATTCCAGATTCATTCTCAACTTTATTCTTAACAATCTTAAACTTATCAAATGCTTCAGATTTTTCTTTAAGAAATGCAATCCACATCATTCTTGTAAAGTCATCAACAAGAATCATAAAATACCTTTCTCCATAGAATCCTCAAGTCCTGGTAGGACAGCTCAAATCTGTATGAACAATCTCCAGCCTCTCTGTAGATGTAAACTTCTTACTAGGAAAAGAACTTCTCTTTTGTTTAGCCATTACACATTCTTTGCAAATCATGTTAGTAGGCTTCATAATTCTAGGTAAATCTCTTACTGCAAGTGTAGTACTTATTTTCACAATGTTATCAAAGTTTATATGACAAAACCTTATATGCCATAACCAACTGTCATCAATTTTAATAATCAAACATGTCATCTCAGTAGGATTCAATTGAAATACATTACCTCTAGTTCTAGATCCAGTTCCAATCAGATTTCCATCTTTATCTTTTATCACACAAGTTTTCTTAGTAAACCAAACTTGATATCCCTTATCAACTAACTATCCAACACTCAAAAGATTATGTTTCAATCCATCCACAAAATAAACATCATTAGTATTAGTCTTTCCATCAAGAGTAATAGGTCCTATACCTTTGATCAAACAAGGTGCATTGTTTCCAACTCTAACTACTCCACCATCATATTCATTCAATTTTATGAAATTTTTCATGTCTCCAATCATATGATGTGAACAACCACTGTCTATAATCCAATCAGCTTTCTTTTCAACTTGAGAAACTAAGGCTTTTCTTCCTTAACATAAGATTCAAGATTTTCTTCTTTAATTGCTACAAATCCTATGTCGTCATTATTCTCAGTATCACTTTCACTTAAAGTTCTTTCTATACTAGCTTCAAGATCTTCATCATTAGCATAATAACATTCCTTAGATCTTCTAGGTTTGAAATTGCTTCTGTACTTTTTAACTCTCTTAGGACATTTAGATGCAAAATTACCATATTCTTGACAAGTCCAACATTTAAAAATTGTCTTACCGTCTAGTTCTCTTTTCACAAGAAAGGCAATACCTTCTTCAATCTTCTTGTCTTCTTCATTTCTAGATCTGCTACTACCAGCATAATCTCTGCTCACACTAATTCTTCTTGACAAAGTAGGGCGAACACTAAGAGCACTGAATGCTATCTCCATTCTATGTAAGTCTCCTGATAATCTCAGGTTCATTTCTGCTACTTCCAATCTTCCAAGAAGAGTCTCTCTTGTAAAGTTTGTTGTACAAGGTATCACTTGTTCAATCATCTATTTTGTTTGCTTAAATACAGGAGTTAATGTCCTCAGAATTTTCCATATCACTTCATTCTTTGTCTTTGTTCCTCCACAAGATTTTATTCCTCAAATGATCTTTGACATTCTACCAATATAAATTCTAATAGATTCATCTTCCAACATTCTTATATCTTCAAATGCACATATCCAATTATTTAATCTAACTCTTTTTGCATGTTCATCACCTTCAAAAGTAGAGTGTAAAGCATTCAAAATTTCATGAGATTTTTTCAAATATTTTACTTGATTGTACTCATTCTCTGGTAGTGCTGTCAAAAGTGCTTCTCTTGCAAGTATGTTACACATGAATAGATCTCTCTCTTTCGTAGTACATGTTTCAAGATTGTCCTCTTCAATGATAGTCTTATTATTCTTTGTAATCAACCAATAACCTAGTCCTAAACATAATAGGTGTGTCTTCATCTTTTCTTTCCAGCTGTCAAAATTTGCTCCATCAAACTTAGGGCTTTCTTTCCTAAAATTCACCATGGATCTCCTTAAGCTATTAAACTTCTCTTTCAAGGACCTGCTACTCTGATACCAATTGTTAGAAGGTAAAGTCCACCAAGATAACTGAGAGGGGGGGGTGAATCAGTTATCTGATAATTATAACTTTTATCATCTTCAACAATATTAAACCATATAAACAATATAATTACCAACCATATAAAGATATTCATACACAATAACACAATGACACAAGATAACACAAGATATGTTGACTAGGGAACCTCTTGATTAAAGAGTAAACCCCAATGGGAATGATGCCCACAAAAGATGCACTAATATGAATATTCCTTGTGAGAGGATGGACTCTATTAGGAGTCTTATGAAATACATTCAGTACATATGAATCCCTGTTAGGAGATTTTGAATCCCTGTTAAAAGATTCTAACCCGGTTAAGAGTTATGGAAGACAGAAGGACCCACTGCCCAAACAGCTTCAAGGTAAGATCATTGAACACATTGTCCAAATAATCTTTGCATTACTAAACAAAATAATATGTTACCTCTTCTCTGACTATGCCAAACCGCATTCACTGTTACATCATATCTCAATTTTAGATCTTTGTACTTCACATGTCTTCCTTCACAAATTCGCTTTCATACTTAGCTCTTTTCTTCACTTCATGCATACATCATCACAATTGCTGCTACCATTACACACTTTCACTTTACAACTTCATGCTACTACATAAAAATTACCTTACAACAAGGAAATACATTCCTTCCTTTATACCACACTCAAATAATTACAAATGAGTCAGCATACAATTACAAAATAAAAGATTCCACATGCTACACCATAATTACATAAAACTGTTAGCTTCCAAATACAATAAATCTTCACTCATGTGACCTCGAATTCTGTGCTATCATCCACATCACTATCAATGTGTCTTCAACTTTCCTTTAACTATGCAAAACCAGATTCCATCCCGATTAGGAGATATCATCCAATTTCCACAAATCGCTACTCAAGAATACTGCCTGAACACTGCTTCCACCAAAATGATCATAACTTCCATGAATCAATGATTATTGTCTGTGCTCTTAACCATAGACATATGACATATCAAAGAGTATATCCTCAATTTCCCATAGCTCCAACTGCAATAACCCACATGCACTAATCCAAACTCTATCTACTTCTCTGCAAGTCTTCGGTAAATCACTATGTTGACATCAATGACAATCATAGTCATGAACGCAACAATAACTGCTACAGAATGGCTGCCAAACACTTTAGCATTCATTCCTAACACCCCCTTTGAAATTGCTTTTCCTCAAGCAATCTCAACTCTAGATGTTGTAAGATGTATTCACCCTCCCACGTATCATCCTCAACCGAAAAGTTCTTCTATTTCACCAGATATTCTCTGATAGTCCTTTTACAAAGTGTGCACTCTCTAGTATCTATGGTAGTCTTCAAAACCATAATAAGCTTCCCCTCTTCATCAAGAGGAGGTAATTCTACTGATGATACCACATTGTGACCCAATGCCTTCTTGAGGAGTGACATGAAATACATTGTGTACCTTGCTATTTGCGGGTAACTCCAATTCATAATCCACTTCCCCTACTCTCCTAGTAACCGTGAAAGGTCCATAATCATATGGCTTCAACTTCTTGACACCACTCTTCTTGAGAGTGGATTTTCTGTAAGGATACAACATGAGATAAACCATGTCACCCACCTCAAATGACCGCTCAACTATGTATTGATCTACATATTGTTTCTATTGGTTTTGAGCTTTCTAAATGTTTTCTTTCAAGGACCTCATAATGTCCTAACTCTCCTATAATAGATCCTTGGACTTTGGTATGATATTGTATCATCTTAAAATGCAAGCACTTCCATGGTAAGAGCATTTAGCCCTCTGAGTAAGTGGTTTGGGGTCATGTCGAACACCTTGAATGGATATTCGACTTGGATCTAGCTTTCCCCCTTGTTCTACCCCCATTTTCCACTTCTTCCTAGCATTTTCCTAGCAATTTGGACTATGAATCTGAGGTTTTGGACCCTAAGGTCAAAGTCGACCTTATGGGGTCAAAGTTGACCTCGACCCTGACCTAGTCAAGGTCGACCTTGACCTTGACCCTAAGGTCTGGGATCTTTAGCGTTAGCCTCCAGTTGCGGGATTTCATCAAAAACTTGTCTTTTCCCTCTTCGGGGCCACTATTTCTCGGATTAAGCGTCGAATTCTCAAATTAATATTTGAGGTGGACCTTTCTTGATATTTGTATAAGAATCCTAATTTATTATTGGAGATTAGCCTTTCTCGAGTTTTGTGCCTAATACTCAAATTAACTTTGGGGTTGGGCTTACCTTGAATTTTGTAACAAGGCTCTTAAATAATTATTTTATGTATTTATTAAGGGTGGTCCCCTCCTAGATTTTTGTGTCAAGATTTTAATTTAATTTCCCTCCATGTGCACCTCTCTAGATTTTTTTGCCATGGGCCCTTAATTATTATTTTCTACGAGGCCCCTCTTGTACCCTAGATCACTATAAAAGGGAGCCTTCCTCTCTCATTTTCTCCATCACATCTCATCTCACAATCTCTCAAGCTCTCAAGTGCAAGCAAGCAAGAAGATCAAGCATTCAAGCATCCAATTCATCAAGGAGATCCATTAGTAGCCATTGAAGGATTCAAGCTCTATGGAGCTCTCTTGTTGAAGATTCATCCATTTTCTATTCAAGCCTTTTCCAAGTTCAATATCCATTCAAGATTGGTGTTGAAGATCTAAAGACAATTGATTGGAGACATCCTACATGTGATTCTACATTCATCCATTCTTGTGGATTCAAGGATTCGAATCCTCCACAAGGGTTTTAACTCAAGCAAGGTGAATTATTCCATTTACTTTGTTTATTCTAGCAATTATTTCAATTTAAAGGTTAATTCCTAAATTGGGGTTTGACTGAGGCAAACCCCCCAAACAAACAACCAAAAACCCTCTTTTTCTTACAAGTATAGGTGTGAAACTTTGGATCTAAGAGTAGATTTGGATACCCTTTTCGCCAAACTTTCAAGATCCGCGAACAAAGTCAAAGTCGACCTTCATTTTCTTGAGGTCATCCTTGACCTTTTATGAGGGTCAAGGTCGACCTGATCTCATCTCATAAAACTATTTTTGGGTTTTGTAGATCTCACAGTTTCAACTCACTATTGTGAGTATCAACAGTTTTTGAGATCGTTTGATAGGGTTTTCAACCAATTCTTTTTCAGAGGTAAGTACCTTTATTTCTTAATTTCAATATTAGTCATCTATATTTACTTTCTATATCAATACAAATTCATGTCAGTGTAAAATATTGGCTTTTGGGGTCTCTTTTATGTGCAACCATTGTTCTAGGACCCCATCCATATTTTATCCATTACATTTTGGTGAACCTGACACACTTACCCTTTCTTTTGTGGATTTAGATGCTCTATTGTGTTAGATATTCCTTTACATTATCTTGTGTGTTCACCTTCCCATTACATTTTGGTGAACCTGTCTGCGACAACTCTTTCTTTTATGGTGTTAGATCTCCCTTTGTATTATCTTGTGTGTTCACCTTCACTTTACATTTTGGTGAACCCGTTTTATGAATCCTCTTTCTTTTGTATAATTAGATGCCCTATTGTGTGTTTGATTTCCTTTTCATGCTTATAAAGTTCATTTGAAAGCACTTGGATATGTCTAGATCTATTTGTTATCATGTTGCACAAGTTGTTTCAAATATTTTCCAAACATTCTTCTATAACTTTTGGGATTACACAACATTCTCCTCTTACCTTACCCTTGCATGATGTTACACCTAGAAAGACTTTATCTAGTGCACGTGATTTTGCTTTGTCCTCTTTTGAATTTCCTTGTAAGGATATATTAGAGAAAGAAGATGACTTTAATCTATCTCTCCATCATATTTCTCCTTATGGAGATGAGTTGAGGATTGATGTTAATTCTTCTCCTAATATATGTCTTTTCTATGAGCCTACTTTAGAACATAATTTACTCTATAGGGATCCTAAATTGTGCTTTATTGGTAGGGATGATAATCCTCCTATTTGGGATGAACCTTTGGATTTGGATGTTGATTACTCTTTTCCTCGTGAAACCATTTTGGATGATCCCTTGGATAACAACATTGATTTATCCTCTCCTCGCAAAGAAGATTTGATACAAGAGGGTGATTTATTAATGGATGACATATTCATACATGATGATGACTCTTTTTCTAAAACAAACTCCCCTTATGTGGACATTTTAGTGAAAGAAGATGATATTATAGATGCTTTACCTCCATTTGAGATTCCTTCTAATGATGAGGCATTAGTGGAGAATGATATGAATTCCCTTAATGCTCTCCCTTTTAGTGATGATCCTATGGAGAATCAAGATCTTACCTCATCTCCTCCTAGGATGTCCTCTTTGCTTCTTTTATATGAATCTATTTGTAGTGTTGAGATGACTAATATGGTTTATCCTAAACCCTTGTTGACTGTCAAAGGTTGTCCTCGCATTACTGTCAAAGGTAAACCTATGGAGTCTTTCAATGATCAAGGCTCTATAGCTCACACATATCATACAAGGAATAACCCTCAACCTAATCCGATGGTTTCTACTTCGTTGCCACCTTTTCAACCTATTCTTCCTCCTCCACCCCATCTTCCTAGCAAGGAGTATAATTTGATTACCCAATTGCAAAATACTCCTGCCAAGATTTCTTTATGGGAGCTTCTTCAAACTTCACCTACCTACTATGAAGCCTTGCAAAAAGCTCTAGCAACTCTTCCTACTCCACCTCCTAATCAAGAAAACATCAATAACTTCTTACAATGCATGCATGGTACCCCAAGTCCTCCTAACATTATTTTTACTCAAAAGGATTTACCTTCTAAAGAAGTTCAAAATCAGTATGATGCTCTTATGGTTGCTGTTACTATCAATAAAAGTATCATTCATAGGACCTTGATTGATAACGGATCTGGGCTTAATATTTGTAGCATGGACATGCTCAAAGCGATTAATGTCAATCTTTCAACTATTCAACCTGATAATGTTCCTATACGTGGCTTTGATAACATTTCTAAGAACACTTTAGGAATCATTACTTTACCTATCAAAGTAGGTCCAGCCATCCTGAATACTCCTTTACATGTTATGCCTAGACCTCTCAATTATAACCTTCTTTTGGGTAGACCTTGGTTGCATGAGATGCATGTCGTTCCTTCCACCCTTCACCATAAAGTCAAGTTTATACATAACAACGTGATCTATACACTTCATGTTGATGATGCGCCTAATCCTTGTCTTAATATTCAAACTCACACTGCTCCTATTCCTAAAAGCAATCCTTCTTCCTCTAATGCTCTTCTTAGCAATGATTGGGGAACTTTGGATTTTAATCCTACCTTTATTAGTGAATATAAGGTTAATGATCTTGATTTTATGAAGCAATAAAGAGAATTTGAACAACGAGTTTTTACTTCTAAAGCTCTTAGTAATAACTTTGTTGCTGCTTCTACCCATAATGAATCTATCAAATCTATCAAGGATGATATTGTGACTACTGAGGTTCCATTGACTTCTTCTGATATGGCTTCTCGTTATGGTCCTAGTTATCACTTCCTAGTTAAACAAGGATTTAATGCTCAAGGATGTGGTAAGCATAAACAGGGAATTCAAATGCCCTTACACACTGGGGGGCATGAGTATTCTTATGGATTAGGATTTAATCCTCAACAACAAATCAATGTTAACAACATCTCAAATAACACTTCAAAACATGATGAAACTGTGAAGGAATTAGACCAAGAAGTTCTTTTGCCTAAACTCCTTCGTGCTAAGATGATTACTAGACCTAAACACAAAAAGAAATGTAGTCCACACTTGAAGACTCTTCCTTTTTGTTTATATCATAGATTTCATGATCACTCTACTAATGAATTTCATGCTTTACATTATAAGATTAGGCAGCTCATTGATAGTAATTTTATTTATATATCATGTGATAATGAGTTGTATTTCGATACTGTTTTCTCTAAATACATCTATGTTCCTATTATAGAGCTCCACATTATGTAAACAATGCTAGCCTAATACTTGGGGGCTTGTTGTCTTATATAGTGTTGTGAGCGATATAATAGGTCCCTTTCCATCCTTGTTCCTACACTTGGGGGCAAGGATTTCATCTCCTTCATTTCTGTCTTTCTGAGATTCACCTCTTTCCTTGGTTAAGAAGAATTTATCTATTATGTGATATCCAATTATACATGAACATTTTGGTTTGCATTGAGGATCTTTTTCCTTGATCACAACCTATTTCATTGTTTGACATTGGGTTTCCATGGTTGATATACATCTCACCTTGGAAGCTGAATAGTGTGCTATCCCTCACAAGGGTTACTTTTTCACTTCTTGCATGATATCTCTTTGCATTCATCCCTTCCATGGCCTCATAGGAGTTGTGACCTTCTTGGCTTGGACTGGGTGTTGTCTATGGATATTATCTTGATGTTGAAGAAGGCTTTATCCTTGTTCTTTTCTTTCCTTAACATGTCAAAATAGTATGTTTTTTCCATATTAAGGAGGGGGGCATATATACGGCCTCCCTTGCTCTATATTATGTATTTTTGTTCTAACCTTTTATTTTGCAGCATGCTAAATCTCAAAAGGTAACGCACATAAGTTGCTAAATCTTGAAGGGACACGCATTTCCAATATCAAATATGCTAAATCTTCCGAAGGTAACACACATAAGTTGCTAAATCCTGAGGAGACATGCATTTTTCAAATTTTTCAATATGCTAAATCTTCCGAGGGTAACACACATAAGTTGCTAAATCCTGAGGAGACACACATTTTGTATTCCATGGTGATACAAGAAGGTGGATCCATGGGTACTTTACAAAAGCCATCAGAAGATGCACTACATACATGCACAAAGCCACCAGAAGGTGCACAACATTATGGAGTGACTATCAAGTGTTTTCTTGGTGGGCCATCCTATCCTCTTTGTGGTTCACAGTGAGATATACACATCTTACTAGGTGAGCTAGCCACTCCTATGTTCCCTTTTTTTCTCTTTTTCTACTGATGTCTCTCTTATTGCAATCTTGGAGTTGACAAAGACTTGAGTCCCTAGGGGCTTGAGGATTCCTTTGTCCCTTTGATTTCAATAAGATTATCTTTTTCTTTATGATCTCCTTTACCAAGAGTTTGCATTGAGTCCATACTCTTGCTAAAGTGAAGGCTTAATGTATCATCTTAAAATGGAAGCACTTCCATGGTAAGAGTGTTTATCCCTCTGATTAAGTGGTTTGGGGTCATGTTGAATGCCTTGAATGGATATTTGACTTGGATCTGGCTTTTCCCCCTGTTCTACCCCATTTTCCACTTCTTCCTAGCATTTTCCTAGCAATCTGAACTATGAATCTGAGGTTTTGGACCCTAAGGTCAAAGTTGACCTTATGGGGTCAAAGTCAACCTCAACCCGACCCTGACCTAGTCAGAGTCAACCTCGACCTTGACCCTAAGGTCTGGGATATTCAAGGTTAGCCTCTGGTTGTGGAATTTCATCAAAAACTTGTGTTTTCCCTCTTCGGGGCCACTATTTCTTGGATTAAGCATCAAATTCTCAAATTAATATTTGAGGTGGACCTTTCTTGATATTTGTATAAGAATCCTAATTTATTATTGGAGATTAGCCTTTCTCGAGTTTTGTGCCTAATACTCAAATTAACTTTGGGGTTGGCCTTACCTTGAATTTTGTAACAAGGCTCTTAAATAATTATTTTATGTATTTATTAAGGGTGGTCCCCTCCTAGAATTTTGTGTTAAAACTTTAATTTAATTTCCCTCCATGTGCACCTCTCTAGAGTTTTGTGCCATGGGCCCTTAATTATTGTTTTCTACAAGGCCCCTCTTGTGCCCTAGATCACTGTAAAAGGGAGCCTTCCTCTCTCATTTTCTCCATCACATCTCATCTCACAATCTCTCAAGCTCTCAAGTGCAATAAAGCAAAAATATCAAGCATTCAAGCCTTCAAGCATTCAAGCATCCAATTTATCAAGGAGATCCATTAGTAGCCATTGAAGGATTCAAGCTCTATGGAGCTCTCTTGTTGAAGATTCATCCATTTTCTATTCAAGCCTTTTCTAAGTTCAAGATCCATTCAAGATTGGTGTTGAAGATCTAAAGACAATTGATTGGAGACATCCTACATGTGATTCTACATTCATCCATTCTTGTGGATTCAAGGATTCGAATCCTCCACAAGGGTTTTAACTCAAGCAAGGTGAATTGTTCCATTTACTTTGTTTATTCCAGCAATTTCAATTCAATTTCAAGGTTAATTCTTAAATTGGGGTTTGACTGAGGCAAACCCCCCCAAAAAAAAACCAAAAATCCTCTTTTTCTTATAGGTACAGGTGCGGAACTTCAGATCTGAGAGTAGATTTGGATACCCTTTTCGCCAAACTTTTGAGATCCATGAACAAAGTCAAAGTCGACCTTCATTTTCCTGAGGTTGTCCTTGACCTTTTATGAGGGTCAAGGTCGACCTGATCTCATCTCAGAAAAATATTTCTAGGTTTTGTAGATCTCACAGTTTCAGTTCAAGATTATTAGAATCAACAGTTTTTGAGATATTTTGATAGGGTTTTTAGCCGATTCTTTTTCAGAGGTAAGTACCTTTATTTCTTAATTTCAATATTAGTCATCTATATTTACTTTCTATACCAATACAAATTCATGTAAGTGTAAAATATTGGCTTTTGGGGTCTCTTTTATGTGCAACCATTGTTCTAGGACCCCATCCATATTTTATCCATTACAGATACTATCTCTGAACAATAGATATAGAAAACTCAGAGCCTCATATCCATACAGAGCCATAAATTGTGACATTTGAATGGACATGTGATAAGTAGTATTGTAGTAGTATTTTCCTAAATGCAACTGTGTGTGTGAATTTTGTACCTGATCTGTAGACACAACACTTCAATAAAACATTAGAGGTTAGCTGAAATCGAAATCGTACAAGTAATTGAAAACTAAACTAACCAAGCAATTTACTGCCTTCTAATAGATGTGAGTATGTATTCTCAGATTTGACCGAGATCAGTGACCTTGATGACACCTAAATGAAGGATTTGAATGCAAAATCTAGATATGGAATGAATGCAATTAATCTTTTTTTTTTGTTTTTCTATGCAATTATGATACTGAAAACTTGATATGAATCTATGCTAATATGAAAATTGATATGGTAAAATGATCTAACAATAATATGCTAAAATATGAATGATCTCACAAAGTTGTTGATTCGCAAAGAGGCTTCAATTCTTTAGATACCAATTCGCCAGCATAAGTTTGCAAATTCTGAGATATGAAATTGAAGAGCTGAGCCTTGATTTTATAGAAATCTAGGGCTTGGGGAATGCATGGAAAAAGCCATAAATCACTCATATAAACTCAAGTTGATTTTTGAGTTATCAAAGAATAAAAGATAATTAATTGACAAAATCATGCAAAAGCATGCAAAAATTGCTTTTTAACTCAAATTAGAGTTGAGTTTATTTTTAAAACAACTTGAATTGATTTTCTGATTTCAAGTTTAACTGCTTTTTGAATGTGCATAATAATTCATGAATTAAATAAATAAATAAAGTGATTTATTTCCAACTTAACTGATTTTAAAAATAAAACAATTGATTTATGGGTTAATCAATTATTATATCAAACTTTTATTCAAAATAATATCATTAAATATGACAACTTGCTTTAATTAATTAAATAAGAATTTAATCAATTAATGATAGGAATTTTGATTTATTGTCAAATTTAAATAATAATAATTAGGAATAAATATAATTAAATTTAATTAAATAATTAAGTGGCAGAATTAAATTTAATTAATTAATTAAATATTCATCATATTCAATTAATCAACTTTAGGATAAATATGATTTATCGCCAAATAATTATTAAATTAAAGATAATTATGATAAATTAGGAATATTTCTAGGAATATTCCTCGATGCAGAATTTAGGATAATTAATTAGGATTCGATGATGTTCAGATGTGCCTTAGGTTAGGACTTTGATGTTGATTTCGTTCAATTTGATGATGTAGGAGGTTAATGAACCTATAGCCCATTTTTGGGGTATTACATTTTGCCCCTCTTTGAATTATTGTGCGAAGCGCAATGGTTCAAAGATAGTCTGTGTATGATAAAGATGTTTGAGATTGATTTCAAAGATGAACCGATTCTGAGACTAAAACCGATTGAAAGATTTGAAGATGTTAGGTCCTGAATGACCAAAGATAATGTTAACTATAACAGCAATGAACCAGTGAGTGCCAAAATGCTTGATTCTAAACCTTATGATTGCGAAGAAGTGAGTGACCAATTCCAGACTCGATTGTCCTTGTATGAATCACATTGGTATCACATTTGAACCCTTCAATTACGAAGAACCAAGGAAATAGTACTGATGAACTGATGAGCTGATACAGTTTACAAGATAGATTAGGATACTAGATTGATATGGATCTCGATGAATCTGATATGCCCCAAGCGATGATAGATTTGCCCCAAGTGATGAGGACTTTTAATGAGTTAGCAACTAGACATGATTGTTGTCTTGATTACTGAGGAAAGATTGATAGACAAAATTAGATTTACAGACTTGAATGATGTGCAATACCATGCCCCCTTCGGGATTAAAATCAAAATCTGACAAGAAAAGTCAGCGTTGAATGGTTTAGAAGCATGTTAATTGATTTGAGAAGTGGTTATACACATCCAGGAACATGTTCTACATCATTTAGAGGTCCTGGAGACCAAGTTTCACTGGGTTTGACCATGAGTTGACCATGGTTGACCAAGTTGAAATTTTGATAGTTTGATAGAAGATAATTAGTTAAGTTAAATTCTGGATTTCTATGATGATTGAAGGTTGACTGTGTGAGTAGTTGACAATATAAATGATCTCAGATTTTGATTTTGATCCTGAAAAAAGATTCTACTTGCTATTTCGTTGGAGGAACCTTCATGTGAGATTAAGCTCTTGTTAGATTTGAAGATGTGATTGAAGAATCATTTAAGCATTGAAGTTTGTTTAGCCATTGTGAGATCATGCAATCATGCAAAGTGCAAAGAAACATTCAATATGAAATACAACCTAAGACCTAGGACCTAGTCACTGATCATGTGTCGGTCATTCTCATCATTGAATTTTTAGGTATCTGGATAAATCAATACAATGCCCACTAGTTATGAAACCATAGACATATGAATATCAATTTGTATGCGCAAGAATCAATACAACACCCACTAATTAGGCAACCATGGATATATGAATATTGATTTTAATTTTCAGAATGTCGGATTAGATATAAGCACCAAAGCATAAACGCCAGGATGACCTGAATATCATGTCCATTTTGATATGGCAACTTGTATAAGCATCAAAACATAAACATCATGATGACCTGAATACACCTTGTGGTACAAACACATCAAGCAGTCAAGAGGTCATTCAAAATCCAATCTGAATTACCTGTAGTGACCCTTTATCATTCACATCCTTAGGTAAGATCGCATTTCACAATAGGAGAAAGAACTCACTCAAAAAGACAATAGTTAGATCAAACTTCCTTGAATTTTTTGGGTATCAATGGTCAAGGTACGCATGGCCATCCAATTCGAGATAAAGGCTCTTACAGTCGGACACCATTTCAATGCAAAATTTCCAAAGTTGTTAGATTTTCACATACAAGAAGAAAATAAAGAAAAGATTATGCCCTCGGTCATTACTCTCTAAATCCTGTAAAGGACATCATCGAAGAGCTCGAAAGGACATAATATGTAAAAATCTCAATGTGAATTAGTAAGCATACAAGGAGATAAAAGCATGTAAAAAGCATAGATTGTTTTCAGTTTGTGTTTGATGTTTGATTGCATTGTTGTAGATGCAAAATCCTTTCTGGAGACAAGACTGATTGACTGACTTGGATGAAGCTTCAAAGGACTCTGACTGGATATGATACATCTAAGATACATTGGAGGCCATAGGAGATGACATTGATTGCCCCCAAGTGTTAAGCATTGATAGGATACATACGCTTGAGTTGATTGGTGTACAAACTGAATTATTGAAAAACCAACTGGGAGATACGTACAAACTAAAGCAAGACTAAAAGCTGGGAAAAACCAAGATTACGCTGATAGATGGAGCATTTTGAAACAAGTGGCACCCATTTGCCAGGTTTTCACCATCTTGGCAAAGAATCTATTTTTGCTACCAAGGCACCTATTTCTAGGTTTTCACCAAGGCACTTTTTTTCTTTTTCTCATTTTTTTTGTGCTTTTGATATTTTTTAATTTTTTTGTGAATCATCAAGGCACTTATTGCTAGGTTTTCACCAAGATGTTCATTTTTTCAGAACTTTTTCCAATTTTTAAGATTTTTTCAAGACATTTTACCATAGACTGAATGCCTTAGGCATAGAATTTCTTTAGATGCAGAAATTTGATTGGTTCACAAAGTTGTTCTCCTTCAGTCATTGAGAATTGATAAGCACCAAAACCAAAAGTAGTAGTGATAACAAAGGGACCCATCCAGTTGGGTTCAAACTTCCCCTTGCGTTCTCGATGTGATTGATTTTTAGGATTCTCTCTCAAGACTAGATCACCAACCTAAAATTCTCTATGTCTGACTTTCTTATTGTAATCTCTGGGTATTCTCTTCTGATATACTCTGAGATGATCATATGCTGCTTGTCTGCGCTCATCTAGTAGTTCAAGTTCTTACAACCTAGATACTCTGTAGTCATCATTAGTTACTAGACCATGCATTTTGATTCTTAGTGATGGGATTTCAACCTCAATATGCAGTACTGCTTCAGACCCATAAACTAAAGTGAATGGTGTAGCCCCAGTGGGCATTCTGATACTTGTTCTATAGGCCCAGAGAGCTGGATTGATCATGAGATGCCAGTCTCTTCCTATTTTATTAACTGTACGGTGCAAGCTTTTCAATAGATTCTTGTTAGAAGCCTCTGCTTGTCCATTCCCTTGAGGATAGTATATAGATGACCAATGTTGTGTAATCTTGAATTTAGCACATAAATCATCTAGATCTTTGTTCTTGAATTGTCCACCATTATCTGTGATTATGGAATGAGGTATCCCATATCTGCATATGATATAGTTCAATATGAACATAGATATTTGTTTTCCAGTTGTTTGTGTCAAAGGGACTGCTTCTACCCATTTTGTAAAATAATCTGTAGCCATGATTATATGGGTATGTCCATTAGAAGAATGAGGATGTATAGCTCCTATAAGATCAAATGCCCATTGGTGAAAAGGCCATTGTGTAGTAAAGGGAATTAGATCTCTCCCTGGAGCATGAATTAAGTTACTTGGCACTTTTGACAATTCTTAGCAAACTTGATAGACTCTTTCTCCATTTCAGGCCAATAGTAACTAGCCCTAATAAGTTTTCGAGCTAGTGTTAAACCATTCAAGTGTGACCCACAAATACCATCATGGACTTCCTCTAATGCACGTTGAGACTCTTCCCATTCTAAACATCTAAGTAGTGTACCATCTAGACCTCATTTGTATAGATCATGACCAATGATGACATATCGGGAGGCATTTCAGATAAGGTATCTCTTTTCATGGTGGTTGAAGGTATTGAGAATGATTTGGTCTTGGAGATAGGAAAATATGTTTTTATATCTAGATGAATCATGACCAACAACAGTGTAGATCATGTGGGTTTCAAGGGAATAATATGCAGGATAAGATAGTGCTTCCACCAAGAACTCGTAGCGTAGCTCATGTTCAGGCTATTGTAATAAAGTAGATAATGTTGCCATTGCATCAACAGCCTTATTCTCCATTCTAGGAATTTGCTCAAATGTGATAAATAGGAAATACTTCTTTAGATCATCTACCATTCTCTTGTAAGGAATGAGTTTTTCATCTTTAGTTTGGTACACATCATTGACTTGATAGATAACAAGTTGAGAGTCTCCATGAATGTGTAGCTCTGTTACTCTCCATTCAATTGCTATCTTCATACCATTCAAAAGGGCTTCATATTCGACAATATTGTTTGTGCAAGGAAACTTTAACCTGAATGCTTTTGGGATTGAGTATCCTTGAGGAGTTATGAACAATATGCCTACTCCTAATCCATTCTATGTATAGGAGCCGTCAAAGAATAACTGCCATTCTCTAGAAGAAAGAGTCATGATAGAGGAATTTGGAAATTCCATTTACATTGGTGTATCATCAATCATAGGTGCATCTGCTAATTGATCAGCAATAACCTATCCTTTGATAGCTTTTCTTTCCACATATTCAATATCAAATTCACTTAAGAGCATGACCCATTTAGCTAATCTACCTGTGAGGGCAGCTTTGCTTAGTAGGTAATTGAGTGGATCAATTTTAGCTACCAAATGTGTGGTATGAGCTAACATATAATGTCTCAGTTTCTATGATGCAAAGATCATAGCTAGATAAGCTTTCTCAATCATAGAATAGTTCTTTTCATATGCAACCAATGTTCTATTGATATAGTATATAGCTCTTTCCTTTTTGTTCTCATCATGTTGTGCTAGCAATGCCCCTAGTGATGTATCTGTAGCGGAGACATATAAGATAAAAGGCTTCCCTAGAATGGGAGGCATCAAGATAGGAGGATTTGATAGATACTTCTTGATATGATTAAATTTGTTCTCACATTCTTCATTCCATGCAAAGGTCACACCTTTATGTAATGTTTTTGTAAAAGGTTGTGATATGTCTGCTAGCTGTGATATGAATCTTCTAATAGATTGAACTCTTCCTTGCAGTGTCCTCATTTGACTAATATTCTTTGGGGGTTGCATCTCCATTATAGCCTTTACTTTAGCTAGATCAACTTCAATGCCCTTCTTTGAAACTATGTATCCTAAGAGCTTTCCAGAAGTGACACCAAAAGCACATTTCTTAGGATTTAGTCTAAGACTAAATTTTTCCATTCTATCTAGTATCTTGCTCAAATCATGTAGATGTTCAGCTCTAATCATAGATTTTTCTAAAGTATCATCAACATAATCCTCCATAGTCCTATGCATCATGTCATGAAAAATAGAAGTCATGGCTCTTTGATATGTAGCACCAGCATTTTTAAGCCCAAATGGCATGACATTCCAACAGAAGGTGCCCCATGCACATGTGAAAGCAATTTTCTCTTGATCCTCTAGAGCAATTTTTATTTGATTATATCCAGAAAAACCATCCATTAAAGAATACATCTCAAAGCCCGCAGTCATGTCCACTATCATATCAATGTTAGGTAGTGGAAAATCATCCTTAGGGCATGCTCTATTTACATCTCTAAAATTTGTGCATACTCTAATTGATTTATTTGATTTTGAAATAGGTACAATATTAGAGATCCACTCTACATAATCAATAACTCAGATGAATCTAGCTTTTAAGAGCTTCTCTAATTCAACTTTTACCAAGAGTGCAACATGAGGATGCATCTTTCTCAAATTTTGCTTGACAGGTTTGACATTTGGAGCTATAGATAAATGATGCATTATAAGATTAGGATCCAACCCTGGCATATTTGAATATTTCAATGCAAAGTTGATCTTCTTTTCTGTTAGAAATGTTGTAAATTTTTGCTTCTCTTCTTCTGATAAAGATTGTGCTACATGGATCAATTGTGGTTCCTCTGTTGTTCCCAAATTGATGGATTGAGTGGGCTCAATTAGAACTGGAGATTTGTCCTATAACTGACTCAGAAGGACATCAAATATCTCATCCTTAGGCACCTCAGAGAGGTTTTCACCTTCATATATGTCTTTTAGGTTTTGAGACTGCCACAAAGTGGTTTTCACCCTCAGAACTCCTTTTCTTTTTTATTTTTATTCTTATTTTTTTTACTAAAATATTTGATGTCTGACTCTGTCATGCTAACGCTCAATTCACTGATGGAAGTACTCATAGACTTAACTACATTGAGGTAGCAAGCAAGGGCATAGTCATTCAGGAAGGTATAAATATCATGGCTCGAATTTGTGGAGGTTTGATCAAGAAGTTTAGGATGTTGGATAGTCAAAGTGGGGAAAGATTGGGAGATAGTGTTTACAGATATGGATCTGTCATCATTGGTCCTAACCCGACACTCGAGTTCAAAGGTGATATTACAACTTAAGACATTCAATTCATGAATAGGCTCAATGTCATTGTGGGAGTCCAATTCAGCCATAGGTGGATCAGACTCGATAGGTTCATCATTTCGCTCTAGACTTACATTGGGTTCAGGTGCATATTGGTGAATAACATCAACATGTTTCTTTGTAATAAGCTCATCTTCTTCTAGAATGGCTCCCCATTCATAGTCATTAGATTCTTCATCTATGCCTCTAGGAAATCTAAGAACATGAGTAAAGTCAGAATGAATACCCTAAGAAGGGTTACCCTCAGATTCTAATTTGAATTCATACTCATGGGAATCTGTCTCAGAATCACTACCACCTTCCTCTTCTTGATTGTTTTTGAGATTAGTTGTTTCTTGTGTGGCAACTATCTCTTGATTGATAGTAGGTTCTTGTGTTTCTACTACATTAATTCTTTTGATTGGATCATCTTTATCATCAAGAAGGTCTTTGATTTCTTTAGGCAAACACTCATAAGGGATAAGTTCAAAGTTGTCTGAATCACTATCTGATGGTTCAATTTCTTCCTTCTTAAGAAGAGGTTCTCCTGGTGCGATCTGCTCTATGACATGAGAACAATTACCTTTGAGGTGGAAGGGTTTCTTTTTAAAGCCTAGGCCAACAATATCTTTGTTTGCCCTACCAGTATGTGAAATAGGTGTTATAAGACCTTCTCCTCTGACTCCTAGAGGTCCTTTACCTGAATATCCCATCTTAGCTATTAATTTATCTCCTGGATCATATGCCTTAGAAGGGATTTTGGATACTATAGAGTCACTAGTTTGAACAACTTGAGATTCAGGTTCATCTTTGTATAGCCATGCAAGGACAGCTTCATCCTCTTCAAATTCTTGCTTGGAGACTTGTTCTACTACAAAATTCTTTTTATATGCCTTAAGAGGTTCTTTAGAATCTGGTTTAGACTATTTTAAAGATTGAACATAAGACTTAGGCGAGATAGGGAGAGATGTCAAAGATAAGACTGGCTCTATAGTATATTCTCCCATACTACTTTCTTTGATATTGACCTCTTTTGCAACATCTTCCATTTTAGATGTGGATGCTTCTTTAGTTGGCTTAATGGAAGATTCTTTATTATTAGGCACAAGTTTATCTGCACTTTCCTTCAATGTATTGCAAGTGGTGGATATGTCTTCTGGAATAGTGACCTCCACTCCTTCATAAAGAAATTTTAAGCATTGGTGGAATGTAGAAGGAATAGCCTTCATCTCATGTATCCATGGTCTCCCTAAAAGGATGTTGTAAGCCAAAGGTAGATCAAGAACCTGACATATAGTATCTCTGATAACTGGACCTGCTTTGATAGGAAAGACAATGGTGCCTTTAGAAGATCTTTCTTGTTCATCATAGGCCTTTATAGTTATTTTCTTTCTAGGATCAATAGCCAATTTTGAAAATCCCAATTGTGTGACCAAGCTGTAAGAACAAATATTTAGGCCAGTGCCTCCATCTATCAACACGCATTTGACTCTATGGTTTTGGATCAAGACCTCTATATGAAAGGGCTAGTTATGTGGGTGACTCAAGGAGTTGTCACCTTCCTCTAAAAAGGAGATATATTGTGGAGATGTAAGATGTCCAACCATAGTCTGGAACCTATCTAAATCAAGATCATCAGGAACATTGGATCCGAGCAAAGCTTTGTCTAGAATAGCTCAATGAGCTGGAGATATTTGAAGCAACTCAAACATGGAGATTTTTGCATTAGTGTGTTGGAGTTTTTGAACAATGCTATAAGATGTGGGCCTCATATCTTTAGGATTGGAAGATTTAGAAACAACCTTCTATTTTGAAGCGGAAGAAAGATTGAAGGGCATCCTAGGGACATTTGATGAATTTGGGATTTGTCCGTTCAGATGTGCCTGAGCTTGTGATCGAGTCACTGCATTAGCTGAAGTATGATCTCTATCTCTTCGCATAATTGTGATGACATTGCAATGCTCAGAGAGACAAGGTTCAACCATATTGATAACAGCATTATTTCCAAGGTAAGCATAATTGACCTTTGCCCCCATGTTAGGCTGAGAAGATGAAACTTCTTGACCATGTTTTAGAAATGGTTCTGTGAATGTTGTATGATCATTATTGCTCTTATGATTGTCAATGGTGATATCTCCCTTATCAATCAAATCTTGAATAGTATGTTTCAAGCGTAAGTAGTGATTAGTTTTCTGACCTTTACCTTGATGGAAATCATAGAATTCATTCTCTCTCCACCATTTTGGTTTAGGATCTAGATCGGATTGTCAGATCTCAGGCAAGGAGATGATGTTATTAGCTAGTAGAGTTCTCATAGCTGATTCTAAAGATTCTCCAAGAGGAGTGAACGTTCGTTTATTATCAATGGACCACTTTTTATACTCTAGCTTCTTTTGAGAGGGTTCAAACACCTTTTGCTCTGAGGCTTTGATTGCTTGGGTGCCAATAGTTAGATTAAAATCTGGTGCCTTTGATGGGGCATAGATAGTATAAACAACACCATCTGTGACAATGCCTTTATTCTTATTCTAGTTTTTGTTCTTGTCTTTAGAACTAGATCTTGATTCGTACTTATCCTTTTGAAGTGTGATTTCTCCTTTTTTCACAAGTACTTTTTCAATTTTGATTGCATTGTCTACCATCTTATCAAAAGATGTATGATCTTGCATTTGTAAAGGGTAGTTGATTTCTGGGATAAGATTATTGATGAAGATTTCTAGTTTCTCAGTTTCTGGAATAGGCCTAGCATATAGAGAGAATTTCTTCCTCCATCTTTTGAGAAATGTCAAGAATGGTTCACCTGGATATTACTTGAGATTACAGATATCAATCATGGTGACTGGATGTTGAATATTGTAGGAGTATTGTTGATAGAACAATTTGATCAACTCCTTGAATGTTTTGATAGTAGAAGGCAATATAGAGAACTAATGAATGGTTGCTCCTCCCAGAGATCAAGGAAAGAGACGCATAAGATAGGTTGGTTCAAGCATGAACTCCATAGATTGTGTACAGAATTCTCTAACATGATCTTGAGGATCAGAGTGTCCATCATACTTATCATATTTTGGCATCTCCACTCTTTTTGGGAATGTGGCATGTACAAGTTTTTGTCAAATGGAAAAGGACATAGGGCCTCCATGGAGAACTCCTTGGGTTCCTTTTCTTTCTCAAGGTTATTAAGTTTGACTTGCATGGCATGCATCTGTTTCATCATAGCTATGAGTGGAGTTTCTTCCTCATGTGTAATGATATCTTCAACATTAAAGTTGGGAGGAAGTTTAGCACCTTAATGAGCTAATTGTAAAAAGTATGCCTCTCTATCCTCTTTCAAGAAATGCTTCATCATTCATTTGAAGTTATCATCATTTTGATATTGAGCAATTTCTTCAGGTGTGGGTTCCTGATCTGCACCATGTTGAGATTGAGCTCTTTGAGAGCCAAATTTTGTCCCTACTTGAGACATGGTGGGAGTTCTACCTGGGATAGATTGATGAGGAGTTTGTTGATTACCTCCGTGAGTTGATGAAGGAGGAATGTAACCAGTTTTTAATCGAAGGTTGCTAGCACTGTCATCTTCGTAAATACCAAAATTGTAGAGTTGCTCAAAAGTTGGACCTATGTGAGTAGACAAAGTTCCAGTGTTAAGTGCTTCTCCCAATTTCTTGTGAGAGGAAGCTCTAGTTTCCACCATTAACCTTGGGTGAAGCAAAAGAATAAGATGAAGACAACTAAAGAATGAATTGAATCAAGATGACCAGATGATGCAACCTTGTCAAGGTTTGATTGATTGAAGCATAGATTTGACTTAGATGAGGGATATTATGCCCTGGATGTATGGGTAAATGCCCAAAAGATAGCGGACAAGATATCACAACACTTAGTCATTTTTGAAGATTGATAGTTATGACAAGGTTTTGACACAAGATGATAAAGACTCAAATCAATTAAATAGAAGGCTAAATCAAATTCAAAAGGTCACTTTAGGAAAAATGATTGGATTCTCAGTATCTTGCTGCTCAGTTCCTGATATAGTGATTTGTTTGACAGATTCTGGAAATAGGCTGGAAAAGCTAGATATCTAGCAATTCTAACAACTTTCTGGAAATTTTTCAAAACTTCTCAAATGACTTTCTATAGGTTTGTATGACAGTGGGTATAGCATGAAATGACAATTGACAAGCTCGTACAACAGTTGACAACAAGAAAATTGATTTTTGAAAATGATTGGCAGAAACACTTGTACGACAATATACTAGTTACCATACGACAATCAGGGGGTAATGAAATGACTCTTGACCAAAAATCGTACGATTTTATGACCTGATGAGATGACTTTTGACTCCAGAAAAGAATTTCATTTCAATTTTTGCAAATTTTTGGGTTTTCAGTTTCAGATTGTTCACAAATTTCAATGTCTAGATTTTAGGATTGTAATAGATTTGCTCATTTTCAGTAACCAGATAGATAAGTAAGCACGCAAAATAGCAAGCAAGTGATTTCAAGCATGTTTGAAAACAATGAACAAGGGAAAAAGCAACCTTGTGCATGAACAATCAAGTGACTTATTTGTGCTAATCCTTAGAAGTGCTAATTGTGTATGTTCCAAAAAGTTTTACAATAACGCACATATTCCTAGAAAATGAAAATTTGGCCTCACTAGGGTTTTTAGTAATGGTCTGACTTTGCAACTTTTGTGATCTCGAGAGGGAAAACTCCATCCAGGCACACCAAGGTTTTGACACAGTCTGAAAATTTAATTAATCAGGATCTACTAGGGAGATCTGATAGCCCAACAAGAGACCACACCTGTGGAGATTTCTTCCAACAGGACATTTATATAGCGGTTGTCACTACCACAGCGAAAATAGCTATTACCACTTGAGCTTCCATCAACGTGGTTGACCCAATTAAGGGAATGTCCACTACGGTTAACCCTCTCTAAAGGTGACTCACAAAATATACCACATGGAGACTGGTTCCAGATTCAAGGATCTGAGTTTTTGGTACTACCCAAAAAGGGAGTAAAGCATAATCCTCTAGCCTTTTCACTTTGAACCCAAATAAAGCAGACAGATTAATCAGACATGCTAAGACCAAGATTATCTCACAAAGATCTATGATGTCAACCACTCATGATCTATCAACCTCTCCGGAGAGAGAATGTATCAATTAGAAGTTGAAGACACACAAATCTAGTAGAATGTGAGACTCCCTCAGTATCCTCCCTACCTACAAGGGTTCCTTCGTTGAGAAGAGTTTTGCTGGAAACTCACTCTCAAGAGCCACAAATAGTGTTCATAGGGCCTATTTACTATGTGTAACAAAGATGCTAAAAGCAAATCTATGTTCATTTTTTAGAGCCCAAATGAAATGTGTGATATGGAAAAGAAAGGCACTCAAGCTAGACATGCAAGATGTTCATTTTAATCCAAATCAAAATGTTATCAGCTGAGAAGGTTACCTTAATTCCTCACAACGTGCTTAGTAGATTTTTACTTGTTTTTAGCAATTCTTGTGCTTTTTCCAATAAAAAACATATAATTTCAATTGTTAGGGTTAGCTGTTAGTCAAATTTTGAAAAACAAATCTAGAAAATTGCCTGAAAATGTGAAATGACAATCAAAACTTGGCACTAAAACTTGTACGATAGTGGGTCACCCACCAGACGACAATCCAGAAACTCGTACAACACTAGGTACCAGATCATACGACAATAGAGATTCCAAACGACACTGTGATCTTGGCAGTATGATCCTCAATCAAATAAATTGTCATACAATAGTGGGTATCTCCTGGTATGAGTTTCTAACAAAACTCATACAAAAATTATACGGATAGAAATTAAAAATCATAGTTTTGATAGAAAAAGTGCTAAAAAATTTAAAAATAACGTACTGCAGATTATACCAGAACCCTTGAAACCCTTAACCTCAAAAGATAGAAAATTGATAGAAATGAAGGGAAACCCATTTCAGGGCCCCACGATGGGTGCCATAAATGTGTGTGTGAATTTTGTACTTGATCTGTAGACACAACACTTCAATAAAACATTAGAGGTTAGTTGAAATCGAAATCGTACAAGTAATTGAAAACTAAACTAACCAGGCGATTTACTGCCTTCTAATAGATGCAAGTATGTATTCTCAGATTTGATCGAGATCAATGACCTTGACGACACCTAAACGAAGGATTTGAATGTAAAATCTAGATATGGAATGAATGCAATTAATCTATTTTTTTTGTTTTTCTATGCAATTATGATACTGAAAACTTGATATGAATCTATGATAATATGAAAATTGATATGGTTAAATGATCTAACAATAATATGCTAAAATATGAATGATCTCACAAAGTTGTTGATTCGCAAAGAGGCTTCAATTCTTTAGATACCAATTCGCCAGCATAAGTTTGCAAATTCTGAGATATGAAATTGAAGAGCTAAGCCTTGATTTTATAGAAATCCAGGGCTTGGGGAATGCATGGAAAAAGCCATAAATCACTTAGATAAACTCAGGTTGATTTTTGAGTTATCAAAGAATAAAATATAATTAATTCACAAAATCATGCAAAAATAACTTTTTAACTCAAATTAGAGTTGAGTTTATTTTTAAAACAACTTGAATTGATTTTCTGATTTCAAGTTTAACTGCTTTTTGAATGTGCATAATAATTCATGAATTAAATAAATAAATAAAGTGATTTATTTCCAACTTAATTGATTTTAAAAATAAAACAATTGATTTATGGGTTAATCAATTATTATATCAAACTTTTATTCAAAATAATATCATTAAATATGACAACTTGCTTTAATTAATTAAATAAGAATTTAATCAATTAATGATAGGAATTTTGATTTATTGTCAAATTTAAATAATAATAATTAGGAATAAATATAATTAAATTTAATTAAATAATTAAGTGGTAGAATTAAATTAAATTAACTAATTAAATATTCATCATATTCAATTAATCAACTTTAGGATAAATATGATTTATCGCCAAATAATTATAAAATTAAAGATAATTATGATAAATTAGGAATATTTCTAGGAATATTCCCCGATGCAAAATTTAGGATAATCAATTAGGATTAGATGATGTTTAGATGTGCCTTAGGTTAGGACTTTGATGTCAATTTCATTTGATTTGATGATGTAGGAGGTTAATGAACCTATAGCCCATTTTTGGGGTATTACAACAACCACTTCACCCATGTCTTCTCCTCCTCTGCAATATAATTATAGAGGTATCCCTATACCCACTTATTAATAATCTTTGTCTATTTGTGTATTTGTGGGTGATAATTGGTTCTCGGGGTGAGCTTTGTCCCATACAGTCTGAATAGCTGCTACCAAAAATTCTCATGAACTTATTGTCCTTGTCACTAACAATACTCTGTGATAACCCATGCAATATGAATACATCCATAAAGAAAAATACTACTACCTAGTGATGAAATTATATCTTGTTCTTCTTGCGTAGGGTTATCCATGGTAATTTGTTGTGGGCAACTTATATTATTATCTCCAGGGTAAAAGCACAATAAGTTGTCACCCTTTTACAAAAGAAGAGGCTAACAACACAAAAACTGAAAAATTTCAAGGGCATAAAAGTCACATTTCTATTGAGAATTTGAAGATGATGTAAACTGATGAAATGTGTAAAATAGGATGAATTTTATGCCTATAATTTTTAAAAATTAATTTGAGCAAAAATTAATATGTTTTTTTAATTTTTTAGGTCTATTTTTCATATCCTGAAAATACTACAAATAAGGGAGTTCACTTCCCGTCAAATCATTATAAGTAAAACATTTTTTTTCCCTCCAATTTTAGAATATGTTTTAGATGACATGTATATCTAGTGCAAGAAAAAAGAAAGAAGTTTTTTCGATATATAGTTTACCCATTATAAGTATTGAAAGTTGACCTTACCTGAAATCAACAGTTTTTGTTTCCCGTCACTTGTACCCTATCAAAACTATACCAAAAACCAAATAAATTATATATTCTTGAAGAGGACTCTCTCCTCTAGTGTTTTATATAATTTTAAAAATTTTCTGAATTGATTTAGTATTTTTCTATATTTTTCGAATCAACGTCTTCTCAAAGTTTAATATACCTACATGTAGTTTTTAGCAAATTTGTTTAACGTTTTGTAGATGAAACAATATAAAATTTATATGTCCAAAATTGTACTTCTAAGATCTAGAAAAGGGTACTTTTAGTTTTTTAACATTTTCTATTTTGATCTAAGAAAGGAACAACAGAAGTGCAAAATTCTAATTTTTTTGTGTTTTTGGTGGTTTGGCTGCCAACATGGCATGCCACCTAAGTAGACTCGGCCGAGTCCGACTGGGCCGAGTCTGACTGGGCCTATTCCCCTTAGGGGTCGGCCCCACTCAAATAGCCTAATAGTGTGCAAATGAGTGGTTTGTGATATTTTTTTATATTAAAAATATTATTTAGACTCGGCCGAGTACCACTCGGCCCAGTACAATGGGCCACGTAGATGCCATTCGGCACTGCGTGGTGCCTACGTGTACTGGGCCGTGTTAGACTCGGTCGAGTTTAACTGGGCCGAGTGATTTGAGTTAGCCCAAAAGGTGACACTCGATTGTGCTTTTACCCTCCATGGATTTACTTATCAATACATTTTGAAATATTCTCTCCCTTCATTAGTAATGGTACAATACTCAAGGGTTGATCATGTTTAGTTTTGTCCATTATTGGTTTCTAATACAAAATTGAGGGAGGTTCATTATGATTTTCTATGATAAATCCTCCCCCATGCTTGTTAAATCTGATATTAACCTTCGAAGCTTGTGGAGGGCTCATTGTATGTGATGGATCCATTGTTGGTTCTTTTACTTTATATTGCTTAATAGATCCTTTGAAAAATATGGGTTTTACGTTATATACAACATTTTGAGTTCTTAATTCAATATGTTTTAGTGATCTAATATTTATATCCATCTTAATTTCCACAACAACATCAAAATATGATATAGAGTCCTCTTCAAACCCTACAACTTCTCCTAGCTAACTACCAATATTTTTTATGATCTCATTATTCAATAGTTCTACTAGAAGATTAGGAAGCATTATCAATCTATTAGTAACTTTAAATGATTTAAGATTGCTAGGATTAAAATTAGGTTTCCAATCCATAATTATGAAAATTATGCCCTTCATAACATGGGATTCTACCTAGTAAGAAAGTATTTTTCAATTTTAGACTATAGCAGTCAATATAGGAAAAGTCTTAAGACAGGATAGAAATACCTACCTGGTCCCTATGGGTTTCTTGAAACCATTCAACAACATCTTCCTCATAAATCGCAAGACCACACCATCTAGCAAACAAACCATAGGTTTTACAATGAGACTACATGCTTTCTGTGATGCAGTTGTTCATATCTAGGGTAACTTTTTCTCCTGTACTCATGGTATGTGGTGCTTGCCTAGTTGATCTATTTCTATACTTTGGTGGAGGCATAGGGATTCTATCAGAATGTGAAGCTTCAAATCTGTGATCTTGTCTAGTGCCTTCTTTTTGCATTGGCCCCAATTTTGAAGGTTGATTGTATGGATGGGTTGTTGAATTTACCCTAGGGTTAGGGTTTTTTTGGACCAATTATGTTGTTAATTTATTCAAATGTACTTTTATTTATGTGATATTTTATGGTATTAAAAAAAGTTTTTATTTTGTCATGAAAAAGAAATTGTATTTAGTATTTTTGGAGTTTCTTGAGAAATAAGTTGTTGGTTTATTTTAGTTAAAAAAAATTATTCAGATTTAGTGACAACCCAAATTCTTGATTTCAAAGAAATATTAAATATTTAAATATTAAGTCTAGTTTTAGAGACAATATGAAAAGGAGTATAGTTGTGTGTATTAGAAATAAATTTTAAAGTTCTAAAGTTCTTTTCAAAAATAAAAATAAATTGTAATATAAAAATGTGAATATATTTCCTTGTCTACTCATGTTTTAAATTTATGTATGCTCATATCCTTGATGATTAGAAATATTTATATTTTCTTATATATATAACTAAAAAAATAAAATTTTAAAAATAAACAATAAAAAAGGTAACCTAACTCCTTGCCTCGTGACATGCCACCGCAGGCAGAGGGTTTTGCCCCTACTGCGGTGAAGCCACCACAACAATGGCTAGCCACTGCCCCAAGAGGCCCCGCGAACAATGACTCACCACTATCGCGATGAGGCCACCATGGATAGCGGCATAGCCACTTCCATATCAGGCCCCACAAACAGTGGAAAAGCCACTGTCGTGACATGGCTGTCGCATGCTAATGGCTGCCATAGGTGACTTGCACCCTTCAAAAAAGAAGAAAAGAAAATAATAACAAAAGAAAAAAATAAAAAAAAATATTTACCTTCTTGATTGATTGTTGTAGAAACACCCTCACCTTTTCAACCTCCATTGGACCTGCAAGAAAAAAAAAAGGGGGGGGGGGGGGGGGGAAGAGAGAAGAGGGAAGAAAGAGGAGGGAAGAGAGAGAAGTGTTGTGAAGATGAAAATTTCACCCTAGCCCTAAATTCAGGTTAGGGTTTGAGGGAGGAAGTTGGAGAGGAAGAGAAGGAAAATGAGTTATTCAAAATGGAAGCCATTTTCCTCCTTTCTCTCTCTTTTTTCTTTTTGATCAATGCCCTAATTTGGGCTTTTTCTCTTATTTTAAATCTTATTCTTGTATTAGTTTTATTCACTATAAAAGTTATTTCCCCCCCCCCCCTTTTTTGTGTGTGTAGGGTTTTATTAAAATTATATTTTCGGTGGGATTGTTATCTATTAAAATTTGTCCTTGGAAATTTTATTATTGACAATATATTTTAATGATTCTTTCAATAGTTTTTTTACGGGGACCTTTTGATCTATTAGTTTATTTAGGTCTAATTTAATATTATTGAAATTATTAAGTACATATTCTTTTATTAATAAATTAAAGAGTTTTTTTATGTTATGTCAAAACTTAATGTTTAATTAAATTGATGCTAGGGGTTAAATTTTGTAATCACTTAAACGGTAAACATTTAAGCAGAATTTACTAGAAGATTTTATTTTAATAATTTGAACCTAGGTGAGATGGCTATAATTTTAGAGGCGTTATTATTTAATTTGTTAACTCTATCTTTAAATATTATTGGAAACTAGAGTATCATGAGGGACATTATTTCCCAGAATAGTCACTAAACTTATTAAAGTAAAATTGTTCCTTTTAATAATTAAACCTAGTCAAACATTAAACCTGAGTTTAAACCCTATTGATCAATTCATTTGAGGGATGTTAGCAAGTTCATCCATGCTTGTCATGATTCTCCTCTTGCATCAAACCATCACCTTACCCTTTGGAATTAATTACCCGATTGTGTTATATCTTCGACTAAACTTTAAACATTTAAATTATGTTAATGTGTACAACAATAGAAATATAATTATGCTAAAAAAAATTTAAAAAAATTGGTGTGTTTTGACCTTAGAGTTTGGGCATGACAAGACGTATATGAGTGATTTGAGAAGTCTACTAGAATATGGTTGATGTAGGATTTAGAAGATGAAGGTTGATTATATTTAGAATGGAATTCAGATTATGACTTGAATTAGAAGACTAACCATATATGGATAATTCATTAAGATTTAGATGAAGTTAGGGATAAGGTTGGGGTTAGAATATAGATGAAGTTAGAGATAATTATATATAGGGATAAGATTGATTAAGGTTAGGGTTAAGAGTTAAATTAATTTTCCCACTCTATTATAAAGCATAGGTTAGGGTTGGGGTTAGTATCATGGATCAATTAGCTTTAGAGTTAGTGTTAATATTCAAGTACATGATTACCATTCTAAGATAAAGCTTGTGATTAGAGTTATAGTTGAACTAGTATGAAGGTTAACATTAGGGTTCAATTAGAATTAGAGTTGGTGTTCCTAAGATTTAAATAAAGGATAGAGATAGTGTTAGACTTAATAGTATGATTAGAGTTAATGTGGGTTATATTAGGATTAGGATGTAATTTATATTATACTTATATCTACAATTGCTCCAACATACTATTTAACATGTATATCTTACTATCGACATAACTATTTCACCTCCTTTTAGTGCAAGTACTAATTTCAACCAAAATACAATAACAATTAATAATAACAAATATTCACAAAATTTTACAAAAGACCACAACTTTAGCAACAAATTATTAATTGATAAGTAGGAGATATTTTCCACAACAAGTCAAATTGTGATATTACCATCAAGATTCAACTGTGAAGTTTTTTAGTCAAACTCATAGACCCATGTTTCATGAGGTGTGGCTCAGAGGAACTCATCTCTCATTTGAATGCATGGAACACTTAGAATTCATTGCATTTAGGTGATGCTCACAGAGGTGAAGCATCAAGACTTCCCGAGAGGTCACATTTTTAAAACCTGTAGCAATTGTTGTGTCATATGAACCATTCATTATAAAGCCCCTTAAGCTCATCAATTGATAAGTAAGAGATATTTTCCACAACAAGTCAAATTGTGATATTGCTATCAAGATTCAACTATGACCTCTCAGGAAGTCCTAGTCCGTGAGCATCACTTAGATGCAATGAGTGCTAAGTGTTCTATTCATTCTCATAAGAGATGGGTTCTTGTGCATAAACCTAGATTTTGATGGTCAACCCTACCTGACATATGATTTTTTCTTAATGGTTTGGTCATTTTAACATCTTTCACTTTCTGTTTTAACAAAAATATTGATTGTCAAAATTAATTTATATTTTTTTTAAAAAATTTAAATATTTATATCAATTAATTAGTAATACATATTAAATATAATAAATATTTGATTTTAATAAAATAGTATACAAATAATCTAATTACTATTTTAAAACATATTATTATATATGCAAAAATTTCAAATTAACTAAGCAAGTTTCTAAGTTCATATTCTTTATTTTACAAAGATTCTAAATTAATATAAATATATATAAAAAATATATAAATTACATATTAATATTATAAATTAGTAATATACGCAAAAATCTTAAATTTACTAAGCACGCTTCTAAAATTCATATATTTTATTTAAGAAAGATTCTTTTTTTTAATTGGTAATTATAATATTTTACTGATAATAAAATCAAAATACATCCATAGTTCATGCTTTGAAAAAACTCCCACTAATAATACCTATACCAACTTCATCTACCCTTACAATTTCTAAGAAAGCTACATAGACATGGAAACCCTACAAACCGATATGCTATTAATAGCATTTCACAAATACTCAAAAAGTCCAAAAGTCAAAATTTAGACAGATCAACTGAAATCTATACAAATACATTAGATAGAACTATTAATAGTCTATACTCTCATGATAGACCTTACATCAAATTCAATTCCTTACACAAAACCACCTTTCGCTGAATGTTGAGCCTTCACCTTCTTCATCTTCCTGATTTATGCCGCCATGCTAGTGTTAGAAAGTAAAGTCCACCAAGATAACTAAGGGGGTGGGGGGTGAATCAATTATCTGATAAAAACAAATTTTATTAAAATTATTAAATCTGAAAGTTGTAATCAACATAAACATCAACCATAGAAAGATAATCATACACAATGACACCGGATATGTTAACTAGGGAACCTATTGATCAGAGAATAAACCCCAGTGGGGATGGTACCCATAAAAGATGTACTAATATGAAAATTCCTGGTGAGAGGATGGACTTTATTAGGAGCCTTATGAAATACATTTAGTACATATCAGTCCTTGTTAGGAGACTTTGAATCCCTGTGAGAAGATTCTAAGTCTGTTAGGAGTTAAGGAAGACAAAAGGACCCATTGTCCAAACAACTTCAAGGGAAAGATCACTGAACACACTGTCCAACTGATCTATGTATTATTCGAACATAATAATACCAATAATTATTGATCTTAGCAACTTCTCTTCTCTCCTTTAACTATGCCAAAATCATACCAAATGCTTTACCAAATCTCAGTACCAGATCTGCTCACTTTGCATCACATAACAATCACTAATTTGTATTATTTCATCTTCACTTCTATTTATTTCATCTATCAATCAAGAAAATAATCCTTCCTTTATACCCTGCACAATATTTCATAATTGAGTCAGCCAATCAAGCTTAACCAATTACAAAATATAAAACATTACATGTTACATAACATTTCCATAATCACATAAAACTGTAGGCTCACAAACTTAATAAATCTTCAAATATGTGACCTATGACTATTTTGACTCATCCAAGTCACCTCCATAATGTCTTCAACCTCTATATGACTTCGCATGTCCAGATTCTATCCTCGTTAGGAGATATAATCTAATTATCACAAGCCACTTCTTAGGAACACTGACAGAATACAATTTCCACTAAATTACTCATAACTGACACAAATACTTGAATTTCCACATATGCTCTTAACCATGATATTAGGACACCATAAGTAACATGTCCTTAACTTTGTATAACCTTATCTAAAATTATCCATGTGCGCTAATTCAAACTTTGTTTGCTATTATTCTAATCTCTAGTATAATCATTGTGTTGACATCAATGACAAACACAATCATGAACGCAACATGCAACTGCTCCAGTAATGCTAGAATATTCCCCCACATGACATATTAAACATTCATGCTAATAATCTCCCCCATTGGCATTAATGGCAACATAGATGAAAAACATCCAAGTTCCATGAATACCAAAATGAAACATTGTTGTTCTAGCTTTTAAATTTTCAAATCCTCTTCATCAATCATCAAATCAATCATCAGATGTATCCTTCTACCCAATAATTCACTTTTCAAATCCTCTTCATCAATCATCAAATGTTTTTCATGTATCCTTCTCCCCCACTAACATCAATGACAAAGTAAGCATCACTATGTCAATCCAATACAAGCTCGAATGTCCAAAGACACAATTTTTTTTAAAAAAAATATTTCTTTTACCAAGAGTCCTTCATGACTCAGCTCAATAACATAGATACTCCCCTATAGAGGAAGCATCAACATATAGTCCAGAAAGATAGAGCTTTGTGCCACTGGACTGATGCAACTTTCTACATCACTACTCAAAAGTAGGTTGGGGCATAACCCCAAGCATACCTCTCAAATACTCAAATGTATCTTTAGGTAAAGGCTTTGTAAATGTATCTACAATCTATTCCTTTGTGCTGACATACTCAAGTCTGACTTCTTTCTCTACAAATTTTTCTCTTATAACATGATACTTGATCTCTATATGCTTTGTTTTAGAATGTAATACATGATTCTTAGACATACTTATTGTACTTGTGTTATCACAATGTATGATAACAAACTCATTGAACTTGATTCCAATATCCTTCAACATTTGTTTCATCCATATTATCTGATTACAATTATTTGCTTCTGCTACATATTCTGCTTCTACTGTACTCTGTGAGATACAATTTTGTTTCTTGCTTAGCCAAGAAACCAATCTTCCTCCAAGAAAAAAATCTCCACCACATGTATTCTTTTTGTCATCCACGCTACCTCCCCAATCCGCATCTGTATGTGCACATAGTGTAAAGTCATTTAATTTATCATACCACAACCCATAATCAATTGTACCTTTCAAATATCTGAATATCCTTTTTACTACTACATAATGTGATTCTTTAGGATCGTCTTGAAATCTTTCAACAATTCCAACTGCATGTGCTATATCTGGTCTTGTATAAGTTAGATATTACAAATCTCCAATCATAGATATGTACTTCCTTTTCTCAACTACATGGGTCTCTTCTTTGCTAGATAGCTTATGACCAGCTACCATAGGTGTACCAACAGGCTTACAATTTTCCAAACCAAATCTCTATAATAGGTCTTTCAGATAATTAGTCTAAGATAAGAAAATACCATCATTATTCTGCACAATCTATAATCCTAGAAAAATTTTCATTTCTCCAATCATGCTCATCTCAAATTCTATCTTCATTTCATCAGCAAATTTATCACCCGCTTCATCTTCACCTCCAAAGATTATATCATCAACAAAAATAACTACAATTAATAAACCATTCTCTATTTCTTTTAGATACAAATTACTGCCTGTAGTTCCTTTAGCAAATCCCAATTTTGCCAAATATTTATCCAGTCTTGCATACCAGGTTCTAGGTGCTTGCTTTAGTTCATATTGTGCTTTGTTCAATTTACATACCATGTCTCCTTCTTGAGTCAAAGGAAAACCATCTGGCTGCTCAATGTAGACTTCTTCTTCCAATTCACCATTCCGAAATGTGGACTTCACATCCATCTAATACACTTTGAATTTCTTATAAGCTGCATAGGCCAGAAATATTCTTACTGCTTCAATTCTTGCAACAGGTGAAAATGTTTCTTCATAATCAACACCTTCTTGCTCTGAGTAACCTTTGCATACCAATCTTGCTTTATTTCTTACAACTTCACCTTGTTCATTCATCTTGTTTCTAAAAACCCATTTAGTTCTTATAACATTTTTGTCCTTAGGTCTAGCGACCAATTCCCAAGTATTATTCTTTTCAATATGATCTAATTCTTCCTTCATTGCTTGAATCCAGCTGTTATCTTTACAAGCTTCATCAATAGTCTTAGGTTCAATTTGAGAAATCAAACATAATTCTTCTTGTACCTTATTTCTTGTCATAACTCATTTTTATTTGCTCCCAATAATCTGATCAACAAAATGATTCCTTATCAAATTCTTATTAGGTGTTACTGCTTCAACTCCAAGTTTTGATCTCGGTTCTTCTCTTGGTTCCTCAACATGAATATCATTTTGCAAATCATTGTCAGTTTCATAAAACAACTCAACATTTTCTTGATCAATTTTAAGATAAGCTTCTTCATCTGAATCATAATCAAGTATTCTTTCTTGAATTCTGAACTTCTCATCCACTTTAACATTTTCACTCTCAACAATAGTCTTAGTTCTCTTATTAAAACATATATAAGCTTTTATTTTCAATGAATAACCAAGGAACATACATTCATCACTTCTCAGGTCAAACTTACCAATGTCATCATCTCTCTTAATATAAAACTTGCTTCCAAAAATTCTAAAATATTTTACTGATGGTGCATGTCCAAACCATAATTCATAAGGAGTCTTGTCTGTATCTACTCTAATATGTACTCTATTTATTGTATACATTGCTTCTCTCCATAATGTCTTTGCTACATCATTCTCAAACAACATAGCTCTTGCTACCTTAGTTACTGATATGTTTCTATACTATTTTGCTCAGGTGTTTTAGGGGCTAAAAGCTATATATAAATGCCATTTACTTCACAAAAAGTATTAAATTCTTTTGAAGTAAATTCTCCACCTCTATCAGATCTTAAACACTTAATCTTCATTCCTGATTCATTCTCAACTTTGTTTTTAAGCAGTCTAAACTTATCAAATGCTTTTGAATTTTCTTTAAGAAATGCTACACATGTCATTCTAGTAAAATCATCAACAAGAATCATAAAATACCTTTCACCATATAATACACTTGTTCTTATGGGACCACTCGGATCTGTATGAACAATCTCCAATTTTGTTGCTGTGGTGAACTTCTTGCTAGGAAAAGAACTCCTTTTTTGTTTTGCCATAACACATTCCTTGCATACCATGTTAGTAGGTTTCATAATTTTAGGCAAATCTCTTACTACAAATGTGGTACTTGCTTTCACAATGTTATCACAATTTATGTGACAAAACCTTTTGTACCATAACCAACTGTCATCAACTTTAGAAATCAAACATGTCATCTCAGTAGGATTCAACTAAAATACATTACCTCTGGTTCTTACTCCTGTTCCAATCATCTTACTGTAGACACCGGAAAATCCTTCGAAAAATAAATTATTTTTATTTTCTGAAAATCCTTGATGACATCATCATTTATTAATTAATTAATTATTTAATTAATTAATTTATTTTTATGGCATTAAATCCCTCTGTCTTAATTAAAAATCTTTAATTAAGGAATCTAGCCTAAAAATGTCATTTGGACATTATCCCTAATTTATTAATTATTTGATTAATAAATTGACCAAAAAACCTCAAAAATAAATTAATTTATTTTTAATTTATTTTTTATCCCAAAGTTGGCCAAAATTCTAAAGAGCACTAAACTCTTCTAGAAAGTCCTAAACCTTCCTCTAAATGGGTCAAATCCCTAATCTAGTCCCTTCAAACCCTAAGCCTAGATATTTAATATTTATTAAATTTACCTTTAATAAATATCTAAATCTCACCAAAAGCCACTTGCCCATCCCTTTCTCCTAATCCTAATCCTAATCCCCTTTCTAATCTTGTCACATTCCATTAGCAAAAGGTTTACCAAAACTTATGCTAACCTCCTCTTAGTCATCCTCCTTAGTCAACAAAGATGGCCACCTCTTGGCCACCTCTTGCAAATGCATTTAAGGATGTATTTAAGCCTTCCTTATCTTTCTTACATGCATTCATTATGCATTTAAGACCTTCTTATCCCTTCCTTGCCACCTCTTGGCCTTGGGCACATTTACCAAATTGTGCACATGCCCTCAAACTTTCAACTCAATCCTCCCTTGACACTTGTCCTTGACTCAACCCTAACCTTAGCCCTAACTCTGACTCATCCTTTTTAACCAAGCCCTTCCCTTTTCCTATAAATACCCTCACTTCCTAAGGCAAATCATCTTTCAACTCTCAAACTCAATAGCAAAGTTATAATGCCATTTTCATTCTAGCATAAGCATAAACTCATCATTTTAGATCATTTTCAAGCTTAAATCACATTTAAATTAGCTTAATTGGATTAACATAGATTCATTTCTTGTTTGATCAATCTTAGTTCATCTTTTAGCTTTGCATATTTGTGTGTTCTTGAGGCCTTTGAGGCAAAATAGGTTCCTCATACCTATTTTGTATCATTTTGGGTCTTCTTGATCCTCAAATCATCCTATTTGCATGCTCCAAGTGCTTGAGTTTGCACACCCACATCCATTTATATCCAAGCATATCAAATGGTGCATGGGCGCATCCGTTTTAGGCTTAAACTGAGGTGGCTTTGATTTTAGTTTGTTTACCATTAAATTTGATTTGATAATATGCTATGACGTTTGTTTGTCTTTGGCCTTCAAAACAGGTTTAGGTGCACGCTCAAATCCTAGTCTACATTCTGGCACGCCCGGTGGGAGCCACTTCACGGGTTCTTTGCAAATATTTTGATGAGTTTTAGACCATTTTCAGATTTTTCAAGCTTATAGGTGGACGTAGCACTTAGATCCATTCTTCTTCTTCTTGTCTATATTCTTCTTCCTCTTCTTGTCTATATTCTTCTTCTATTCCGTCTCCTTCTTCTTCTTCTTCTAGCAAGGAGGTCATGGCCATTTTTTTTTCAAAAATAATAATAAAATCCATAAGGAAGCAAAATCATACACACCTTATTTTAGTGCTTAAAATGAACCCCCAAATCATTCTTGAATGCATTAAGGACTAAAATTTGCAAAATTTGTTCTAACAAACAAAACAAAAAAATTAATCAAGGCATTTGCATCCTTGCAACATCAAGGATTTTTAACAATGCATTCATGCAAAGTAGGAATGATCATATCTTTTTGGGCATAAAAAGAACATCAAATCTGCATTCAAACGAGTTAAAACAAAATCTTGAATGAAGCTAAAAGGAAGAACTTAGGTCCTAAAGCGTCATTTTCCATTTGAAAAGCAAACACAATCTTGAATGCCTTAAAGATCAAAACAAAGCTTTTTTAAAAGTTCTTAATCAACACGCACACTCAATCTTGAATGCCCAAGTCAAAAAACTTGCAAACGCTTGATTTACTTTTTGGAGAAAGGAACAAATCAAAATCTAATCACGAGTGTCTTCATTTCAAAGTTCAAACATCACTTAATCAAATTTGGGAAAATGAACAAAATCTGCTTGATGTGCATGTAGGAGTTTTTCAATTCTTGCATAATCCTTGTTAGAGTAAGCAACGTGGAACATTTGAACTTGGACAAGTTCACTTGTTCTACTTTTAGCGAGGCCTGTCCAAGGAGAAGCGCTTCCTCCTCGGAGAACGACCTCAAACCGGTATCCCCTCCGGCCGGTATACAAATAAGTGAAGTCCAAAAGAATCACTTATATCTCCTAATCGCCGGGCGTTCGTGCCAAACACGTGTCTGGGGATGGTAAACATTCCTCTCCCCCAGCATTATTGGCAAGGCTCTTAAGTGAGTCACGGATGATCAGCAAAACCGGGTATGGAGACACCACGGAACTATTAAAAACCTGATAAAATAGAGGCTACCCTATCTACATCCGAAAGTATCAAAATCCTTGTGCAAGGACCGATTCCAAGGGGTTTACCGGGTCGCCTCAAGATTACTCACCATTTGTATTCCCTTCTGGGAGATACCAAGCTGTGGGCAAGCGATTTTGATACTCACCTTCCTTAGGTAGATTTGTTTGAAGTGCTTGATAGTCAAAGACTCCGTGAAAACACTTGTTGAAACATACACTTTCAAAGCTTTGTCAGAGTCAGTTGTCTTTGTTTGTATCCCACAGGGTTGCTTTGTCCCTTGCGGAGATTGCTTTGACTTTAACTTTTGCCATTGGAAACCTTTGCCTCAAAATCAAAAGCCTCTTTTCCAAAGTGATGCCCAGCAAGAGCAAACATCCTAAAGCGAAGTTGCCCAAATTCCAAGCCTATCAAGAGCGAAAAGTTGCCAAGAAGAACACCAAGACCTATCAATCCATTATCCAAGCAACCCAAGCAGAGGAAAAATCCCAAGCCAGACTTGAGAACATTGCCCATAACGCCCGCATCAAATAGTTCACCTTCCGTTTCCGAGTTAACCATCACTTTGTCAACCTTGAGCCAGAAGATTAGCCAAATCCTTGTTCATGTCTTGTTCCATCTTCAGATCTTGAAATCTTGTCTCAAACAGCCTTGCATCTTAGTTTCATTCTAGCTTTCATCTTTGCATCATTAATCAAAACCTTAGTTGCATTTGCATTCATCCTCCTACCAGCATTTTAGAATCAGTCCTTGTCATTTGCACTTGCATCATCCTTCTAGAGCATTGTCCCTTCACCCTTCAAAACCTTTCCCACCAGCATTCCCCCCATCAGCTTTCCATATCTTTCCAGCAGATCCATCATCTTTTGTTCCAAATCTAGAGATCCACCAACACTTAGTGTTCTACCTTTTGAGTTGTTCCTATCCTATATCCAAGATCAGAGACCATCATCCTCTTTTTTGACACAACGTGTTGTCATAAAGAAATCAAACCTTGTCCTTGCATAGCCATCATCTCGAGCAAGAGATTGGAGTGCATTGATAAGAAACTTGTTGACCGTAGATCATCAGTCTATCTTAGGTTGACCCCATCATATCTCTGATCCTCCATTTGGGAAAAATAGCAGCTCATTTGTTGACCGCTCAGTAATCTTTCACCAGCTTTCCACCAGCAACCTATCTTTCCTCCACCGTCTTGATCCATATCCGTTCCATCCAGCTTCCATCATCACCATCTTGATCCCTATCTTTGCATTTGCATCTTAGAAGTCATCATCTTTAGAAGTTCATCAACTTTGCATCCATCAACATCTTTTAGCCAAACATCTTGCATACATTTAGCACTTGCATCTCCATGCCTGTTGAGACCAGATCTCGAAAAAGAAGAAGCATAAATCCTTATCCACCAACAACCTCATCCGATCCCAACCTTTTCACCAACGCCATGATGACCTACAATCCCCAGATCCAAGCCAATAACCCATGTGAAGATCTAAACATCCCTTCATCCCCATTGGCAATCCAAGCATTTGCAAATCCTCCAGAAAACCCACCAGCGACCAATGCCCTTGTACCGCAACATCAGCAAAGCACGTTTGCCCACTATCTGCCAGAAAGTACCTCCATCCCACCATCTCTCTATCCACGCATCCCCATCAAAACAATTCAAGTTCCAGCACAAGCATATTCTCCGTTTGACCAATCATTCCCTGATCCTATCATGCAAACACCCCAAGAGCTTTCCACCATTCCCCTTTTCTTGCAAGGAAGCCTCGCCAGTCCCATAACACAAGCTGCAGCGCCATCCGCTCCATCTCCTACCCCTTTTGCTTCATCATCTGCTATGGCTGCCCAAGCCCAAATCCAAACCCAAAGTCAGCTTCCACCTCTCACACAAGCTTTTACGCCGCCGCCATCCGCAAGTCAATCAACGCCTTTCACCATCAAAGGAGCACCGTCACCCTTCACCCCCCAAGCACCCGTACCTTCTTCTTTGGGGTTAGTGCAATCGCTTCCCATTCCAACCTCATCTTTCTCTTGGGTGTTTCCTTCATTTTCCTCCTCACAAGCATCCGCTCAACCACAACCTCAACAAGCTCCTTTCTCTCAAACATCATTCGTGTCCCAAGCTCCCGTTGCTCCTACCATTCCATCATCCGCTGTAGTGCACCCTAACACAAGCTCTCAGTGGGGCCTTACACAAGAAGAAATAAAGGCATGGGGGATCCCATCTCAATCCCCTACATCTATGGTTGCAAGTCAACAAACCGCCTTCACCCAAGCAGCACAGCAGCAACTACCCCAACCACCGTCGGCTTCAAGCTATTCGTCCCAAATCCCAAATACCTTCCAGCAAGTTCCACCACCTCAACAGCCAACTTTCCCCAGCTATCTTACCCCATCACCCTTTGCTTCTAGCTTCCCCACATCTGTTCCACCTCTAAGTAACGCAGGCATGCACCCAGCTTATATCAACCAAACCCAAAGCCAACCTCAGCAACTACCACCATCATACCCGCAAGCAGCATCATTCCAACAGCCTCCCCCACAGCAACCACATGTCCCCTTTCAGCAAACAACCATCATTCCTCAACAACAGCAAGTCCCTTGCTATCAGCCTCAGCAACAAAACCCTATCATCCCCCAGCAACAACAAGTTCCCACCCATCAGTTACAACAGCAAGTTCCAAATGTCCAATATCAGCAAGCAGTCCCACAACAACCGCCAGTTCAACAACAGCAAGTAGCCCAACAACATCAAGCGGTTCCATATCATTTACCACAATATCCCCCTATGCCACACCAGCAATATCCCCAGCAACCATTGCCCCAAAATCAGTTCCAACCCATTTATCCACAGCAAGCGCCATATCCAGTTCCACAACTTCCATCACAAGCAGAAGTCCCAGTTCCCTCGCCACTCAATGCTGAGTGGGAAGCAATGAAAAATGCTCTAAAGGAGCTACAAAGCGGAACAGAGAATAAAACATACAAGTTTGAAGAGGTGTGCTCATATCCCTTCGATCGGTCCATAGCAACTATCCCTTTCCCCAAGCATTTTGAGATGCCCAAGTTCGACAAGTATCGTGGGAAAGGAGATCCAGTAAATCATATCAAAGAGTTCTACATGGCATGCCAAGAAGTGGCTTACAGTGATAACTATCTCCTGCGCTTGTTTCCCAAGAGCTTGGGAGGAACTGCTATTGAGTGGTTTTACAAAATACCACATGGGACAATAAAAACCTTTGCTGAACTCTCTGAGAAGTTCATCACACACTATGCCCATAATGTGGAGAATGAGTTGTCCTTGCTAGACCTATGCAACTCAAAGCAAAAAGACAGAGAAAGCCTTGCAGAATACTTGCAAAGATGGCAGAATCTTACAACCAGGTTATCATATCAGCCGCCAGAGAAGCATCTAACAAAGATCTTCATTGATAACCTGCATCCAAAGTTATCCCATCACATGTGAATGAACTGTCTCCAGACATACCAAGACATCAAGAGCAAAGGCATAGGCATCGAGAAAGCTCTCCTAGACGAATGCACTATTCGTCACTTCAAGGATGATTCCAAGAACAAACCCAACAATGATAAATCCCATTACTGGAATCGTAACAAGAATGTTGTTACAGATGGAGCCACTGACACTAAGAATGTACAATTCATTGTGGCTAGTCCTACACCAGCTCAAACATACCAACCGCCACAAGCGCCCATCTATCAGCAACCACCAGCTCCTGCATATCAAGCACCTATTTATCAGTAGCCTCCTCAAGCTCATCATCCACCTGTGCAACAGTATCAGCAGCAATACCAACAGCAACAGCCAGCATGTCAAGGCAATCCTGTTAACACAGTTAACGTTGCCCCAAGGCAGAACAAGCCCAACAATCAGAACAATCCAAAGAGGACTTTCACACCTTTGGGTGAGCCTCTGGATCAGATCTTTTATCGGCTAGCCAAAGCAAATATGATCACATATCCGCCCATCCCACAGAAGGATGACAACGCACCAAAGTCTGATTGGTATAAAGAAAATGAATACTGTGATTACCATCATGTGAAGGGGCACACAACATTGAAGTGCATGCGGCTTAAGAACTACATCCAGGATCTCATTGATCGCAAGGAGATCCAGGTCGATGCACCAGCTCAAGCTTCACCCAACGCCAGTTTGCAAATATATCAAAATGTGTTCCCTCAACACGATGTCGGGAAGAATCAAGCCAGCGCCAATCAGCCCCAAAATCGTGGCAAAGGAAAGCAAGAAGATCACACAGCGGCCTACATCAACTATGACAAGTATGTCGGATGCATAACTCAAGTTGAGCCCATCCAAGATGAGCCCACCATCAATACCATCCACGTCAGAGGGCCGGATCGACAATGTGCTGCAACTACCCGCAGTGGTAGGATAACTGTTGCCGGTGCTCCTCCGAGATCAGCTGCTCCTCCAAGGCCAACGTCTACTACATCCACAGCACAGTCTAACACCAGGCCAGCATCAAATGCACGCGCAACACAGCATAATGCACCAAGTGCACAATACAATATCATAGAGCATCTTGGGAACATGCCAGCCCAAATATCTATCTTGGATTTGCTCCGCACATCACCCATCCATCAGGAGATCCTGGACAAAGCTCTAAAAGAAGGCCATGTCCCCACGGACATTAACACAACTCAGTTTGAAACTCTTGTGGGACATCTATCAGCAGTATGTGCCTTATCCTTCAAAGAATCTGATATACCAGATGTCGCTCCTGACCATACTCTCCCTCTCCGCATTACCGTCATGGTCAGAGACTTTGCCATCAAACGGGTTTTAATAGATAATGGCTCAGCCCTCAACTTGTGCACATTAAAATTCATCAAGAAGATCAGGTTCACGGAGGCCAACATACAACATGAGATGATCACCATCAAAGCATATGATAACTTGGAGCGTACCTCTGAAGGTACTATCACCTTGCCTATCCAGCTAGGCCCAGCAATGCAAGATACTGTCTGCCACGTTGTTGATCTCGACCTACCATTTAATATTCTTCTCGGCCGCCCATGGATCCATTCCATTAGGGCTGTACCATCTACTTACCATCAGTGCATCAAGTTTCCACATCAAGGCACTGAGGTTACCATCCACGCTGATCCTAACCCCTTCGCATACTGTCGTGCGATGGAAGCATCTTTCCCTCATTCTACTCATTGTCTTGGAACCGATATTGGTACTTCTATTGCTAGTTCATCCTGATCCCATCGCGATCCAGAGACCATCCTCTCTTCCACCTTATCATCCGTCAAGATCAACAACCAGGGTTGTGGCGAATACAGCCTCAGTGATGCATTTGCTGTAGGGGCTCTTCCACGTGATCCACATACTCAAGGGCACCCAAGTTGTCAAAACAAGCCTGTTGAGGAACATTATAAGCTCAAGCAAATCGGAAACATGACTTTTGAGTCTCATGGTACCATCAACAGCAAAGAAATGGATCCAGATATTAACAAATGGTTATACAAAGATCCCCCATCACGTGACACACAACTTCTTGAGTACTTCAAAGAGAAATATCCAATCCCCTACAAAAATGTCACAGAACACTATAACTATCAAGGTGGTGGTCTAGGACCACAAGAGGACGAAAATTTGTTTCCTATCATACCATCCCAAAATCCAGAACAGCAAGGACTTGGCTTTAATACCTCTCACCTACTTGAACAAGAGCCCAATACCACAACTGCGGACACTAACATGACCAACGTGAACTTTTCGAATAGTCGGGATGACCTCATGGAAATCGAAGACATCCCCGAAGAGAAAGACATCCGATCCTACGATGATATCTTTGCTGACGACACCCTCCTGGGGACTTCTGTTCTCCAACAACTCTCCATTAACCTCATAGATCTTCCCCTCACAAACCCCGACCTCATAGATTGGGACCAACCAAGCATCGCACACATCGACGAGTTCCAAAGCGCACAAGCACTCCTAGAATTCATGGGGGCATCAGGTCCAGCAAGCAATCAGGATCCAACATCAACCTCTGTCTATCAGCTTCACCCAGAAGGATATTTTGGGGAAGAGGCAAGCTTTAGTCGCAAAAATGAAATAGCAAAAGAACATCATGAGTCTTTATGTGAAAACCCCCTTGGGGCACATTCTGATTCCAAAATAGTAAAAATAAAGGGCGTATCTTCTAGTGAAAACCTGGCAATTCAGGCGCTAGAAGATGAAGCCTTGCCTCTTCCCCCTATCCAAGATTATAGACTAGAGCAATCTCTAATCATCATAGAGGAAACCAAGTCAATCAACTTGGGAACAGAAGAATGTCCAAGGATCACCTACATTGCAGTCAACCTAATAAAAGGAGAAGAAATCGCTCTCAGTGCCTTGCTCAAGGAATCCATTATCAACTTTGCATGGTCATACGCCCATATGCTTGGGCTTGATCCAAACCTTGTTGTTCATCACCTATCAGTAGATCCAAATGTCAAGCCAGTGAAGCAGAAGCTAAGGAAAATGCATCCAAAGGTAGCATTGCTCGTCAAAGCAGAGTTTGAGAAGCTCCTCCAAGCTAAGATCATCAGAGCAATAGATTATTCAGAGTGGATCTCTAACATGGTGCCAGTCACAAAGCCTTCTGGCGACATTAGAATCTGTACTGATTTTAGGGACTTGAACAAGGCATGTCCTAAAGATGATTTCCCGCTACCTAACATAGACATGATCGTAGACCTTACAGTGGGTCACGAAATGCTATCACTCATGGATGGATTTTCAGGCTACAATCAGATTCATATAGCAGAAGCAGATCAACATAAAATAGCATTCACAACCCCATGGGGTACCTTCTGCTACAACATGATGCCATTTGGGCTAAAGAATGCAGGGGCCACATATCAGAGAGCAATGACAGCAATCTTCCATGACATGATCCACAAGATCCTTGAGGACTATGTGGATGATATCCTTGCAAAATCCATAACAAGAGATGAGCACCTCAACATCCTAGAGCGTGTATTTGATCGTCTGAATCATTATGGCTTAAAGTTAAATCCTAAGAAATGTGTCTTTGGCGTAACATCTGGCAAGCTTCTAGGCTTCATCGTCTCTAGACGAGGCATAGAGATCGATCCTAAAAAGGTAAAAGCAATAACAGAGATGCCTCCACCGAGAAATCTCAAACAGCTCAGAAGCCTACAGGGCAAGCTTCAATCAGTTCGGCAGTTCATCTCGCAACTAGCAGACAAGTGCCAACCCTTCTCACATCTCTTATGCAAAGACACCAACTTCAAGTGGGATCCCATATGTCAAAGAAGCTTTGATAAGCTCAAGGAGTATCTAGCTAACGCTCCAATCCTAGTACCACCAGTTCCAGGATGCCCACTCATCCTTTACATCTCAACAACAGCTACAGCACTAGGGGCACTCCTAGCACAGCATGATGATGAAAACAGAGAACGAGCTGTCTACTACATCAGTCGCACTCTTGTGGGCTATGAGCTTAACTATTCACCCATGGAGAAAGCATGCCTAGCAGTGGTCTTTGCCACTCAAAAACTTAGACATTACATGCTTAGCCACACAATCAAGCTCATATCAAAGGTGGATCCTCTTAAGTATCTGTTATCAAGGACAACCCTCACAGGCCGTATGGCAAAATGGGTCATGTTACTCAGTGAATTTGACATTCAGTATATAGATCGCAAAGCAATCAAAGGACAAGTCATTGCCGATCAGCTAGCAGAAGCACCATTGGTGGATGCCTATCCACTAATCATGGAATTCCCCGATGAACACTTATGCATGATTGAAGAGCAGCCCATGTGGAAACTATACTTTGATGGTTCCAACACATCCCATAGCTCTGGCGCAGGAATCCTATTCGTCACACCTCAAGGTGACTATATTCCAAAATCATTCAAGTTGGGATTCCCCTGTACCAATAACATTGCAGAATATGAGGCACTCATCTCAGGTCTTAGAACAGCTATCCAATGGAACATCACAGAACTACAAGTCTTTGGAGATTCACAGCTCATTATCAAGCAAGTCCTTGATGAGTATCAGACAAAGGACGACAAATTGCTACCCTACAAGCAACTGGTCGATAAACTGAAAGAGCATTTCCTACATCTACAATTCAATCAGATCCCAAGGCTTCAAAACAAAGCAGCAGATGCAATGGCAACCATCGGATCCTTATTGGAAATCCCACGTGATGCAACACAATATGAATTTCTAGTCGAGCAGCTACACTTGCCAGCTTATGAGAACACCGATGCAAACATGGTGTGTGTCTTGGTTGGTCCCCAATCCCCATGGTACCACGACATCCATGCATATCTAAAAAATGGTATCATATCTCCCCATCTCACCAATAACCAACGCCAAAACCTTATTCGCAGAGCTTCCTGCTACACTCTTGTAGCCAACACCCTATATCGTCGCGGGTATCATAATGTCCTATCTAGATGTTTAGACTCAAATGAGGCCGTCCTGGCCTTACAAGAAGTTCACGCTGGAATTTGCGGTGCCCACACGAGTGGCATGGTTCTAGCAAAGCAGCTGCTTAGAGTTGGATATTATTGGCCAACAATGGAACATGATGCGTGTGAATTTGTCAAGAAATATCTCCCATGTCAACAGCATGCCAATTTGATACATGCACCAGCACAGGATCTACAGCCTATTGCACCACCGTGGCCTTTTTCATGTTGGGGCCTCGACCTCGTTGGCTTGATCAGCCCCCTCTCTTCGGATGGACACAAGTATATCATAACAGCCACAGAGTACTTTACCAAATGGGTTGAAGCGATTCTGCTCACCCTAACCACTAGCATCCAAATATCCAAGTTCATCCTTTACCACATCATTTGCCGCTTCGGCATACCATCTACCATTTTCACAGACCATGGCACACCTTTTGAAAACCAGCATGTGGATGATCTATGTGCCAGACTCCACATCCATCACCGTTTCTCCAGTCCATATTTCCCTCAAGGAAATGGCCAAGCTGAGGCAACTAACAAAACTATCTTGAAAATCCTCAAGAAGGTTGTCAATGATTCTGGTCGTGACTAGCACCTCCAAATCAATCCCGCCCTTTGGGCCTACCGCACTTCTTATCGCACTCCCACAGGCACCGCCCCATACTCTCTTGTATATGGTGCTGAAGCCGTTCTACTGATCGAGGTTGAGCTCCCATCCTTGCGCGTCTCCATGAAGAACTATACAACTGATGAAGACTATCGTGTGGCCCGGCTCACACAACTAGATCTGCTAGATGAAAAGAGACAGGAAGCTTACGATCACCTGGTGGCATACCAAAATTGACTCAAAAGGAGTTATAACAAAAAGGTCCATCCTAGACAATTCCAGGTCGGTGACATGGTCCTTAAAGAAAATTAGAAGGTCCTAGCAAATAGAGAAAAGAAAGGCAAGTTTGAGCCTACTTGGTTGGGCCCCTATGTTGTCACCGCATCCTTCGGCTCGGGAGCCTATCAGCTATCAACACTAGAAGGTGAGCCCTTGAATGATCCTATCAACATCATCCATCTGAAGAGGTTCTATGCCTGAACCTGATCCTGCATATATCAGAAAATCCAAAAACATTCAAAAAAGCAAAAAAAGCAAAAAAAAAAGAAAAAAAGAAAAAAAGAAAAGAGAAAGAGAAAATAATCGTCCAAACGGTGAAAACTTGGCAATTCAAGCGCCTTGGACAAGTATGTTGGTGAAAACCTAGTAAACAGGCACCAACATAGTAAACTGGGCTATTTATCTATTCAGTTGTCCTTTCAGCTACCGTCCTCTTCCTCCATCCATAACAGATCTCCCAGCAGTTCCATCTCCCCTATCCTCCAAGCATTCAGCTTCCATCTTCCTCCAACCCATCTGCAATCCATATCCTATTCCAAAGCTTTGTACCATATCTTGTACCATATCCCTTTCCCTTTCCTGTACAGCGCTTTCCTCCCTGTATTTATCCTTCTTGTCTCCATCCTAGTGAGAGTCCCGCCGAGTGTGATCTTCCTATCCCCAATCCTGAGCTTCTGTACATATCCCTTGTGCATATCGTTCCTCCTTGTTGTACATAACCTTTGTCTGTCCTACAGCAGCATTTGATCAAATATCTTGTCCCATCCCCAGCCTCAAAAAATTTGTAGTCCCACTCAGGCCTTGTGCTTCAGCAACATCAATTGACGACTTATCCTTGCTCATCCTGATTATTCCTTGAACTTCAGCTTTTTGCCAGTGAACAACTACACTTATTCTCTCACCAACCCATGGGTCCTTGAGGATATATCATTCCTCCTGTCTGACCTAATCTTCCATCCTGGTCCTTGAGGATATATCGTTCCTCCTGTCCGACCAATCTTCCCACCATCAATCAAACCTAATCTCTCTCCTTGGCAAAGGATGTCTTTTTGGAGTTATCATTTTGATCTTAGATTTTTTGTCCTTTGGGTCTTGTTAATCTTTTTGGCTTCTCTTTATCCCACCAGGGTCACCACGATTCTTTATATCATGGTGTGCTACGTGTGCGGATAATCTGGGGCAAGGTCTTTTGATCTTTCGCTTCTGCCTGTGAGTCAGTTGTGTGTTTGTGGTTCCTTCAGCATTGGATCCGCCATGTCGCCTCTGCGCTTCATGTGTGATGTTGGGGCAACCCTGTGTGTTTGTTTAGCGTCAGTCCTCGTCAGTCCTCTGCGACGTTGTTGACAGGCCTCGTGATCCCAGTATCTTTGGCAGGTCTCTAACATAGCTATATTAAATCTAGGTTGTGCACTCCCGTTTGCACTTGGAGCTATCTGGTCCCTTGCATTTATCATATAGATTAATCTTGCATCTTTACATATAGCTGCATCTTGCATCTTGCATTTCCATCTCATCTTGCATATCATCCATATTTGTTCTTAGAAGTGAGGTTATTTATCTCCCCTTTCTTCCTAGGCCCTTCCTTCCTCGTCCCGCCGGGCACACTCTGTCCCAGGGCGTAATCCCTCTTTCTCCTTGTCCCACTGGGCACATCTTCCATGATTTTGTCCCACCGGGGCATGTATCCTCTTTCTTCCAGTCCACCCGGGCGTCGTACCCTCTTCTTCTGATTCTAGCCCTGGCATCTTGTTTTCTTGTCTTTGACGCCATGCCACTTGCGGCATCGCATCAAAGAGGGGCAAAATGTAGACACCGGAAAATCCTTCGAAAAATAAATTATTTTTGTTTTCTGAAAATCCTTGATGACATCATCATTTATTAATTAATTAATTATTTAATTAATTAATTAATTTTTATGGCATTAAATCCCTCTGTCTTAATTAAAAATCTTTAATTAAGGAATCTAGCCTAAAAATGTCATTTGGACATTATCCCTAATTTATTAATTATTTGATTAATAAATTGACCAAAAAACCTCAAAAATAAATTAATTTATTTTTAATTTATTTTTTATCCCAAAGTTGGCCAAAATTCTAAAGAGCACTAAACTCTTCTAGAAAGTCCTAAACCTTCCTCTAAATGGGTCAAATCCCTAATCTAGTCCCTTCAAACCCTAAGCCTAGATATTTAATATTTATTAAATTTACCTTTAATAAATATCTAAATCTCACCAAAAGCCACTTGCCCATCCCTTTCTCCTAATCCTAATCCTAATCCCCTTTCTAATCTTGTCACATTCCATTAGCAAAAGGTTTACCAAAACTTATGCTAACCTCCTCTTAGTCATCCTCCTTAGTCAACAAAGATGGCCACCTCTTGGCCACCTCTTGCAAATGCATTTAAGGATGTATTTAAGCCTTCCTTATCTTTCTTACATGCATTCATTATGCATTTAAGACCTTCTTATCCCTTCCTTGCCACCTCTTGGCCTTGGGCACATTTACCAAATTGTGCACATGCCCTCAAACTTTCAACTCAATCCTCCCTTGACACTTGTCCTTGACTCAACCCTAACCTTAGCCCTAACTCTGACTCATCCTTTTTAACCAAGCCCTTCCCTTTTCCTATAAATACCCTCACTTCCTAAGGCAAATCATCTTTCAACTCTCAAACTCAATAGCAAAGTTATAATGCCATTTTCATTCTAGCATAAGCATAAACTCATCATTTTAGATCATTTTCAAGCTTAAATCACATTTAAATTAGCTTAATTGGATTAACATAGATTCATTTCTTGTTTAATCAATCTTAGTTCATCTTTTAGCTTTGCATATTTGTGTGTTCTTGAGGCCTTTGAGGCAAAATAGGTTCCTCATACCTATTTTGTGTCATTTTGGGTCTTCTTGATCCTCAAATCATCCTATTTGCATGCTCCAAGTGCTTGAGTTTGCACACCCACATCCATTTATATCCAAGCATATCAAACGGTGCATGGGCGCATCCGTTTTAGGCTTAAACTGAGGTGGCTTTGATTTTAGTTTGTTTACCATTAAATTTGATTTGATAATATGCTATGACGTTTGTTTGTCTTTGGCCTTCAAAACAGGTTTAGGTGCACGCTCAAATCCTAGTCTACACTTACCATTCTTATCCTTGATCACAAAAGTCTTTTTAGTAAACCAAACTTGATATCCCTTGTCAACTAACTGTCCAACACTTAAAATATTATGTTTAAGTCCATCCACAAAGTAAACATCATCAATGTTAGTCTTTCCATCAAGAGTAATAGATCCTATTCCTTTTATTTGGAAAGGTGCATTGTTTCCAACTCTAACAATTCGTCCATCATAATTATTAAACTTTACAAACTTATTCATATCACCAGTCATATGATGTGAACAACCACTGTCTATGATCCAATCAGTTTTCTTTTCAACTTGAGATACTAAAGCTTTTTCTTCTTTAACTTTAGTTTCATATTTTTCTTCTTTTATTGTAATAAATCCTATATCATCACTTTCATTATCACTTTTACTTAAGAATTTCTCAATGCTAGCTTTAAATTCTTCATCATTAGCATAATAACATTCTTTAGGTCTTCTACGCTTAAAATTCTTCTTATATTTATTCACTCTCTTAGGACACTTAGATGCAAAATGACCATATTCTTGACATGTCCAACATTTAAATATTTTCTTACTTTCTGGTTCTCTCTTCACAAGTAAGGCAATTCATTCTTCAATCTTTCTATCTTCTTCAGTCTTAGATCAACTGCTACTACTAGCATAATCTCCACTGACACTTACACTTCTTGACAAGGTAGGGCTGTAACGCCCCGCCAGGGAACCCAAGAGATTAACACTAAAAGTTATGCTAAGTTATGCAACGAATTTTTTTTTGTTTACTAATGTTAACAAGCACATTGAATAAAGCATCACATTGCTCTACATACATCAGTTTGAACAATCACATCATTCCTTTTTCATTCTCAAGGGTCCCTGACATAGTATTACGTCATCTAACTAACACTACGCTAACAAGATCAATGCTAAAGAACTTATAAGTACATAATAAAATTAAATACATCTCTTGAACCAATATAACATTACATCACATGATCACCTACATCCACTACACACATCGTAGGGTATGCGGTGATATTTAATACAATTACAAATATCAAAATACAGCATGGATCCACGTAGAGATCATTACTAATCAAATGAAATCTCCTACAAGTACAAGATAATATCTTCTAATAACTGGGTACATAAATCTGCAACAAATGTGATAGACTGATCCAAGTGTACAATCAGGTGAAGAAGGGTAACCGCAACAGTCTCAATGGAGAAGTACACTACCTCCCGACCATGTGGAACCCAGAGGTCCACCCCACCGTGCTAGGGAGATAACACCAGGCCCACACACACACTAAGGACCAATCCACAATCATCACCTAGGAAGATATCTCTAGAACAAGAGGGTATACAGGTTACCAGAGGCACTAACCTATGTAGGATATCTATGGTGTGAGTAGGAGGGTGTCATCACGCAGATCCACCCTTGAGTTTAGTCCTGAAGGTTCCTCACTGAATGGACGGTACTCAAGTGATCATACATGGCATCGATATCTCTCATGAAGACAAGTATATCGATGTTCCACCCTTGAGTTTAGTCCTAAAGGTTCCTCACTGAACCGACGGCACTCAAGGCATGGGCAAAGTATCACATATTATCTTTTTAATGTTTCCCTAACTAGATCAATTTTTATAATGTTATCACTGGAATTAAGAAACTTGACAATGGATGATCCGTCAGCCACTTGCGGGCCTCGGTGATCCATTGCAAGCCACCCCCTACATCACATCTAGATAACCTACCCTAGTTTCACAACAATACCCATCCTGGTTTGTGGCCACCTATAACAAATTAAGTTCCAATAACCAAATAAACAAATAAAGCATATTCCCATTTCAAAACATAAATCCACTTGGCCACTAATTCAAATTTTAATCCACCAGGAGGAAAATAATAACAGGGATCGGTTTGACCTCCCCATCAAGGTCTCACATTGACCCTAATCCAAAACAAGCAAAAGAAGATAGAATCCACATTGCACCATAAAAATAATCAACAGACAGTAGGATAATTTATATCAACCACATTCCCGACCTCTGGATTTTGCCCCCTATTAGGACTTCTAATCCCGAATGCAAATCAACTACATCAACATAATATTTTACATGCACATATGATATACGTAGTAAGAGAACATCGTAAACAAGAAATTGACATTTCGTAAGGAAATCAAATTCACAAGAATCATTTTAACAAGTAATTATTTGCTCACACTAGTTAATTACACTAATCAAAATAACCACGTCTACAACAAAATGACCACATTGTGAACGCTAACATTGCCTACTATAACTTGATTAATGCGAATGTTTAATTATCAAATGAAAAGATTAAATAATACTAATCTTCAAATACGCACTCGAAAAAAATACAATTATAGAATAAATCAATAAGTTCACTAGTAATAATACTATAACACCTATTGATAACTTTCAATTACCAAGGCTAAATTAAATACCAAAACAATAATGAATTAATAATAACTAGTAGATTAAAATAATGGTTAATAAAATATTCATATTATAAGACTGTTATCCCAAGTTAAACTTAATTAACAATCAAAATTGTATTGCACTATTTAAAACAATCAAAATCCATGTTTAGTTTTAATCAAAACCCATCTTATTTAATTCTAAACCAAAACTCTATTAACTAATCCCTAATCACCTAGCATCATGAATCAACAAGTGGGCTACCAAAAACATAATAATGTTAAGTTAGTTAAACCCAAAACCCACGCCACTATATTCATTCAAACAAAAGATTTGTTTGGGGAAAAAGAAAAACAAGTCAAAGGTGAGGAAACATAGGGGCCCACCAAATCCTAAGTAGAGGCTCAAAGATGGCGCCCCAAAGTCCCACATGGCTTTGAAAAAGAAACTTTAACATTAAAACCAAACACATATCACATGCCTTATCTCTTGGGAGGCGCTCAAAAGGCCTGACACATGTTATTCAATGAAGATAGGTGGGTGAGTTTCCTTGTTTTAAGAGCCCCATCCCTTGGGTGGCCAAAGCAAGGTCAAGAGGTTTGAAAAAGGTAAAATTAATCAATGCAAAACTTTAAGTTAGAAACTCACGCCACTTACTAGCCATTAAGGCCTGCTCCCAAGTACTTGTCCATGACATGGAGTAAAGGACAAGACAAGAGGTGGTGAAAAGAAAGCTTTGGGGAAAAAAGTAACAAAGTTTAATGCATGTTTTTAAAAACTTTTCCAAGCCCATACTAAGCCCTACGTACCATTCAAATTGACATAACTCAAACAAATAAAAGAAATCATTCTTTCATTTCAAGCTATTAATATTGTGCAAGGAGGGGTGCGAGCTCCAAGGTGGAGAAGTGATGGGTTGTATAAAGTAGTGTTGACTAGGTATTATTTATTTTTGTTTATAGTCCAAGGTGGCAGGAGATATAATTAAATAATGACTGTGTAAGAAATTGTATGGGAATTCTTTTCCCATACAATTTCCAGAGAGCTGAAAGCTCATATTTCTTTGTAATAGAACTCTTTTTGAAAGTTAATTTTGTTTTATTTCCTCCACTACTATGAGTATTCATTCATCAAATTTCATTTGTTTTCTTAAAATATTATGAAATCTATGGACATTAAGTTAATGGTATATCAACAAGGTTTAGATATGGTTTGATTTCCTAAACAATAGAGATATCAACATAACCAATTTTCTCATTTAATGAATAATATGACAACATTGGATCAAAATATCACTAAGTCCCATTGAGTTATGGAGTAACAAGTTCATTTCCATTCCAAAATTGGATTCACTAAAGACTGAGTTTGAGAAGGATTGCATGTTGGTTAAAATTTCACATTGCAAACAAATTTCTCACTAAACTAATGCTTCACTCTTCAATCTGAGGAGATAAATCTTTTCTCTCATTTGATGGAAAGATTAGAATCTAATTTAGAACATATTAAGGAACTCAAATCCTACCTGGATCAACAAGCAGGCTGATGAAGTCCAGCCGAGAATACCTCTCCAATCCACAAACTTGAACTCTCAGCTGCTTCCAAATCAGCTCCCAAATTGTCTTCTATTCTACCTCTCTTCTCTTCCTCAACCCTTCATCTCTCTCTCCATTCTCTCCTCTAAATTTTGCATAAAAAAGTAGTGACAAGTCTCTCCCTCTTACCTCTAAATTGGCTTGAAAAGTAGGGGAGAAATATTTTATTATTTCCCCCTACTATTCAAGTCAACTACCTAAAATGAAACAATTTAAAATTGTAAAATTTCTTTTCTTTTATTTTTAATTTATCATTTGCATTAAGTTATAACACTCAATATTCAAAATTATATAATAAGCTCTATCTATATAAACATATAGCCATACATATAAATTAATATATATACCATTTATAATATTATTATTATAAGAGACTTAGTGAAAGCATATATAACTAATTATGTTATATCATACTAATAATATTATATTTACCAATATGTCAACGTAATTTAAATAACTATCATAAATCAGACACAAGATCCACAAGGTCAAAATACGACACCAACATGGAACAACACCTAAGACAAAATCATGCTCAACCGGGAAAACATATATCGGATTCATTCTACCGGAATGAATTCGATTCAGGTAAGTCAAGTAAGATTCCATCCATGGTTTTAGGATGATTAGGTTAGGCTAGGGAATTGGCCTGAGTGCTAACTCCCCTTCTCCGCCATTGAGACATCATAAGGCACACTCATCCTGTCAAACCAGGGAAGTCGATGCCTAGTACCTGCAACCTGCATAAAAACCACTGCATGTACATGTGCATATACAAATATAATAACAGACAATGGTAGGGATGGCTGGGACATGTGGACCCGACTCAATGGGGTAACTACGCCTCCTCCTCTACCATACATGCATGTCAACAGAAAAGAAAACATATATGATAACAAACACGATACCATACACATGCGGGTATGGGGTAAGTACCAGATATAATCATCATCTAAATTACATCAATTAATTCATGCATTTGAAACATCATATAAAATCCATCATTACTAAATTTAACCATCACATAATGTTTTGTTCCAGTTCAAACATGACAATTAACATCCAAAATATAATTGTTTAATCACACACCACAATATAAATATAACATATGATATATGTCTGATCTAATCAACTAAGATAAAACAGTATCAAACTAAACATAGTCTCAACAATAATAAGATGCGAGGGGTATTACAAGGGCAAATACTAAGAGTGTTGAAGGCAGTTTCAATTTTGGGCAAATCTCTAGATTGTCTCAAACCTATCTTCACTAATTCTAATCTTCCAAGAAGAGTATCTCTAGTGAATTTCTCTGTACAAGGTATGACTTGTTCAATCATCTGTGCTATCTACTTAAACACTGGGGTCAAAGTTTTTAAGATCTTCCATATGATTTCATCTTCAGTCTTATTTCCTTCACAAGCTTTGATACCTACACCAATATTTTATATTCTACTAATATAACTTCTAACATGATCATCTTCCATCATCTTTGCTTCTTGAAATAAACATATCCAATTTTGTAATCCGATTCTCTTAGCATGTTTATCACCTTCAAAAGTAGATTCCAAAGCTAACCAAATTTTATGAGATGTCTTAATATTTTTTACCTGACTATATTCATTCTCAAGAAGAGCTGACAAAAGTTCTTCTCTAGCAAATATGTTACACATGAAAAGATCTCTTTCTTTCTCAGTGCAGTCTTCAATTTTGTCTTCTTCAATTATAGTCATGTCATTCTTTGTAATCAACCAATATCTTGGTCCTAAATATAGCATATGTGTCTTCATCTGTTCTTTCTAGTTGTCATAGTTAACTCCATCAAAATTAGGACTTTCTTTTCTGAAATGACTTGCCATGGATCTCCTTAAGATGTTAAACTTTTCTTTCAAGGACTTGTTGCTCTGATACCAATTGTTAGAAAGTAAAGTCCACCAAGATAATTGAGAGGGGGGGTGAATCAATTATCTGATAAAAACAACTTTTATTAACATTATTAAATCTGAAACATGTAATCAACATAAACAACAACCATAGAAAGATAATCATACACAATGATACCAAATATGTTAACTAGGGAACCTCTTGATCAGAGAGTAAACCCAGGTGGGGATGGTACCCACAAAAGATGTACTAATATGAAAATTCCTTGTGAGAGGATGGATTTTGTTAGGAGCCTTATGAAATACATTCAGTACATATCAGTCCTTTTTAGGAGACTTTGAATCCTTGTGAGAAGATTCTAACCCTATTAGGAGTTAAGGAAGACAGAAGGACCCACTGTCCAAACAACTTCAAGGGAAAGATCACTGAACACACTGTCCAACTAATCTTTGTAGTATTTGAACAGAATAATACTAATAATTATTGATCTCAATAACTTCTCTTCTCTCCTCTAACTGTGCCAAAACCGCACCAAATGCTTTACCAGATCTCAGTACCAGATCTGCCCACTTCGCATCACATAAAAATCACTAATTCACATTATTTCATCTTCACTTCTTTTTATTTCATCTATCAATCAAGAAAAATAATCCTTCCTTTATACTAAGCACAATATTTCATAATCGAGTCAGCCAATCGAGCTTAACCAATTACAAGATATAAAACATTACACATTACATAACATTTCCATAATCACATAGAATTGTCGGCTCACAAACTTAATAAATCTTCACACGTGCTACCTTTGACTATGTTGAATCATCTAGGTCACCTCCGCAATGTCTTCAACCTCTATATGACTTTGCATGTCCAGATTCTATCCTTGTTAGGAGATATAATCCAATTATCACAAGCCGCTTCTCAGGATCATTGATAGAATACAATTTCCACTAGATTACTCATAACTGACACAAATAATTGAATTTACATATGCTCTCTTAACCACAATATTAGGACACCATAAGGAACATGTCCTCAACTCTGCATAACCTTATTTGAAATTCTCCATGTGCGCTAATTCAAACCTTGTCTGCTATTCTACTAATCTCTAGTACAATTAGTGTGTTGACATCAATGACAAACACAGTCATGAATACAACATGTGATTGCTCCACTAACCCTAGAACACTCCCCTATATGACATATTCAATATTCATGCTAACAACTAGATCCTTCTGAGACACAAATTCCTCCCTTGGCCTTGTGTTTTCCACTTTTTCATGGCATTGATCAATCTCCAATGGATTTCCTCATTGTTCTTTTCCTAACATTCACTTCTGGGCCCACTCAACCTCCTCCGCTTCCTTTTTCCTAACACATTCCTTTAATGAATTCCATGCAACCTGAGTCGCCAAGATCCTCACTTCCTTCCTATTTGTCATGTTCTACACTAGGAATGGTTTGTAAGATTCCCTAGAGTCAATAAGAAATCTCCATCCTTCTTTGGCAACCAAGAAGTTGAGTCTTGGTTCAACATATGATAGCATTGAGACCATGTCCCCCAACCATTCTTCCTTAACAATGACCCTCATGAACCACATTGTTTCCTCTCTACTACCCAATTGCAACACCCATCCCATAACAATAGACACTATATCCATGTTCACCCTATATATTTATAATCGAATTCTAAAAACTCAACACCTAGAAGAGACTCCATAAGCTACAAGAACCTGGTATCCTTATATATAAATATGCCCTTCATCCCATGCCTTGAAATCTTTCCCCAAAAAGGCCTCTAAGTTTGTAGTGTCCTAAGAGAAAAATTTGCCTCCATTCGATTTCCCTACTCACACCCGCACATACATCTATCTCTGCAATGCAAATGAGCCTTAAACATCAATTATCCTACTTATCTAACTTTTTTGATGGCTTCCATAGCCTTCTGCATGCCATTACCCTCTCATTACAACCTTTGTACTTTCACACGTGCCAATTCATCATGTTGGCTTCATCCGACCTGCCAACGCTTTATTATTTTTTATCATTCCCCTATCATTCATGAAGTCTAATTAAATAAGCATAAGGCCAAACACAGATTGTCAAGTTATATAAAGGGCCACACATACCAATTATAATCATAACCAACTTAAACAAAATTGTAATAGCCCAAACAAATAACTCCTTTATCCATCAAGCCAATCACCCACAATATCCCAATAATCTTCGACTACTTCATTCTTCTCATCGTCCTTCAATCTGACTCCCATCTTAGAGAATACATCTGCCTTCCTATTCCCTTCCATCTTGATGTGAGTCACCTTAGAGTTCTCAAATTCCCCGAGAAGAGTACGAATTATTTTAATGTATTTGTTAAGGTACCACACTTGAGATGATCCATTCGTAATTGCCATGACTATGATCAATGAGCCACCTTCTAAATGTAGCTTTCTCACTCCAAATTGCCTTGCCTTTTGAATTGTAGAGTGCTACTTGGGCTTCCACCTCATTATTCGTGTCTTCTTGAAGTCTCTTGGCCCCAATTGCCTAAGTATTTCCATCACTATCTCTTAGTATGCATCCAAATCTGTTATGCCTTGGGTTGCCCTTTGAGGCACCATCAAAATTGGCCTTCACCCATCCTCTCTCAAGGGGAACCCATCTCACCACACGCCCCACCTTAGAAAGATTACCCCTCCAAAGCCCCTGAACGAGCCTATTTAAGAAATATTCTACATTAATATAAATATAAAACAATCAATATAGAAACATATATATTACATACTAATAATATTAAATCACAATCACTAATAATTATTAATAATAACAAGTTTCTAAATCAATATTAAAATAGACATTCATATCTTATCATTTTCAAATTTCTAAATAAAATACATTCTATCATAAATATTATAAAATAAAATACTATATTGCTTATAATAAATTTTTACAGTTTATTAATAATTTAAAACATCATATTTATGATTTTCTAAAAATACAGCTTGTCAATCTATACAGTCAAAAAATTTTCAAATTGTCATATGCTATTTATAAAGTTGATAAATCATCATTAGCGCCATCAAATTTAAAGCCTACTCTTGAACACTTATGAAACATAAGTCAATAAATTTAACTAAAAAATTACACAATAGAATCCTCAATACCTCATAACAATATCACAACAAATTATCAGTTTAGATAACAATAATTACCCACAGACTCTCGTGATAACTAAGAACTATAACAAATTAAAACGTAAGCATTACCAAGGGTACACTTAGTTTTTCTTCATAACTGCCTTTATAAACCTTACGTCTCAGCTTGCTGTTTAGCCAATTCCACTTTTTAGTCCCTCGGCTTTCTTTCCATTATGATATATTTTGCAGATAAAAAAGCTTCAAAACAGTGGTCTGCCTGGTTCAAAATAGGAGTCTGGCTGGTTCAAGATAGGGTTTGAAGACGTTCCAGTTTTTACGAGCAGAAGGGTTTGAAGTCGAAAGGTATGTTGCAATGCCTTCTGTCGTGTTTTAAATGATAGTATGAATTATCTATCATGTGGGCAAGTAATATCTGCAGGATGATTGACAACCACTATGACAAAACTTTTTATAACTGCTTGGTTCCATCAAATCCAAGAATATGGGCGGATACTCATTGTCTATATGTTTGTAGGGTCGGATACTCATTGTGTATGTCTATAGAGGCGGATACTTATTGTGTATATGTCTTTAGGGGATGCCGATGATTGAATATATATCTGTAGGGCGGCTTCTGAATCCTGATTGTATATATCTGTAGGGGAGATATTCATTGAATATACATCTCTTGATTTTATATCAGAAACCCAAATCCTAAAAGATGCGTGCATACATGTGTGTATCTATCCATGAAAAAAAGAAGGGATGAATGGAATGCATTAGAGAGTTGATTGTCACATTGGTGTAACCGTGTATATATGTTGTTCATCCATTACAGGACAGCTTACTTCCGTATTTGAAGTTGAAGGGGTTACTGAGAGTGAGAACACAAGCAGATTTACTTTTCGAGTGATGGATCCAGGTCGCTATCGCCAGCAACGATGGGATTCTAGCAGTGTATGGCTGACCCACATGATAAAAATCATCAAGTCAAAGCAAATCAAATAAAATTATGTCTTAGATTGGTTTTCTCCTTCCTTATTCCCCTGATCAATGAGCAAAATCCCACATCCACAGCCAGTGAGAATATGGGTATGATGGATATTAGATTCTGACTATGCCCTTCTTTTGAATTCACAGGCTTTGGAAGGCTACAATGCAGTCAGGGATCCGGATTTCAGGTACTTCTGTTTCTTTTTTCTAAATTTTATGCTTAGAAGATTTTCAAACTTTTGTAATAAAATTTTCTATACCGTGCGAATGCTTTTTATTCAAGAGAAGCAAAAGGTAGTGAAACCTTTCCTGGAAATGCATCTTTTATGGGCTAATATTGGAGGAAACCACACAAACAATATTTTGATGAATCTGAGATCTTAAAAAGTAATGATACTTTTCCTGGGAATGCATCTTTTATGGGCTAATATTGGAGGAAACCACACAAACCATATTTTGATGAATCTGAGATCTTTTTACACATGTTATAACTTATAAAATCTGCTTTTAAATGAAAAATTGTGAACTGGCCCATGTAAATATTGAAATTCTAGTGAATTGGAAAAAATGCTTTAAAAATACTGTTCAAGACCCATGAATTGACATCCAAGGAATAACCCTAGCTGTGTTATTTGTTTAATAACATTTTTTAGTCAATGAATTCAATTGATTTCATAGAGTTGCTCTTGGGTGTTGATTGCAAAATTTGTTGCCATAATTAATAATTATTAGTACATCACACAAGTATCTTGAAACTTGTGAAGTAATATCCCTGGTAGGCACATAACTATAATGTTTGCTAACATTTTCAATGTTCATATATGCTGTCATAATATGGCATCCCATCTATACCTACATATCAACCAGTGGAGGAAATTTAAAAAAAATCTGGATCACATTGATCCATTATTTGCAAACAAGCATGCTTCAAATGTGACTCAAAGAAAAAAAGGAATCTATAGCAGGTTTTTAAAGCAGCAGATATGACTGCATCAAATTTTATGCAAACTAATAATTTCTGACTGGGAATACTGGTAACTGACATTAACAAATATTGAAATTTGCTCTGTCAATCTCCTTTCTTTCTACCTTGTATGTATTCCTATACTCTATATGTTTACATCAACAATAAGCTGCTTATTCCCCAAATCCGTATGTGTGTTTGGATATGCTGGAAAGGTGGTTGGAAGATGCAAAGCTTCTCTCTTCTTATATGGAGCTTGATCCTTGTCCTCTTGTTTGGACAAGTTTGGCCGAGAAATTTCTGTCTAGTTTTTCTAGATTTGTGGGTGTCTTAAAACATTTTTTCAATGCAGTGCCAATATACTGGGTCCCAAGTGTATACCATACATTTATTAAAAAATTGTTATTGATATTTGCTTTTATAACTATGTTTGCATGCAATTTCGATATATTATGAAACAATAAGAACATGTTGGATGACATATCTATACAATGAATATAGAATAATTATCTTATTCTTTTTGCTCAGATATGAAAGGTTTTATTTTTATAAGGGATTCGTTATAATATATCTGGTACATAAATGTACACAAATATTGATTCAAATGAAGCTGTTAGTAAAATATAGTACGTTGTCCCTATTCTTCCTCAGAGTTTCCATCTACTTAATCTGTACACAAGAAATCTATTGAATAAAGCAGGGAAAACAATTAGTTGAGGGTTTAAGCTTTGATTATTGTGATATGGCCATAATTTTTGTCTTTTATTAACAGGGTTGGTAGACAATTTGGTAGAGGTTATGTGGATGAAGGCCTTCCACGAGATGTTCTCTATTCAAGAACACCCATAGAAAGAGAACTTTTACTAGAAAGGGAAAGGCTACCACACACATCTGTTCATGGAATTTGGCCTCAGGCAAGAAGAAATTTAGAGGAGGAGATTTCTTTAATCAGGGAAACACAAAGGCATCCAAGAGCTGGCTATATTGACAGACTTCATAGTATAGATAGATTTCCTGAAGTTGACAACTTTAGAGGAATTGATGCCTATTCTGATTCTGATCCATTTCGAGGTTATGCTTTTGAAAGGATTGAGCGATATGGTGGACATAATAGGGACATTTTTGATAGGGATGATTTTGAGTTTGACCACCGATCTGACATTTTGCAACCAAAGAGAGAGAACAGTCATGAAGGAGATTATGAACTTAACAGGCATGTTGATTATGATCTTTCCAGACATGCTGATTATGAACTTTCCAGGCACTCTGATTATTATACTGGAAACGGTAAGAGGAAGAGAGACCATGCTTGGCACAAAAGGCAGAGTGAGCGTGAAAAGAGAAGCAGGAGTAAGGATCATGACAGAAGTGCTGATAAGAGATGGCGAGAAAGATCACACAGCCATGGTGATCATTCAATGTCACGGTCACAATCACCAAAGGGACGCAGCCACAAAAAATCCCGCAAAGAAGGCAGCAATGAGGCTCTTGCCCTAAAGAGTAAAAATGAGAAGCAGAAGCACCGTGATGAGAAGAGTAAAAATGACCGTGTATCTGTGGTAAACACACATTCTATCACTGGCTAAGTTTGAAATTTACTTCATAGGCACTGATGCACATTATTTTTTATGTTATTGGAGGACTGTTTTTATTGTGCTAGGATATTTTTTAACATCTGTGACTTTGATCAATTTGTCTTCATGCAGTCACCATCTGCAACACTTGTTGTTAAAGGTTTAGCTCAGAAAACAATGGAGGATGATTTATACCAAGCTATGGTAACCCTTCATCCTTTTAATTTGTGCATTTTGGCCATTAGACAGAGTAGGTTGTCTTAATGGACCATGTTTTAATTTTGCAAATCCAGGCTGCATGGGGCCCCTTGCGTCATGTCCGTATCATCAAAGAGAGGAATTCAGGCTTATCTCGCGGATTCGCCTTTATAGATTTTTTGACTATTGTAAGTTAGTTTTCTAATTGTTTGATATCTTTATTGAAAAATATATGTACTTATACATACTTAGTTTTCTTATTGCTTGATATTTTTAGTGAAAAAGATGCGTACTTATACATATGGTAGGTGGTAAGTCATCTCTGTTTGATTTTGACAGGAAGCAGCTCAAAAGATGATGGATGAAATTGGTGAGGAGGGTTTGGTAGTGGATGGACGCCACCTTTTCTTTGAATATAGGTTAGTGTATTATCACAGTCACAGTTCACCTAATAGACCATGTCCTTCCTATGTACAATAGTTTTGGAATGACCAATGCTTTGCGTGGACAAGATAATAATTGACAAAGAGGGTCATGTTTACAGAAATTGCTTCTAATAGTTCTTGACCACAGAATTTATGTAGAATGGTTATATGAAGGAAAATACTTTGGTTTTGAAGTGATTTGTACACTTGTCTGCTTTTGCAGCCTTGTGATAGCTGAGATGATGGTTTCATCTTTCCTGAGAACTTATAGTATCTAGCACATTACACTGTTAGACTGGAGATTATTGCTGACCAGATTTACTTTTTATGGATCACAGCAGCAAGCCAACTGGAGGTTTGGGAGCAACTCAAGCAGGACAGGTAAATTCTGTGAATGAATCAATGCAGGGAAGTTCTAAAGGTGCAACTCCTGCAGTTGATTGGATGTGTGCCATATGCGGATGTGTCAACTTTGCTCGCCGTGTCTCATGTTTTCAGGTCAGTTTTAGAACATAATTATCGTATATTTTGTGCTTTGCAATCACTTATAGAATCTTGACTTTGTTGATATTGAATGTTTATTTTTTCCTTACTTGATTTTTAAGTTTCTGTGATTTTTAGTATTTGAAAATTATTCAGTTTATGTGTTACCAGTTCTATGTGAACAGTATAAACTATTTTTTTGATATGCTGATCTTTTAAAGTTTCAAAAATTACCATTTGGCTTAGATAATGAATAGAGTAAGTGCATGATTAAAAATTCATAGGTCCACTTAGACAAAAACATGATAAGTTTATTGAAATACAAGGCATAGAGCATTATCATTCATTTTAATTTTTCTCTACTATGAAGGTGACAATAGCATCATTGATGATTAAAAAACTAACATTGTGGATAGAAATAAAATGATATATTATTCTTCTGGGTAGATTTTAAATTTGATTGCATAGGCGTAGAAAGCATTCATTTCCCACACAAACTTCCCAAACCAATAAACTCCCTATGGGAAATTTCTCGACAACTAAGCTGTAGACTAATCCCTCAGACAAAACATTTATTAACACTAGTATTATTAACAATGTTTGTTTATTTAGTACTATACTATACTAACCTATAGATGTGATATAATAATCCCAACATCCCGCCAGTCCTCCCACCTTTGCTCACCTTATGACATCAATCTGAACAAAGGAAGGAACATTGGATTGGATTTGAACACAATCTTTTAACTTACCCAAAACACACCGAATTGATTGCATTAATTGATGTCTTAGTTGTGAATTGCAATGGTGCATATCCATAAGTGTACCACTAGATCTCCTATACAACATGAGCATTACCCCAAATTTCCGGGACACGGATGGCAGGGGACGGGGGGACAAGTTTTCGGGACGACAATTTTTTCTGCCAAGTTTGGGGACAGCAAGGGGATGGCTATATAAATATAGGAAAAATTGCATATATACATTACATTTGTATGAAAACATGGATAAAGCATGCCATTTAAACATCATAGAACCTTCACATACAACATTTCGATAGTCAAACTCAATACTCAATATGCATTCATAATTTGGAATTCATTGTCAATATGCATGTAATATTGAAATAGTAACATACAAAACTGAAATACACCCAAGAACATAATTTGGAATTCACCGTCAATAGCAACAAGAAGAATAACCCACCTTCCAAATTGATACACACTACTATCATTTAATTTTGAAATTACACCTCTAGCTCATTGTAAGTGGACTGATATTAATACAGACAGGTCTGCTATACAGTTCCGATCATGATATAGGTCTGTAACAGCAAGATGGTACCTTGATGCAACCTCCAATATTCACCAAATATTCCACAAATGACCCAAATCAACCCAAAACCAACTCAGTGCTGATGTATTGCCGCAAGATGACATAAAGATGCATGTTCTAGGTCTGTAATGCACTTTTCAGACTTTTCCAACACCTTGCAAACAGTCTGCTATATGATTCTGAGTGTGTAGCATGTCTGTAATGACAATCTTAATTTCACGATTCTTAATGTAATGTTGTCAAATGCTAATCAGGGGACCCCAAATAGCAGGAATTAACTATCAAACAGTAATAAGCATGTTAGGGCAACCTTGGAAGAAGGGGCCCACTTTAAAATTAAAAAAGAAAGAGTTATATGAAAGAATTTTTTTTTTTTTAAAGTGCTGATGTCGCCTCTCACATCAAGGGCGCCCATCTGTCCCAAGGACTTCCAAGGCATCCCCGAGGTGTCCTTGACTGTCCCCCCAAAAATTTCTTGACTTTCCCTGCAAAATTTTGAAAAAAGGGGACAGGGTGGGGATGTTCCCTGGTTGTCCCCTGTCCCAGGAATGTCCCTGGTACAAGGACGGAGGTTTTTAGGCTGGGGACGTATCTTCGGGTAACACTGAGTTAAATGATGGAACAAATCTCAATTTCCATGCAATGATAGATCAATTCTCCTTTGGGAGTGCCCTAAAGCTTTCCTTTAGTGCTTGACTAATAAGAGAACAACTCTCCTTGATAGGGTCCCAAATCACTTCTTTAGTGTTAAAAGTGAACAAATATCTCTTGCAATGTACAACATGAATAGAATCAATAATCAGATAGATAGGAACCACACACTAACCACACGTCTTTTAGTGATTAGAGATAAACACACTAGTCACAAATACTACCAAGATTTGTCAAGCACCATGCCCCAAGAAGTTACAAAATGATAAATTGATTCTTCTCATGCATTCGACAATCTCTACCGGAGAAGCTAGCTTTAAAATCTCCAAGGGCACAAGCATGCACGTATGTAAACGTCCATGTGCATGAAGCAGGTTGCTTGTTTGATCGATAATGCACTCATTGCAATTATAGCTTGCGTCACCACTTGGCATTTACAACCAATATCTTTAAAAACGTTCAATGGAGGTATCTTGAAATAAAGAAAATCTTTCCAACAAATTTAAAATACCCTTAAATCCCCAAATTGACTGGTTGCAAGCCTATTTAGGCTTAATTGCATCATTACAAGAAGACTTGTACATTGACTCTTGATACTTGTTTCTAGCTTTGGAAACATTTCCTTTCCTTAGATAACTTTTATGGAGATGTCTCTAGACATTAGGAGACTTCGATGAAGTTTCTTTGCAATTCTTATTGTTGTTTTTTTAATTGTCTCCAGGCTGTGTGTAGATGAGATTATTAGTGAGGAAGATTTATTCCTCCTTTGTACTCAACGGTGGTGCCCCTTCACCAAGAGTCACCACTCTTCCCTTAACATGATAATATTATATAGTATAATAATTATAATTTTTGTTAAGGTTTTAGGATCGTTGCAAATGTAATAGCACTATCTGATTGTATGTGTTTTCCAAATGCAACAATCTCTTGCATTTATATTGAGAATGAGCCAAGAAGAGACATGTCCCTTCATGGGACATGTCTATTTATTATTATGTAATTAATATAATGACAATTGTGATTATACATACATACATACATACATACATACATATAATATCTCTTGAGTATTATATTAATTTCTCTAATATTTACATAATAATTATATATATATATATATATATTTAAGTATATATACATCTCATATATACTAAATATATATATACATATCTTCACTAGTATTGACTCATAGTGTTTATCCGACTGAAGCTACAAAACATCAACACTCCCTCTTAGCCAGGGAAGATAAACACAAGAATTAATATTACCTCAACGTAATATAGCAATAGATCAAAAGATTTCCATCATTTGATATCACATTTGATATCTTGAGTATTAGCCTATCAGAATGTCAACACATGACATTCACCAAATACTCTGAGTATTGGCCTATCAGAACATCAACATATGATATTCACCAAGTACTTGATAAGGTACTGGCCTGCAGAATATCAACACATGATATTCACCAAATACCTATCATATATCTATACAAACAACTCATACACCATCAATTTAATGACATATAACACTTAGTTGTTGATTTACAAGATATATCTATACAAACAACTCATACACCATCAATTTAATGACATCTAACACTTAGTTGTTGATTTAATCCATCATGATCTGTTTCAACATTATAAATAATGTATATCATGATTTAAGTTATTGTAAGATCGTCACTTTCCAATAACTTCTGCAAATACAAGTGATAATCATTTGGAAATTGTCACTTCCTCTTGATTTACATAGGGCTCAAAAGACATTCATGATTTCTAGTCCTCTGACTATTATAGATTCTTGATCATTGGAGAATCTATCTCAGTATGGAGTACTCCCTCTGAATCAATACGACCAAGATTATCAAAAGTTGATTTAACCACATCTCTATCTGCTCCCTCTGAAGCTCAAGTTCTTGTATCAACCTCTTGTCTTCTTTTGAAATGTTAGATTCCCTTTGCATCTGGTCTCAATCATCAATTTGTTTGCAAGCATTAAGTTCATTCTCCCTTGAATGCAATTTTCTTGTGCTTCCGCCCTGAAGGTATGTCAGAAAGAGAGTACAAATAGCTCACTTAACTATCTTGACTGAAAATACCAATGATAGAAGCATACAAGATTTTACTAACCAATAGTATAGCATGAATTACAAGCTTAAAAAATTATGTGCATTAATAAAACATGGAATACTTATCTTTTATAAATTTCAAGTATTTCATTCTGTAAAGTGAGTCCATATAGAAAATATCATGCAAATTCACAGAATGATGTCGCCATTCTCGAACATTACCAGAATTCTTCACATGACCAGTCTTGAATATCCAAAGGTTCTATACACTATGACAAACTTCAATCTTATCATATCTCCCTTCAAGCGGTTAGGCTTTTAAAGAAGGAACCTCTCTCTTTTACAGATTTTGCATAGACTTGTACACAGTCGGTCATAACTTTTGAACCCGACACTTTCTCGCCAATCGCTCCAGTGAGATTCTTCTAAATTTGTTTGTCACCAACATATCCAAAATTTAGCAAAATCCTACAGTGTATTTGTGAGATATGGTCCTCGTGTTGAGACTGTATTTTTTGAGACAGTCACACATTCACCATCAACGAACTACTCTTACATTTGCAACTTGGCTCTGATACCATGTTAAGGTTTTAGGATCGTTGTAAATGTAATAGCACTATTTAATTGTATGTGTTTTCCAATTGCAATAATCTCTTGCATTTATATTGAGAATGAGCCAAGAAAAGACTTGTCCCTTCATGGGACATGTCTATTCATTATTATGTAACTAATATAATGACAATTATGATTATATATATATAAATACATACATACACACACACACACACATATATATAATATCTCTTGAGTATTATATTAATTTCTCTAATATTTACATAATAATTATATATATATATATATAATATATATATATATATATATATATATATATATATATATATATATATTTAAGTATATATACATCTCATATACACTAAATATATATATACATATCTTCACTAGTATTGACTCATAGTGTTTATTCGACTGAAGCTACAAAACATCAACAATATTATTATATAATATAAATATTATCGATATAATAATTATATTATCAATATAGTATAATAATATATAATATAATTAATATTAATATAATAATTATATTATCAATACAATATAATAATATATAATATAATATTTATCAATATAATTATATTATCACAACCTTTATGTTATCTATGTTGACCTGAAGGAACCCGATCATAGCTACAATAACATTAACACTCTCTCTTAGCTAGGGAGGAATCCTTCTTGATAATTTGTTCTCATAAATAATCGATCATGTCAAATAGATAATCAATCAGTCTCAAGTGATGCAATGCTTCACTTGCGACAATTAGATGTCTCAAATTCATCCTTGCGATGCAAACAAACACAAGTGTTCATCACAGAATCACTCATGTGATGTCGTCATCTCATGATGACGGTCACCATAGCTACTCCCAGAGGGTGACTCAACTCAAGTGTTTAGTCATGGAGTCACTCACATGACCTCCACCATGGCTACTCCCAGAGGGTGGGTTCATCATGGCTACTCCCATGAATGGAAATATAAATGAGCACAAGTGCCCATCACAGAATCATTCGATGTGATGTTGTCATCCCATCATAACGTTCACCATAGGTACTCCCATAGGCTAAATAAACACAAGTGCTTAAGTCATGGATTATCTTACATGACATCCACCATGGCTACTCTCAGAGGGTGGAACAAGGGCTTTCAGCTCAAACTTCTCCCTCACAGAGATGAATGCTAAGTCATGGATTCTCTCACATGACCTCCACCATGGCTACTCTTAGAGGGTGGGTCCACCATAGCTACTCTCAGAGGGTGGAACAATGGCTTTCACCTCAAACTTCTCCCTCATAGAGAAGAATGCATTAACAAGGGATTGCACCTCAAACTTCTCTCTCACAGAGAAGGATGTATTAAGCAGACTCTTTTTGAAACAGATATAAACCTTCTGACCTCCTCGTCCAGGGTTGCTTCTGATGAAATGTCAGACTCACTCTGAATCTGATATCAACCTTCCGACCTCCTCGTCCAAGTTTGCCTCAGACGGATTTTCAGACTCCCTCTTGATGTTAATTCTTCTTCTTTGAAGAAATTGATCTAGATATGTGTCGCCAACTCAGCCTCATAGCAACACGCTGTGTCTTCATTCTTCAGCCTGCATGACTTTCACACAGGATGTTTTAAGCTCTTCTCTTGAATGCTCCTCGATCCAACAGGTATCCAACTATCTAGGAATATCACGACCTAAATGTTCGCATAAAGGCCTTCTAGCTTACATTCTTGGAACTTCATCCCATGAATCATAGTCCTTTGACTACTATAGTTTCCTGATCACTAGAGAAACCATTTCGACATGGTCCACTCCCTCTAAACCAATATGACCAAGATCCTCAGAAATCAAATTAAGAAGATCCTTTAGTTGCTCCCTCTGATACGGAAGCATACCCTTCTCACATAGTCCCAATCATGGAAGATATCTTGCTTTAGGAGACTCATCATCTGGCATGATCCACATATAGCTGAAAGTGCTAGATCCAAGACCACCTTGGACCTATTGTCATAAAGTCGAGTTCTATACTAGACAAAATATGACCATCCTGAGATTAGAAAAAAATCTCCTCGCGGTCTGCTCCCTCTCACTGGTAGATCCTTCTTGTCTCGTCTTTCCTGGTGCTACCATCACTTGTATAAATGCCTCGACAACATTCCTAATGTACCATTCTTCTTTTCTTGCAAGAACATCCTCGGGGACCAAAGAAAAGAACAAGAGCATAACAAGGCAAATGATTCTTATAGTACATATAGGGATACAAACAAGAGACTGATAAGAAAAAAATGTACTCGAGACTGATAAGAAAAAAATCTACTTCTTTCTTCTTTTTGAGTATTAGTCTTATGGTCGGTCTGTGGGATGATAAGTTTATTATGCTAGTGCTCACAGTCCTCCACTGTAAGTAGACAACAATTTATACCATATTTGGTAGAGTATTCCATAATATTCTTTGGCAATCAGCCAAAGCACTGAGACACTCACAGTAACTTGCAGCTTCACCTTTGATATGAGGTCCTCATAGTATTCGTGGTGAACAATTCTATGCAGACTGTCCTTAGCATTCATTGTGGACTCAATTGAGATCTACCTGCTGCAGATTCATTGTGCCCTACATGCTTCTACTACACCTCAATGTGGAAGGTTATCCACGGTGTTTTGTCTCTTCCAAACTCCAACACAGAGTCATCTCTTATCACTCAGAAGTTCCATTTGAGGCACAAATAACATGGGCTGTGATCTCCGACATAATACGGCAATCCAACATGTGGTCCTCTAAATATAGTCAATGTTCATTCCCAAATATTGAATGTGGATCTAATGTGGGAAAGACTCTGTAGCACACGACCCCGAGCAGTGGCTTCAATTCTTGCGGTGGCATAGAAAGTATCTTTGCAGACATAAAACATCGCAAGTCAAATCCTCCACACCACCAGAGCTATCATCCACAAGATGAGAGGTCTACTGCCAACTATTTCATCCACGAGATCAAAGATCTCCTCTAGCACCGTGTTGCACTACATCTCATTGCGTTGAGGTTTGAGACTGACAGCTCCAACACTGTATCGTGCCGTTATGAGGTTTGATCTCAATGACTAGCTTGGCTTCAAAATGGTTTTGTGTGAGCTTAGCGTGGTGCATCCCTCCAATATCGCGCGATCTAGCACGCAACACGATAATCTTCAAAAGCTTCTCAGAGAAATAATCACCACCATATCTGGAAGATATTTTGTCGACCTCATTCTTTCATCATTGTTTTCTTATACAAGTCTTCAATCAGACATTATTTGCTTATACAAGTCTCACTGGTTGTGATGTCCCCTGGGATCACATTGCGTTGAGGCATTCAAATCCAACAATCACCGCCTAGTCTGTGCTTTAATCTTGTATTTCAAGTTCTTGCGAATGTCATGAATCACAATATCAAAGAATTATATAATGCAAGTCAATTTGTAGAAGTTGTGAATTTGAAATTGTAAGCAAATATTGGAGACTTGTTGCTTGCTCGACAAAGTTCAATCTATGTTGCACATTGATTAGGAGGTTCCCATCATTATATTACCTTGGATTCAACAAAAATTCTTCACTGTGTTGTGCAGATGATTGGAATTGACGGAAATCGCATCCCTCAAGCCCAACAATGGATGCTACACTTTGATATTCTTCAGGATACTACTAAACATAGTTCTCGGCGATAGATATTTATTTTGGGAATAGGAGAGCCGATTATATTTCCTTAATCATAATATTGAAAGTGACAAAGATAATGACTGCATCCAACTTCCTCTCCTTGATTAGATTTACGGACTCTGTAATCATTGACATTCAGACATTGAGTGGACATATATTTAGTTCACAACATAATCATCCTTGCATATCGGAATGGTTCTATATCACCATTACAATTTGTGCAACACCTTCAATATTTGCAAATATTCCAGATCGCATATTCCTCTAATATTTGTTATATTCAGTCGTGGGTGGGATTGAGCCTTCATATAGTGCAATTCATACTTGATAGCAATAACTGTGAGCAACTTCATTGGCGATATCTCTTGGCACCATATTGTGATGATACAGATATATGCGATTAGTCATATTCGAAAACATCCTTTGCAGACTACGGTCCATATCATCAACGGAATCACCCTTTGTTGGCCGCGATCTCATATCAATGATATCATTCAATGCATACCAAATTGTAGGATATCATCATTGATAGTAATTGGGTCAAGGTAGATGTTTGTGAGCACAAAGCAATTTCACAATTATCGTCCATTATACATTGAGCCTCTATGGGGATCACCATCAGACCAACAATAATTTCACACGGGTGGGATTATCTTTGAGTTCATAGTTTCCGACATTCATATAAGGCGTGCATATACATTCTTCGTGGAAAGAAGGTATCATATTCTTTTGTTGTCACTTTCTCTGTTCCTGGTTATTCCTCCCAGGCTTTGCTCTGATACCATGTTTTTTTTAATTGTTTGGAGGTTGTGTAGATGAGATTATTAGTGAGGAAGATTTATTCCTCCTTTATACTCAACGGTGGTGCCCCTTCACCAAGAGTCACCGCTCTTCCCTTAACATGATAATATTATATAATATAATAATTATTATATTATTATATATTATAACAATTATATAATATAATTATTATCCATATAATAATTATATTACCAATACAATATAGTAATATATAATATAAATATTATTGATATAGTATAATTATATAATTATTATTAATATAATAATTATATTATCACAACCTTTATGTTATCTATGTCGGCCTGAAGGGATCCGATCATAGCTACAATAACATTAACACTTATAAGCGTCCCTTGAAAATGAGGAAACTTCCAATAGAGGTTTCTCAGATATATCACATCAATTACATTGGATTTTCTTCGAGTGCTGATATGTGGTTGACAAGTAATTTTCAAAATTTCTATAAAAGTTTAAATGTTTTTTTGTTGGCAGAAAATTCTCTTGTTAAATTTCAAAGATGTAAGAATATGAAGCAAAACAATAATAAAGCTTAAGATGTATGCATGCATTTAAACTTTACCAATTGATTGAAGATATCATTATCTCCAAAGTCCCCCATGTTATGTTTCTAAAAATAATGGGATTTCCCTCTTTTTTGTCATCTCCAGGTGATTTTGGTTTTAAATATATATTTTTTCTGTATGAATCGACTTCAATACTTTAAATTGTTGGTTTTTTTTTTCTCATAATTTTCTAAGCATTTTAGTATTTTCAATCTCTAAAGATATCCATTGTTTAATATATATAGTTACCAGGAGGCAAGGACAAGGACTAGTACACCATTTTCAAATTGGAGATGGATACTTTGGAGACAGATATAGCTGTCTCCAAAGTACCTACCATTTAGAAATTGGAGATGGGTACTTTAGAGACAGATGTATATCTGTCTCTAAAGTACCCATCTCCAATTTCTAAATGGTGTACTAATGCTTGTCCTCGTCTCCTGGTAACCATGCATAAAAGTGATCAAATTGAAATTTTAATTGATGTAGACTAAAAGCATACCCAAATTGTACGACATAAATTTGAACTTCAAATCTACTCTTTTTAAAACTTTCACCAATACTCTAACAACCAATACCTTTGCACACCATAAATGAAAGAACACATAATTCATATTGAGTTAAATGAGAAAGCTAACTGGCACTATCACACACTATAAATGAAAGAATACTTAAATTCATACTGAATTGAAAGAAACCTTTGTTTCTTTCTAATACCACTGCCCATTTTTTAAATTTTTTTTCAAATATGTTTTTGCATATCCTCTAAACTATGCTCTTGCATTTACACACACAGACACCAATAGAAGATTTAAAAGACAATGATTTTAGCAAAGATCTGTACCCATCCATTGTGAAATGTGACAGAAAAATTCACCCAAGTATTACCCCAAAAAACTTACTCTGGGTCCTCCTTGCGACAACCTTCATGAAATTTGCAAATTGCAAGCATTTTTCTGAACTTTAGAAATAGAACAAAAATGTCATACTCTCACCAACGCACAGCCTATATAAATAGATCGCAGCCCTTTCCAGGAAAACTGGGCAACCCATTGGATAAAGATAGCTATGGCATCAAATATAATTCATATTCAGTATCTTAACCAATTTGTGGGTGACAATTCTTGGAATGGCAAAATCGGTGAAGGCAGTGATAACAGCATAATTAATAATCATCACCCTTATTAATAGGCAGCATAAAGCAGCACCTAGAATGTCATGTCTCTTATAAAAGAGATCTTCAGTCAAAAGGGTGCATCACTTCACTTGAATATAGAGATATAAAAGGAAAGACATTTTATTTGAAAAGGCATGAAATTGGCAAGTTGGATTGAGTTCTTTCAAGAGAATTGATCAGCATTTGAGTGATTGGATTATTGGATATAAATCAAGAAATTGTTCATGAAATGAGAAGAGCAGCCATTGCAATTATTAGTGAATAGGTCATTGAGTCATAAACATTAAAACATAACCAGCAATATATAAGTATATATGATTCTAGTAAGTTGCTCAAGAAATGTTTAATAAGATTATTCAAGATTATATAAGGTAATTATTAACTTTTCTTAAAGCAGATTTCCTTTAAGCAATCTATTTTGAATTTATAGTAATATCTTGCAAATAGAAAAGACAAGCCAGCTTTCTGAGTTCACAAGAGTTGAAGTACTGGCCATTCTTCATCAAATATGCCACATTGAGATGGATGGATTGAAGGTCCTGCCATGCTCGTGAGTTGGAAGGCAAATGAGAGCTGCTGGGCTTGTTGAGGAAGGCAGTCTTCATACGTCTTATCAAGCATGCCGCCTTGAGATGGATGGATTAGAGGTCTTTCCATGCTTGTGGGTTGGGAGGCAAATGGGTACTCTTGGGCTTGATTGAAGAGGATGGCCAACCTCCAAGGTGGGCTGAGGGATGGGGTGGAACTGAAATTCCGCCATGTTTGTAGGCCAGGGGGTGTTGAGGATCAGGGATCCAATCATGCCCCCCTGGGCTTGAGGTTGTTCTCAAGTTCGCCTCCTTGAGATGGATAGACAGGGAATCCACCCATGCTCTCACAATACAAGGACAACTGTCCTTGAGATTGCGGTTTGCAAATATTCCTAATGAATTCCTAGTATGATTGACTACAGGAATATGCTTTGATCAAAATAATAATTATGTATATGTTGGATTGAATTGCATATTTATGATGAGTATATAGCTTTTAATGTTATTATGGATTCTTAATATTTAATGTCCTAATACGAGTTTCTAGTGATTATGTTGTGTGCAGGCCCTAAACCAGAAATATTCCAAAAGGGCCCTTACGGTTGGCAATTTTATTATATGTTTAGGTAAATATAGATAATGCAGTTTTCATCTTAAGTTGGAATCATTGTTCCTGGAGTAAATTCAGGTAAATCCCAAAAAGGGGACATTACAAAAAAATTCTTTCAAAGACTCATAAAGATCTTTTATTGTTGTTGCTGCCTGAAAAATACAAATGCTGGGTGTGGCCTGCCTTAACAAAGTTTTCTAAGTTGTTATTTACAGTGGGAAGAGGCCGTGCACTGCTGCTTTATTTCTTAAGCCACCTCTTTTTTCCTAAGTTGCCGGTTCGGGTTCGGGTTCGGGTTCGGGGATGGATTCAGGTTCGAGAATCCGGTTCGTGGATTCGTGAATTCTTTTTTCCCATTATGATTCGTATGGATGTGTGTGTATATATATATACAAAAAAAAAGAGAAATATACATAACTGTAAAACTAAATCATTTCATAGTATGAATCTATGATGCTTGATCATTGATCAATGCCAAATGTCAAAGTCTTTATAACTAGGTCTTAGGTAGTCTTTTTTGGTGGCTGTTTTCAAGTCCCTAGGTCCGGCAAATGAGGTTTGAGTGATTTTGGCCTGTTGGGAAGTCATGTCTGTCTGGGATTTGGGCGAGAGAGTCTATCATATAGATGGGGTCAAAACCAAGTGAGTTGTGATAAAACGAGTTAAAACACTTTGAGAAAATCCTTTTGCCAGCTTCAGTTTGACCTTAGAAAGCCATGATGGATTGTGGCATGTAACCCTGTTGAAGACTTGCTGAATCTTGAAATTGGCTAAGTCTGGAATTTTTCAAAAACCCTCAAAATCTAGAATTTGCATCTTAACTCCTATGAAGCTGGAACCTATCTCAAACATCTTGAAAGTATTTATACAAATATAACTTAAAGTATAAGAAATTTTTCTTATACTTAAATGTTATATTTGTATAAATCCTCCCGCCCCTCGATTGGAAAATTAGGTCAATTTAGGGATAGATGAAAAAAAAAAAAAATTCAAAAATGACATATTAAGTGCTTTATGCCTTCATAGGCCGCGGGTCCCTGGGGATTTGCGTGGATCCATGTAGGACCCTTGAGGATTCACGCTGGATCCCCTTGGGTCCGCGCTGGATCCAGGCATGGTCCGTGTGTGGACCTGTGGGTCTGTCCACCTGGATTTGGCGCGGACCTGTCCTCGAATCCGGACCCAGACCGGACCCAGGCCTGGTTTGGGGGGCCAGGGTGCGAATCTGGCTTGGTAGCTTTTTTCTTGCAAATGATTTTTTTAAAAAATCCAGCACAAACTTTTGTGAGCAGACATAATATTTCAAAAACCAAGAATGCATTTGGTATTACAAACTTTGATTTGCCATCTTTCCTTCTCCATTTTTCACAAAGCATGACACAAAACTCTTTACTCTTGGTCATTATGTATCGAGATTGTTCTGCATACTTCATTATTCACTCCATCATTCACATAGTTGGGATGTTCAATTTTCTTAGATACATTGTTGAAAAGGCTAGAGCACACAAAACTCCAGAATATCCCATGATTGCAAAAAAATATAAATGATATATTATTTTTTGGGATAGATTTTACATTGATATCATCTGCTTATAAATCATTGTTTTCCTGTACAGACTTCTCAAACCAATTAAGACCTTGAGAAGCTTCCAACAACTAACTTACAAACTCATCACTAATACATAATATTTATTAACAGTAACAAGATTTGTAATTTTTTATTTATTAAATAGTATACTATACTAACTGTTGTGAGGTTTTCACACCATCACCCCATTGCAAATGGAGACCCCCTCTTTTCGCTCGTAGTCGTTAGCTTAGTTAGGTTTTGGCAGTAAATTTGACAATTCAGAGCTTAAAAGATTGAGGGGTGATTGAGAAATCAAGTTGTCAAGCTGCGATTTTAAAGTGGGAATGTTGAAATTAAAGACCTTCGGGTAGAGCCTAAAATCTTAAGTGTATTTAAATTTTGGCTAGTCAATTAGTCCAAAATACATTATAAAGGCCTATTCCATGCATAAGGGCCTTGAAATCCTTATAGAAATTGATTTTCCATATTTAAAATTGCCAAAATCCTAAGGAAAATCAAATTTTCTTTATAAAAATACACAAAATCCGGACTTATCATGAATTTCCCCACTTATTTTGATAAGAATTTGGACTTATCATGAATTTTCTCACTTATTTTGATCAAAATTCGGACTTATCATGAATTTCCCCACTTAAGTTACCGATGCGTAGCTCTCAAGCCTGGAGGCGGAGGTGGAGGCGTAAGGATGCGGAGGCGGAGCCGGGTGCCTTGTGGATGCGCCCAGGAAGCGCATCTTGGGCCCCCGGATGCTCTATGGATGCACATCAAGCAAAGCACTGTCATCCAAGATAGAATACTTGCCAGATACCACAAAATATACACATCAAGCAAAGGAATATCTGATGCGACTGATTATATTGCTCCGCAAAAGAGGCTCGGCCAATGAGGACGCTTCATTTTCAAATATTTGCTTCCATACTATAGTTTAGTGTCAAAATATTTCTCTGTACAGTGATATATAGCCTTTCTCAATAATATTTCCGCACTTTAGTCTTCGGACTAGCAGTCCACAACAACCACAAAATATATTTATCTATATATTTGCCCAGCGATAATAAGCTCTAGAAATTCTTAGCCGCAATGGTCTTCAAATGAAATATTAATGTTCAAATTCAAAGGTTTGGCTCTTTGAATTAATCAATGAGTAATGTATTCCTACGGCTCAACCCATGATATAGTTCAAACATTAGCTAGTTCCGTTGGCCAAACCTTAGAAGATAGAAGCCCGAAAATAATTATTAATATTTATCAAAACTATTTGATATATATATATATATATACACGCATCCAAACACATCCACATCCCCTAAAAATTTTTTTCACGCATCCACGCACCTGAATCTCGCATTCGCATCCGAATCGGTAACTTAGATTTTGATTAAAATCCGGACATAGTATGAAACTCCCCACTTTAATTGACATTTTCCTAAAATTTTTTGAAGTGTTGGGAATAACATCCAGACATACTATGAATTTCCCCGCTTTGGATTTTATAGTATGTACTTAGCCAAGTTTTGGAAGGTGAAGTTGGAACTATCCAGACCCAAGTCATTTTTCCCTCGAGTAACTTGGAAAGTGAAAATTTTTCTAAATGCGGAATTCATCCATCCACACATGGGTCGTTTTTCCCTTGGGAGTGATTATGGAAGGTGGAAATTTTTTCTAAATATGGGATTGAATTTATCCCTACATGGGTCGTTTTTCCCTTTTAGGGCCATTTTTGTTAAGTGAAAATGTCAAGTTTTCGGATTATATTATTCTCCCTTCTACGGATAAGGAAGATTATTTAAATGGGAACAATGCAAATTTGAAACAATATGGAGTCCCTAAGCTGGTCAATTTTCCCTTGGTGAAATAAAATAAAAATAAAAATAAATTAAATAAAGGGAAAATAATATTTTTAAAGTTCTACAAGCTTCTAGAAGGTAAAATGTTTTATCCCACATTGCTTGTGTGAGTGAAAATCGAAGCCAAAACCTCTTTAAAAGGAGAAGCTACAGCAATAAAGAAGAATAAGAAAATGAGCAAGTGGCTGAAGGAGATAGAAGAAAAGTCTAAGGAGCTGGAAATTCAACCATAGGAGGGCTTTAATCAACACTTAGCAATCTGATTGCTGGGTAAAATCAGAGACCTCCAAAGGATGAAGATAAGGTGAGTTGGCTATGATTTTTTTGCAAAATTCTTTGGATTTTCCTCATCCACAACTTCATCACATTTGGTGGCAGGGGTAATTGGAGGGAGAAATCTGAGTCTCAAGACCTTTTTGGAGGCATCTGGAGGGCTGCAAGTAAGAAATCTTCGAACTTTCAAAAGTCTGAAAATGCAAGGGTTTGATTCTTTTGCAAAATTCATTTGAAATCCAAAGTTCTCGATCCTCATTATATATCATTGAAGACTTTATCAGAGGATTAAACGCAAATTCTGAGGCCATTGTGAGCTGAAATTACATGTGTCTTCAGACCAAATCTGAAAACACCAAAACAGGAGCGATTTTGGGAAAAACTCCCATAATTTATTAACTCACCAAATCATGGCAAGTCTGATTGCAGGTTCATTGGAGGGCAGAAATCTGAGTTACAAGATCAATTTGGGGACGCCAAGAGGCTGAGAGTGCATGAATCTGCAGACTTAAGTCTGAAAACCTCAAGATGGTTCGATTTTCATAGAAAAATCAGATAAAATTCCTGAGTGACAAATCCGTATTAGAATTCATTATAAGGTGTTTGGGGAACATTTTTAAAAAGAAACCAGCTGATTTTTAGAGGAAAGTGCTTGAGGTAAGCATGTTGTGTATTTGTCTTCAGAAAAATTAGAATTCATACATTAATGAAAAGGTTTGGTCCTTGCATGTGTTACATTAATCAATTTAGTCATGATTTTAATGTCCTATCTATCTGATTATGACTTATTTGCAGACCATGTCCTCAGACCTTGTCTTTAGAAAATTTCTAAAATACATGACTAATAAAATTCTGATTTTTTTTCAGGTCCATAGTAGCAAAAGACTAGTTTTGTGTTCTAAAATTGGTTTGTTTTCAATCTTGTCTTCAAACAAGTCCCCAGACTTGAAATTTCAAACTTGTCTTTAGACTTTAAATCTCTAGTATTTGGTTCCAAGTTTCATTTATAGCTTTCTAGGTGATTGTTTCGAAGTCATAAAGCTCCAAATTAATGGTAAAATCAAGGGATTAAGAGTGAAGTTAATTTCCTAATTAGATTTCCTTACAAGATCATTAACTTCATGCCGCCTTCTCTTTTGCAGGTCTGATTGTGTGAGACATTAATAAGCAAGGAGTACACGGATGAAACAAACTCAAGTAAATCACAAGATCCCTATTCAAGTTGATCTTCCATTTAGAGCCTAACATGACAAAACCAAGGACAAAGTAAAGGACATTTTATAGGAACTTCATTTTATCCTTGGCCCTATCAATTTTCCACCAAGAGGATGAGCAAGAATCAAAGCAAGGATTGAACAAGGAGAGTGAAATCAATTAATCCCTATGACAAGCAAATTTCCACCATAGGTGACTACATGTAGGCAAGCGAATGAAGAAAGCGGAAGGATTTAACAATGCAATTACAATATGGATAATTCCACAACAAGGCAAAGGGAACTTGATATATTCAAGGATTCAATTCATGGACACCCATGTGTCCCTATGCAAGTCAACTTTCACTTGATTAAATACTTGAAGAATAAGGACTATATTACAAGGAGATCAACTTGTCCCTCTTCACATCAATTTTCCATAAGGATCAAACAAGTACACCAAGGAATGTTCGAGGATGATTTTAACACCAAAGTTAGCATAGGAACATGGAAAACGACACAAGGACAAGTGTGAGGTCGAGAGCAAGAAAGAATTCAAAGACAAGATTCCCATCTAGTGAGTGATTCTGATGATGATCGATTCATACAAGGAAATGGATTGAGAAAGATTTAATATGCCAAGGAATATGTTAATCTGTTCAAGGGATTGCTCCAAGGATCAAGTTTGAAGATGAAGAAGACAAAGAACTCCAGTGAATGAAGGTGGAAATGTGAAGGGTTCAAGTATTATAAAGTCAAGACATCCAAGCGAAAGAAGTCCAAGAACAATGAAGAATTCTTAAGGACAAGGAAGTGGAATTAAGATAAAATCGCAAGAGAAAAGAGGCATACTTCGGATTGGGATAATACATGGGATACTTGCATGGAAAAGTTAGAAGTCATGGAGTTGCAACATACCAACCTTCCTAATATTGACATGAAGGAACTTAGTGGAATTGGGGTGGAATTGGGTGCAAAACTTCCCCTTTTTTACCAAATCCGCCGTTTGGGACGCTAAACTGCAATTCGGGTTTTGGAGATCAAAATCCGGTTTAGGCACCAAAATTGGTGGCAGTATCTTCCCACCCAATAGGTAGAATTTGAAATCATCTTTTGGGTTTTGGGTTTTTGTGAACCCCATTTAATTGGTCGTCGGGTCCCCATCGTCCGCTCAACACGCAAGGTGGGTGAGTTAACAGAAGGAAAGATCCAATAAGTAAATAGAGGAAGGATCAAATCAAATTGTTCACACTTCCATACCAGACATCAAGAGATCTGACCAAATCAGGATATATCATATTTACTTGATCGCCCATGGATCTCATGTGAAATCATGCAAAAATGTCCCGTGATACAACTACAACTTTAAGTGTTGAAGTCAGGAATGGTATGCATGAAATTTGTATCAGGTAATATGTTAAAGTTGAAAAGTTCTCCTTTTTGTGCTACTTGCCAACATTGTACAAGAGAACTCTCATCTTCGAAGGATTCTAAAGAAGATGGTGTTTCAAAACGGCTTATGCTCTGAGGCTGCCAATATACCCTCAGATAGATTTTAGGATAGGTAAATTCCAAAATTTAGAAGGATCTTAGGGTAACTGGACCAACTATAGGGACAAGACTGCCCTCTTCACTTTTGGCTTTGCAAAACCAAGGCGGGTGCACCTAACCCAGTGAAAACTATACTTTACACACCAAAGACTGGGTTTGAATAACAGATTGATAGTAAGAAAGTACTAAATGCTAACCACACATTCATTGACTCTCCATTACTATTGGGTAACACAACCACACAACCAAAGTCCTAAAACTTAGAAAGGTTATTGATTTTAAGATTTGGAATGTAATAACTTCAATCAATGTATGTTAACAAGAGAAGTACTCATTTAGGCCAGTGCCTCATCCATTGGGCAAGATTTCTTAGACACAAAGACACACAGGTTTGAGAATATCTAAGAATTCATAGCCATAAATACATTTATCCTAATCTTTACTGCTTACAGAACATCCTTACATAGACAAGGGCAAACTCATATCCCATCAGGAGCATTGTTTAATCCAATCCTAGATCAGAACTCAAGAATGAAGATACATACATAAAAACAATATGTAATGAGCTAGAAAACTCAAAGCTTACTTGACTTGACACAAAGGAGAGATAAGAATCAGATATTTATATTAAGTATGATGAATTCCTTCTGTGTATACAATGAATCACAAGACACCCTGCTTGCAAACTACAGCTTAGACCTGCAACTTTCTTCTTTTATCAACAAACACTGAATCAAAAACTATTACAAACCCTTGGGACCAGAAACTTGGGACTGATTTTGAACTTCGAAACTGGAACCGCTTCAAAATCAACAATTCAACATTATATAACCCTGGTTACCTTGGAATCCTAAACAAGTTAGGATGCAACAAGCTACGGATAACCAGGGTAAGGGCTAGGGTTTCCACCCACCAAAACAATTCAAAAGATCAGAATTCAATACATTGGAGGGAAAACCGAGCAACCCTGAGTGATCAGACCTAAAAATCTGTCTTCATTTATAGTAATTCTTTTGGGATTGTATTGAAGATCATGAAATTCCATGTAAATCCATCTGATCAAACACCTACAACATGCCTCGAGCAAGTAAACCCATCCCCTCACGGTACAAAACTTTGCAAATAATCATCAGACTCACTGGACCACATTGCAACAGTCGACACCACCAAACTAATCAAATCCGGCCGCTAAAACATTCAATTCTGGTCCTTTGCTGGAAACCCTAAAAAATTTGAATTCAAACTGCAACGGTTACATCCATGGCGCCAGCAGTAAATCGGTGGTCATAATTCAAATCTGGATCAACTTTATATCGTGACCGTCGGATCCTATTCTTTCGCGGGCTTTATGACTTAACTCATCAGACACCTCGGGTTAACTCCTAGCGAACATACGACAAAGCATTTTCTATTCGCAGAATAAAATTCCTAACCCATTGTTTAACTCTGCGATTCAGCGAACAAAGAAAATGAACTTACCCCGGTCACATTTGGCGAACTGGCGACTGAAGGGTTTCGCCAATTCGCAGAACACTTTTTCTCTGCCGGTTTATTTAGCGATTACGCGAACACCTTCGCTAAATCGCCAATTGATTTGGAGCACCGCCATCTTTCTTCGCGAATGAGCGAAGCCTTTGAAAATTTGTCAGGCCGCTAAATACTTTGTCAGAACCTCCAAAAGACTGAGATTCACCCATGGGCCCGCTTATAAGATCAACGGTCGCCTCATCTTCACATAGAGCCAGAAGATTCCACCAGATTACACGCCCGTCATCGATTAAGAATCTTATCCCCGTTCTGCAGGTCCTCTGACAGGATATGAAATCAACGGTTGTCTCATGTTCTGGTGTGTCAGAAAAAACCCTTTAGATCAAACGTCGATCGTCGATGCTCTGCAAGTGTCAGAACCCATTGAACCTTGAAAAACCTGGCCCCACTGACAACATGTCCAATCATTATAATGTGGACCAATGAGAAGACGCCAACTACGCACACCTGGTAGGTGGATCCGCTGTATTGAAAAGCTACATCACGAAGCAAATTGAACGGTTGTCGCAAGTCCGCAAGCGTTTGACACATCCTTTGTGAAGTCACGCCCACCGTTAGATCAAGATGTTGTCAGAGCTAGGCCCAGGAAAGAAATAAGGCCGGAAACATTAGGAAAAATTAAAGCACAGGACTTAGGAGATGATCATTTCGCCGGGCACTAAACTTAGGAAATATTAACTGGGGAGACTTAGGCATAGCGGCAAATATTAAAGGGGCCCGAAAATAAAACCTTAGTCGTAAGATCGCATAACATGAAAAAGGCTCATGCGATCATGCGACAAAGCGGTCAATTATTAGCACATGCGCTATTTAGGACTTTAGTGGCCTGAAAAAGTAACACGAAATTAGAACAGGGCTAGGGCACACTAGGGTTTTTTTCAGTATAACGGCTAGATTTTTAAATTTTGACAAGGGTTTTAAGGCCAGAGACAAAAAACATTGCAGGGGCCAGAAGAAAAGTGCTACAACCATGAAATTTTTTGCAGGTACTAACAGACGACTTCACAGGTTTGGGGATGTACCAAACCAAATGTCAAGTTTTAAGCATGAAGACAGAGAACGGAGTAGCGCCTTACATTTCAATCAAGAAAATGTAATTGGCAATTGTAATGCCGATTCCTTGACACGTTCGTTCTGTAGTCGCATATGTTTATGACTAGATTCTTCAGTGATAGAGAACTTAAAACACTGAATGAGAGAGACCGAGGAACTGAAAGTAGAATACAAAAGTCTTTATCAAGAATATTACTAGGAATATGGTTATTGGAGGCAACCAAACGCAGAAGATGGATTGTCTCAGTTATTTTCCGGGTCAACCAAATGGTCCAAACTATCTTCCAAATACACAAAACCGGAATTTCAAAACCTTATTTTGAGATAATCATGTTTTGAGTCAAATTCTAATTCCTCAACCAAACAAGGCCTAAGTTTATTGATTTTGCTAAAAGGGAGAAGGAAAAGAGAGGCATACATGTTCATAATGATGAGTTGTATGACTAGGTGGTTTCCTTACTTCCTATTGGTCCTCAAGCTTTTGAATTTTCTTATTGGCTTATTTTGTGATGCTTCATTTCTATTGGCTCTTTTTGGTTGCCCTAATTAGGGTTTGTAATGGTTTAATCTGGGCCATTGATTTCAAATCAATCTTGGGCATTCATTATAATTGGGGCTTTTATATAAACCTCACCCCTCTCATTTGTAAAATAGGACTTGTTGGAGAATTGTTGCTAAGATAATGCCAAGCTTGCTCTACTCTTCATTGTGTCTTGCATGGTGAATTGTTGTGATCAAGTTTGAATTATTGCATGGTGATCCACATTTTCCTCACTTAGCTTAGCATTTCATTTCATGTTTTTTATATTAGAATATTATAATGTTATTTTAATGGTCATCTTAGTTAATCTTTAGTTTATTTGGTAGTTTCTATTTTCGTCTGTAGTTCACGATTGTTTCTTTTTAGAAACAGTCTTTGTAAATCTATTTAAGGAGCTTTCATCTCCTCTGTTTAATACATCAACATTGATTTACCATAACAGTTTAGAAATAGTTTAGCTGAATGAAAGTAATTGTGGATGTTCACTTGCTTGATTCGAACAAATTCGGGCCACTAGCTTCTTGCTGATTGTAAGTGTGCCTTGTGTGGTTAGCCGATGAATGAAAGCATTTAACTTCAATTGGTATTGAATCTTTAGTTTGTATCCATTTGATGAGATTGCAGAGGAGATATTGATTTGAAAACCTTTTGAGTATTCCTTAGAAGCTTGCAGTAGGTGGGTGGAGTCACTGATAAAGCTACATCTAGTAGAGTACAAGTTCATCCATACTTCCTTCCATCCCGAGTTAGGAGTAGAAGTAGCTGTAGAAGTTAAGTTTAAGTTTAAGTTGAAGTGGAAGTTGGAAAATCAAAATTATATTTTCATTGCACATTGTGAAGCCAAATCTTTAGAAGTGCAAGTAGTTGATATCCGTTGAATGAACAGTGTAAGTCCTCTTAGTGATCCAACAAATCACATTATTTCACTGAGCGAGTGTCCATAGTTAATGGAACCTTGAAGTCATTTCATGATCTTACTTTGCAAGCTTAGTATAAGAAGTGACCTTATTCAAGAGAGAGTTGGAGATTTGGTATATCATCTTGGAATACTAAGTATTTGATTCTCTATGTTGTAGTGGAACAAGAATCACATCAAATCTAACCAATAGCTGTAATATGATAAATTAATATTCCCAACGAACTTCTAATCTGCAGATAATTTCTTTCTTGTATACCATACCGCACACAACTTCTCTCAGGTTCTCTGGACATTTAAGAAGTATCTTTTTGTTCAGTTTTACTCGGGTTTGTTCTGGCCCAAGTCATTTCAGCTTAATTGATTGCTTTTTAAAGTGATAGATTTTTGTGGTGAGTGCTAAAATATAGATCTGTGTTGTAGTTACCAAAATTTAGATCATATGGCAGTTGCTATATCTATATGGTAGTGCTAGACAGTTATTATAATATTATGTAATTTAAATTCAGACAATACACCTGTTATTTCATGCACAAAATGCTTATGCTGAATATGATAAAAAATGTCATTAAAAGATTGTGCCAATGGTCCCAAACAAACCCTTATATGCACTTTTGTATGACTTGCAGTGCAATGAAAGCCGAAATGAAGACTCTACCCCTTCACATGCAGTTGCTTTGAACACACCTTCAATGTTAAAGAGAGCATCTGAACTTGGTAATGGTGTCTGTTTTCTTTATTGGGTTGAACTTTATATGATGGCATATTTATAGATTTTTGGTTTAGGAATCTGATAGAAAAGGTCATTATTTTACAGCACCAACTCACGTATTAGTGGTTCGAGGGCTAGATGAACATGTTGATGAAGAAACATTACACTATGAGTTTTCTAAACATGCTCCAATCAAGGTATAACGTTGACTAATTTGGAAGAAACACACATTGCATGGGGGTCACAGTTTTGACCACATGGATGTCTGCCAAGTACAGCCTGCATATTCTACTGTTATTGTTTTTCAGATAAGTTATTGCACTTTGTGTATTTCTGTTCGCATAAAAAATATTATATGGAAAAAATTGTATTTACTTATGCAGGATCTTCGCCTTATTCGTGACAAATTCACTCATGTTTCACGGGGATTTGCGTTTGTACACTTCCATTCGGTAGAGTCAAATTCTTATAAATTTTTGTGTGTAAGAAGTGTTGATTTTCTTTTTCTTTTCCTCTATCACCTCAGCCATTGTATGTAATGATGGGGAACACACCTTTCAGGTAGAGGAGGCAACCAAGGCTCTGGAGTTTACGAATGGTATGTTTCTTGAAAAGAATGGGCAAGTTTTGAGAGTGCAATATGCAAAAAACATTCTTGGCCCATCTTTGGCCACTGGAGCCCCCACTCAAGCTAATAACCTTGCAGCTGCAGCAATTGAAGCTGCTACATTTGCACAACAGGTTTGATCTTATTGTTGCATTATTATGATGATGTTATGTGCTGAAATTTTTAACATTAGATGCTAATAAATTTTGTCACAGTAAATTGCTAATATGGGCATGATATGAGCAACTTCATTCTACATTTATCCTTTTCATTAGGAACTTGGTTCAAAGGAAATCTCATGTTACTAGACAAATAATGTTTAACTTATTAGATCTTCAATTTTGCAATTTTATGACTTGTACGAGTCAATTTTTTTACAGTATGATGCCGTAGGATGGGCTCCAAAGGAATTTAACTTGGATCAAGGTCAAACAAACTCACATGCTGTTGACAAATGTGGGGCAGCAGATGTGGGTGGAAGCTCTGCACTGCAGAATGCTACTACTACTTCTGAATTAGGCACAGCTCCACGGTCTGGTTTTGTCTGGGATGAAGCCTCTGGCTATTATTATGATGCTGCTTCAGGATTCTATTATGATGGCCATACTGGTAATTCATATACAGGCTTATTTTTGTTAATGTTCCTTGTGAAATGTGATGTCTTTGCTGTTCAGTATTATGACCTACAATAGATTAGACTCTGGAGTACAAACTGGTGTTACTATGTTTGGATGAAGAATGCTTTTTCTAAGGATATGTGGTATAATTTGCAGGGCTTTATTATGATGGTAATAGTGGTATGTGGTATTCTTACGACCAAGAAACACAGCAATATACTCCTTGTGCAGATCAGTCTGCTAATTCCAATTTTGGATCTAATAAAGATAAGGCTGCAGAGGGTGTGTCTCAGGCGAAGGTGATAATTTCAGCTCCTGCTGTTACAGTTACTACAAACTTGGAAGCTTCAGATAAGAGATCATCCTTACCAGAGGCTGTACAGGCTGCTGCTCAGGCTGCTGCCAAGAAAGAAAAGGAAAAATTGAAAGAAAAGGAAAAGGAAATCCGATTGGCATCAAAAAGCACTATACTTGCCAGCAAGAAGAAAATTAGTAATGTGCTAACAAAGTGGAAGCAACGACAACATGAGGGTCCAGCACCTCGTGTTGTTCTGGATGGTGCATCATCAGTAGTTTCGTCATTGAAGTCTACTGATGAAAAATATAAAGGTGCTACGGGTGCTAGTTTAGAAATGTCTAGTCAAATTGGGAGCACTCCGAAATCAAGGTCTGAAGTAATAAAAGCAAAAGATAGTGACTTAGATGGGCCAGCTTCCATAAGCCGCGAAATAGAAATCCCCTGTGGTGTGAGTTACAACACCTCTGACCGTTCATTGAAAACAAGACCTGTGGCTGTCAGTAATAGTTCTGGCGGAAAAATAATGGGGGTGATTAGAGAATCTAGTAGGGTAATGAAGATGTCAGATTCTAGTTACACACAGCCTTCTGAAGCCCCAATGGTTGTTACAAGGGCATCCGTCCCAGAAACTACCGTGGTTTCAAGTTCATTCAAAACAGATGCGTCAGCTCTTGGTTCATATATATCAATGTCTGGAACAAAACGAAGATTTTCAGAAACTCCTCAAACAGTTTATAGGGATAGAGCTGCAGAGAGGAGAAGTCTGTACGGGTCATCTGGCCCTGGTGATAGTCTCTCTTAGATATTGAGCTTAGAGAAAAAGCTTAAGGTACTTTCTGAGTGCACTGTATGTAAGCTTCAGGTCCATGCTTCTTGTTGTATTAACCCATATTGAAAGGTCTTGTTGCAATTTTGGTCCGCATGTTTGTTTATCAGACAGCTTGTTTGAGCTCATGGATAGTAACTCTGCATCAGTAAATTTGATATAAACACCATGTTGATAACACATATAATTGTTTTCCCCTGCTATGAAGGTCGAGAAATGCCATTCCCTCTGGGTTTAGGTGGCAAGGGTAGGGCACATGACATTTGTTTACCACAGGGAGTTATGGCAGAGATGGTAGGACAAACCGTTGAAGTTATTACTAGTGAGGAAGCTATTGACAAAGAGAATATTGGGAATAGAATGCTGTGAAATATGGGCTGGCAAGAAGGCTCCGTGAGTGTTCGATTTGCTGCTTAATGATTGGATAAAGGTGTGAAATTGAGAATGGTTGCTATGATATTTTCTCTGCTGATTTTGTAGGGTCTTGGTAAAGGTAGAACTGGAATTCTAGAGCCAGTGCAGGTTCAGGCTACAGAAGAAAGAGCTGGTCTTGGTACTCAGGTACAACGCAAGATTGATTCTCGGTTCGAGACACACCCTGGAGATAGTTATAGAACATTTGTACAGAAGAATGCTCTAGCTTGATTTCTCGAAATTCCTTAGTTATAGATATTCTTTGCATATATTTCTAATGTTTCTTAATGATATCATTCTCTTTAAGTCTGTATATGTGCTAATGCTTGCTAATCTTATAATCATCTGGATACGTTTATGTGCAATTTTGTAAATGTTTAGCTTTGCTAACCATGATAATATGCTACGTGCTAAGTTCACTTTCCTCAGGCTACCTAATGTATGTATCAGATAATGAGTCCACATCAAAAAGCGGAACAATTACTTGGGATCCTGTTTATCCGTTTCATTGCAAAAGCTCTATATGTGGGTTGGAGGAATAAATAGCAGTGTAACTTATTGTGCATGGTCATCTAATTTCTCTCAAATAGTTGGTGCACAAATGCATCGATGATTTTGTTACACACTATGAGATGAAAGTCAAGTCTGTCAGTTAATGTACTTCACTGTGAGATTTGTCGATTAGGCATAGTGTTACTTCTTGTGAACTTAGTCTAACAATGGCTGAAAGATATAAACAACTGTCACACTATGAGATGAAAGTCAAGTCTGTCAGTTAATGTACTTCACTGTGAGATTTGTCCATTAGGCATAGTTTTACTTGTGAATTTAGTCTAACAATGGCTGAAAGATATCAACAACTGTTACACTATGAGATGAAAGTTAAGTCTGTCAGTTAATGTACTTCAATGTGAGATTTGTCGATTAGGCATAGTGTTACTTCTTGTGAACTTAGTCTAACAATGGCTGAAAGATATAAACAACTGTCACACTATGAGATGAAAGTCAAGTCTGTCAGTTAATGTACTTAACTATGAAATTTGTCGATTAGGCATAGTGTTACTTCTTGTGAACTTAGTCTAACAATGGCTGAAAGATATAAACAACTGTTTGCGGAGATATCAGGATGCTGTTCCCACTTGGTTGCGTACTGATGGAGCTAATGCGTACGTTGGTATGAAGCACATGGTGGAATTGCTTTTCATGTTGAGAAGAATGGTTTGTATGGTTGTCAAATATTATGCCGACTGAATCGTGACAATTCCTTGAAGATTCAACTAGCTTCATTATATAAATAATAAGAAAATTCCATCAAGTGTTCTACAGTGGCAGGTAAGAGTGTAATGGAGTGAAGGGAGCATGTTAATATTTAAAATAATTTTTAATTAATGAAAAATAATCTCTGAAATAAAATAAAATAAAGTAAACAAAAATATTTTAATATATAAAACTAAAATAAAATAACTTTTTAAGTAAATTCAATAATTGTTAAGCAAATAAAAGTAACTTTTCAGTAAACAGAATAAATAATTTTTATGTGAATAATATAAAAATAAGATCGTTTCATATTAATATTACTCAAAATTTTTTTGATGGGTGTATTTAAAATATTTGCAGCTTTATATAAACAACCTTTTGCAACTTGAGACGCTTCTTTAATTGGGTGAAGATAAAAATTCACTACACCTAATTAAGGCAGAAGTTAAATTTTATCCTTCATCCTTCATTTGCAGTTTCTACACTTGATTTAAAGAAATTTAATATGTAATACACAAGGATAAGAATGTTGACTTCCATAAGCTGCAAAGGAATTAGCATCTGTTTGGCCTTTGTGAATGGACATCATTGGTGGTATGGGGATGAGACTGAATGCTTGAGTGAGTAATAAAGATGCAATTGGAGTTATATTTTTATAGTAAAATGGACCAAAATATTCTGCTTTAGCAGGGTTAAAGTTTGTTTTATAGGTATTATTTCTTTAGTTTTTGTGATGCGGGGGCAGGTTTTTGGGAGCAGCAATCCCATGCTACCTTCCCCTTATTTTGTGGATGGCATAACAAAACAAGGGCTGTGCGCAGCTGGAGTCAGAAATTGTTCGTTTGGCTGGGCATTGCACAGTGGACAAAAAAAATTACAACAAAATAAGGTCGGTTATATTCCTTAGCATTATCATTTTCTAATTATCACTAAGTGATTCAATGGATATTATGGAATAATTCTCTTACAAAGACAACACTATTAAAATCACAATTTCCATGCATTTACATTCATTAATGGTAAATTCAAGATACCATGTCATTTCTTAGACCTACATGATTCATTATCAATTAAAACTATGTTTGAATAGTGAAACGTATATAACACACCAGGCAGACCATTATCAAAATCCCACTTGAAACACTCTTTTATAAGAGCCCCTAACATGACTTGAGAATAATATGTATAGCAATTGAAAAAGCTTGAAGTGTGGGCCACTGCACCAGACTATCATAATTGAACATAAAACAACAAAACAATAAAATCTCAATCGTCCTTCCTGAAAGAGCATCCTTCAGTCAACTGTGCATGACCACCAGTTGGCTGGCATAGCACAGTTTGGCAATTCCCACAGAGAACTGTTGGAGAATGACTGAACATGGTGGTACTGCATAGAAAACATAATAAAATGTCAAAATACCAAATCTTAGATGTTATTACTGCGAGAAGAATTCTTTCAAATCAAGCTACAAAATAACTTTTTCTTTTCAAATTTAAACCAATAAAAGACTAAGAGAACATAATCAAATGTTCAAATACTGAATCTTACATATTAAACCTGCAAGGAAAAACTTTTCAAATCAAGCCAAAAAAATAAATTCTTGTAAAACAAACAATAAAAATTCTAAGAATTCTAATAAACATACATATTGAAGCATCTTTGATACTTCACATCTTGCAACAAATAGAATGAAGTCAGCTAAAAGGAAGAGTAATATACCAAGGAAATCATAATCCTTTGGTATGCAATATGCTGATATTAAAGTCTTAACTTTATTTTCAATATTCTGATATTTAATATTTCAATTCTTAACTAGCATCTCTCAACAGGACCATCAACATCACAGACAAATGATTCAAAAGTATTTCTAATGTTTTTATTATTATTTATATGGATTGAAGTAACAAAAACTAATGACCATATCCTTGCTTTACAGGTAATTGCAAAAGTTATTACATTGTCATGATGAAGTTGAAGTACTTAGGATAACCCCAACATTCTCAAGGCTACCACCAGTGAAATTGCATTAAAAAAATTGCCCTTGCCTGAGGCGTGCCTATTACCAATAAAATAAAGTTTAGATCTCATCATTGTCAAATGTAAAAAGGCTGCCTATTAGAAGCATGCTGAAAATTAAAAAGGCTCATAGTTAGATGCATACAATAATAAGTTACATTGCTGTATAATGGTCATGTGTCTGGAGGAAACAATTAGGAGCTAGATTACCTATCTAGAAGAAAACATGATAAAAAACTATTACCACAGAAATCCCTAATGTCTACTATAATTGAAGGAACTCTACATAAGAAAGGGTGAAATTAAGTACTACAAGGAGTAGTATATGAACATGAATGAGAACAAATTTGGGGGTAGGCATATAGAGGTATTATGAGAGGGCATAATTGTGAAGATGCTACAACCCAAAATATATTGTTATTTGTACTATGGTGACCCAACATATATACAATTTTAGAAGCACTATATGACAAATTATGATAGCTCCCAAAGAATTGGAAGGTCTATCACTTGAGATGAAATTCCCTTACAACCTATCTTAGCATATGCTACATTTCATATTAAATCTACTGGATGGGATGGATAAGAGATTAGAAAAATACCTTTGGGATGAAATAATTAGCCTTCCACCACGATAATTAGGCTTCTCAATATTCATAATTGGATGAAATAATTAGCCTTCCACCTCTCATATTCATAATTAGACTCCTCAATATTCATGGGGTGATGAGAAACGACATAGATTAGAATTTCCTCAATATCTTCGAGAACAAATATTAGTTTATAAAGCACTTGAGATGAAGTACAAGCGATTACCATTTAAGCCATTTTATGGAAAAGAGTTCTAGAAAACTCACAATTACTTACACAGATTATCATAACTAGTGGTGCGACGATTATAATCATAAATAGAGTTTAGAAAACTTTCCTCTTTTCACTGACATCCTACAACCTAATACGTGTTATGTTTTGGACTCATTGCCTGTGAAAAAGGATGAGCTAAGCTAAATACAGTGGTATGACTTAAATTGTAAATCCCTGAATTTTTCCTCAATGAAAAGTATTAATATGCAGTTTCTGGATCAAGACTAACTTAGATGTCATGGGCATGGTTTCTCTCCTGAAACTGGGATTATATTATGGACTTTGCTTAAGAACAAATTTTGTTTCAGTCCACTGCTTACTCACGAAGACAAACATAAGCATTATGAAAGTTGAATTCAGTGGGTATATATTTTGTAAGCTAATGAATACATTACTAATGGCATGTGCAAAGAAATGAATTTCTCTTTTGCAGACTGAGTGTTAAATATACCGTTTTCGTGGAAAAACTTAAAAGTTTTGAATTTCTACTCAAGATTGATAGTATCAAAAGTTTTCAATCAAGATTATTTACAAAGTGATTTGCAATGGATTCTTAATCTGAGTGTTTGCGCAAATTGTTATTGAATTAAAGTTTTGACTTATTAGCTGCATATCCTCGATGAGAACAATTCAAGCCATACACAGAAAACGAACTGTATTTGAAAAGTTGGTTAACAATTTTTTGTTTGGAAGAGAAAAAAATATATTCCAACCCATTTTGACCTTATAATACCTCATTCGTTAGAGAAAAAAGTTGCAGAACTCACCAGAACATCCTCTTGAAAGTTGAATCCTTCGCCAATATAAAAAGAAAATTGACTTGGAATTTATGCTTGAGTAGGCAATGTGCGAGAAACATGTAGTAAAGAAAGGAAATTTTAATACAAGAGAAAATAATTTAAAAAATTCAAATGAAAAGTACATTTACATAAAAAAAATAAAATGGAGTATAATACCTTTTGTTCATGGCACAACTTCTAGTACTACTGCAGAGTCTCATGCCCATCCCATATAATCATCAAGCCTAATTTCGATTCACATAATCTAGAGCAGACACAAAATTATATAACCCTAATAATGAAAAATATTATTGAAAGATGTTGTGTAGCTTACCAAAAAAACTCTCAAAGCATAGTATGAAACCACCAGTTAATCTTTTAATACCTTGCAAATGGCATGCAGACAAGATGTAGAAGCACATAGATGAATTCATTGAAAACAAAAAGGCATGTAGTTAAAAAACCTAGTGAGAGGATGTTAATTTGTCCATATTCCTGATAGTACTTGTCATGTTTTGTCTAGTTTTTTCTATAGGATTGCTCTCCATATAATCCTTGAGACTTGTCCATTTTTGTCTTGATTAACTTCATTGACATGCATGCAAAAGACTTAAGTTTTATGGTTGAACATTAATACTTTTATGACATATGCAATATACTTATATATAATATTATTATGTTCGACTAAATATTTAATCATGTGGAAAATAGATATATTTTGCATATTGGATATGTATTGTTCTTGTTAATATTATGATGTAGATTAGATTATTACGAAAGAATGACCAACATGGCGTCCAAACGGTTAGCTGTGAAGACTCAGTCTTGTAGCTAAAGAAGTGGTCATTGGACCAGTTCATGGATAAAGATGGCAACAACCAAGCAAAGATCGAGTCAAGAGGGATGTTCTTAATTTTGAGAAAATCTAAGAAGTAGTGGATGCTAAATTTTCTCTTCATGTTGTTGAACGAGTTTCTTGTTATCTTATTCATGTGGATGTTTATGCTCCATCTTCCTAGGATGTAATAATGTAAATACACCTATTTCTATGGTGTGATTAGTTAGTTAGTAGTTAGTTCTCTTATAAATAAGTAGTTACTCTCCTGCGGAAGCAAGCTAGAAGATAGTGAGTTTGTAATAGCATATTCCGTTTTTACCTAAGTTCAGTTTTCATGAATGTAATCAACATTGTTTTTGCTATATGAATAAAATGATGAAGTCTTGAAGATCAAGAGTTTGTAACTGATTTCTAGAATCACTAACTCAAGGGGCCCCACTTGATGAGTAAAACCCTATTTATTCTTAGTTTACATTCCTATAGTATTTATTTTCAGTTCTGGAATTAGCTTGTTCCTGTAGCCAAAGAAGGCAGAGTAGTCCCTATTTGATTCAACCTGAACTTTGTCTTAGTTAGTTGCATGAATTCAATTTAGCATTTCATTCTGCAAGTATTTTGGTTACATTCTTTCCAAGTATTTATTTCCTGCAACCATAGAATAGAGTTACTTTCAAGTATTTACTTCTTGCAACTTAAAGTTAGCATGACTTTAGTGGGAACTTAGTCCATAAACTATGCAAACCCATTTCAAGTATACGTCCTTGGGTTAATGATTAAATGATCCTTCACAATGAGAAAGATAACTATTCAAATAGGATATCCAATCCATGAGTTGGGTGATGCGCTTAGTTATTAATTCCTTTGTAAAGTCAAGAACCTAGGTCAGACATGGCTAAAAGGGAGTAGATTGTCTTCCTTCGAAGGTATAAATTGGAACAAAAAAAATAATTCAAGAGACAACAATTAATGCAAATCTAAATGATATTATGCGAATCTGCACACAGAATATAGGTAGGGAAATGAAAGCCCTCAAACCGAATTGATGCATGTGTTTTTCTCTCCCCTCACTCTTTCTCTCCTCCTTGGTCGTTGCCACCCAAGTACTCTATTCTCTGTTCATCAGAATTTAGGGTTGAGGGAAAGCAGAATATAGGAAGACAAACAATGCACAAGTATTATTTTTATAAAGCCACTTGCATTCTAAATGGAAAGCTCAACATTGGTAGAGCCATTATCTCCTACCCATCCCTACGGATGTGAAATGTGGAAGCATAGCTTATGTTACAACCATTTTCCCTTGGCAATAGACACGTACTACACACTTCCATGACTCCCCCAACCTCTTTTTCCCGCCGAATTTTCTGAGCAGAAAAATTAGAAGATTGTTAGGAAAAAGAAGCTCTGCCAATGGAAAATTAGGAATCTTGCAGTTGGAAACTCATTTTAATAGGCATTAATCAAGCGACCATAGTATATAGAAAATGTTTTGCGGTTTTCACGGTTATTGAAGCTAGAACTATTGCCATAAATAGGCCCAAAAACATTAGTCCCCACCTTAGACGACATGGACTAATAATAAAGGAAAGCAATGTCTAAAAAAGTATTTCAATTGAGAAAATAATTTTATCATTTATGTTTTAAACAATAAGTAAAAGAGGTAGAAATTTTTGATAGTTTGGTAATGTTGTTTTATCACTCAATAGAATATTTGGATTATCTATCAGGTTCAAAATGCAATGTATGATTATCAATTGATTTATTTGTTCAATGCAAATGTCATGGAATTCCCTTCTATTTGTGGCATGAATAAATTCTAGCTCTCGCAATTGGACTATGAGAAATCTCATTTTCAAAACTGTCATCAATTGTTGATGACTTATTAAGTTTTATCTCATTGTATTTTGGAATATAGAGACTCAAATTGTGTGCATTCATAGGTTTTTTGTTTGCTTACAAAATTAGTTTATTGCTCTTGATAGAGTGGATGTAATGGGTACTAGTTTCTTCTAGGTGACATGGAATAACTAATTAATGATGATATTTGAATGGGTCATGTGGCAATGGAAGAAATTATATAACTTTCAACAACTTGTTCTTTTGAGTCAAAATCTTTGATTTTGGCCTTTTTTGGATGCATGTAGCATTTGAGTTCATGACTTTGAGATGATGTTTTTATTAAATTAGCCTAGTAAGGGTGTTGACCCTTACACCACTACAACCCAAGGGTTGTCCAAAACAACTATTTACAACAAGATCAATAAAGATCTTTAACAACAAACTAGCATCACAACTTCAAAACCACCACAAGAATGGATAAATGACTCACCCGCAACCCACAATAGAGGGAGGATAGTGAGATTGCAGAGTGATTTTTCCTTCGTTGACATACATTTGTCCAGACAAATACTATCAGAAGGATCCCCACCACAAAGAGACGGTAGTGGCACCCTTAAAGAGAGAATCAACGCCAACAACAAGAACAAAGTGTTGATAGTTTTGAACTTTAACACCACAGGCTAGGGAAGAATAGGAGCAACAATAGTCAGAGAAGGGTCCATGCTATTAGGAGGACTATATCAACAAAAAGAGGTTGGAACTTGAGATGATGTTGGGTCTTTGTAGTTTCTTCTGTAGATTTTTTTTACATTATTTTTATGAAGTTGTTCACCTCCACACCATTTATGGTGAGAAGCCTATTAGAGCTTTGCATATACCATTTTATATTCATAAGAAAGCATGTACAAATAAGTCTTAAAGTTTCTAGCACCCTTGTCTAATAATTTGTAATGTAGATGAAGATAGGTGTAACTATTTAGTCATCACATGGTTTGTTGATGAAGGTTGAGTTGCACATTCTATGTAAATCAATAAACTAAGAACTTAAAACACCCAAAATTAGAAGTAATATTACCTTGGAAAAATAATATCGAGGGAAAACACTTATTTCTATCATCTTCAAAGGGACATATAGTCTTAAGCCTTTTTTTTTCGCACACAACCAACCTAAAATCAACTTAATTTAATTTACGCAATCATTTATAACCCTTGTACACCTTTCCTTGCACTTTTGTTTATGATGGAGTTTTCAACCTTAGAACAACATTGCCATTTAGACAATTCAAATCTTTATCTACTATTGTTACTATAAGTGTTTTTCATAAGTAGACTAGAATTGCAATATCGAGAAATCTTGCAAGCTTTCAAAAATCACTTAAAATGTCTTATTTTTATTGCTTGATGAAAACATTAGCAATGATGGCATATTTTCACACTTTGTGTAAATGTTGTTCAGTGTTTTTGGATTTGATTGTGTACATATTTTTTATCATCAATGTTTTAGATCTCTCTATGATCTATCATTAGGATGAGAGAATTCAAGGAAGAGTAAGATGTCTCGATGTAAACCAAGACTCTTTAAAAATAATAAAGGGTGGGAGGAGAGAGGGATGAGGGATCACTAGCAATGAGGGATCATGGAGTGCGATCCAAAACGTTGATGTTAAAAAATATGTACACAATGCAATCCGAAAACATTGAGCAACAAAAAAAATTACTCTTAAATGAAATTTATTGATGATTACAAATTCATCGAAAAATGAAATTACCCCTTTTTGATAGTCATGAAACCATTATTTTTTGGATGAAATATTCAATTGCAAAACTATTGTGCGCATGAAAAAAAAATTCATTGAAAAGTTAAAAATACTATGTTTCTCTCAAAACTTGAAATATATGGTACTTGAAATATTCCACTTCTTTAATGAAGTCAAATAATAACTTTATTGATGATATTTCTCCAATATGTAAGGCTTTTTCTTCCAAAAGATATAAAGAGTGTAAAAAAAACTAGGGATGCAACAAATACTATTTTTGCCATATCCATTTCTATCATTTTATTCAAGATTTGTAAAACCTCCTCCAGTTATTTGAAGATGGTTTCTTTTCTCTTAAATTTGTTCAAGGATTTTATAAAATCCGTAATTGTTTATCTACTTGGCATGGGAGTGCAAGTCTTAAGTTGAAACCTCTTTGACTACAAGCCAAATGCTAAGGGTTATCTATTTTGCCAAAGTCACCTATTATACAATCTTAGCTTCATCCCTTGTGTGTTGAGGTCTTGCACTCAACCAGATTTGATCGTAAGTTCATTAGTAGACTAGTGGCCGGTTGATAGTTTGAAGGCGTTTAAAGCTACAAGTGCATGAGCTTATGAGAGGAACCATATCAATATTCTCTCTTCCACACAAGAAGAATGATACAAATTCTTCTAAGTAACATTCTCTTTGATCTAGGAGTCACGACCTTAAGCTTCTCCTTGGTCTTATAAGCATTTACCATGAAATATTGTTGGCCCTTTGGTAGTCACATTTTTTTGTCATACATGTAGGAGTTGAAAGACACACTTCTATAAACATCCATAAGCACATCTAAAATCAAGTTATCAACCAATTTTTGGTGAGAAAAGAAAACTTTAATTTACATAATTTATATATGGATAGATGATTACATCAAATTTGATTCAAATCAAAACATTAGGTTTCAGGTGTTGATAAGTTCCAATACAACACTTTACAACTAAATATTCTGAAATTAGGTTAGCTTTAGAAGTATAGAAAGTGCATTAATTTTAACATTTGTGACTTCAATCTTGTTAGAACATAATGTTGTTATGGGTTCATAGCCTTATAGCATTTATTTATTGCTCAAATAAAAGATTATATGCTTATTATATTATTAATTATTTTCAAATAGTTTTTTTTTGAATAGGTGATAAAATGCCTATAGGTATTTTGCCAGCCCAAAGGTTGTTTTCGATTAAGAATAAAATAGGTTTTAAAGGGACCCCAAAACCCTGTACAAGATGGTAAAAAAAGATAGTCAAATATGCCCACTAAACGAACCGGATCAAGACCAAAGAGTGGGTTTTACAATAGGCTCCCACAACATGGATGGAAAAAAATATGGAATCCCAACACTCAAACAAAAGATAAATTGTTGAAGATCAACAACGTTAAGAGAGAGAGCTATCCATTCGTCCCCCTATTATGGGACCTAAGGGTCATGTCAAATGAAGAGGAGGATCTTTTTATTTTTTACCTTTGACAAAAACCCAACCATCTTCAACCTTAGCAGCCTTATCCTGCTAGCACAAAAGACCCAATGATGAGGAACCAACACTTAGCAAAGAAACATCCAACGAATCTTCTAGCACCGGGCCAGTAGAGGCCACAATGAAAGGTCTATCAACAAGAGGAACCATCGAAACAGGGCATGAAGGGCCCAAAATACTTGCCAAACCAACGACCCTAGTCCCACTAGCAATAGCAGTCAAAGAAGGTTCAACACTAACTGGCCCAGAACCCCCAATAGGATCAACATCAATAAAAACCAATAGAGAAGGAGAAGAGTTAATTCCAACAGTCTCAAAAATATTCCTAGCAGCCACAGAAGAAGGGGCAGTTGGAGGGATAATAGAATCATCCTTCTCAACTACCTGAGAAGAGTTTTTTCAGAATAGTATAGTGTTGTGTAGAAGCTCCCTTCCACCATGAGGGAGAAGATTTCTTTTTCTTAATTTCCAGGCCACATTGGGAGGATACGTGGCCAATTTTAAAGCATTTTCGACATCTGAAGGGAATACCCTCATAGTCAAGTTGTTGGATCTAAGATCCTAAAGTAGATTCTATTTTTATTTCAGCTGGGAGGCCCTTCAAAATGTCAAGTTCTACTAAAATATGAGCGAAGGTGGAATGATAAATATTGTAGGAATCATGATCCAACATCAAAAAATCTCCCAAAGCCTTCCCCACCTCCTCAAGAATGGAGTCCTGCCAAAGGTGAAGAGGGAGGTTTGGGAGTCTGACCCATATAGGGACTTTATTGAAAACTTCGGATGAAGGATTAAAATCTGGATGCCAAGGTTTAATCATAAGCATGAATTTATCATCCTCCAAGCAGAAAAAATTATCACATAGAATCTTCGCTCTATCCTCAGCCAGTTCAAACTTAGCAATGAAGAAGCCCTTTGCCATAGGGAAGATGTGCACCGAATCTGCATGAAGAGGTTCCCATTTACGAGTAATCCACTAGTGTAGAAGGGGTACGCTAGGCCAAAAACCCCTAAAATGATAGATCAGACCATGATCTTTAAAGATTTCAGAGCTGTACATCAGATCCTCTTCAGCCGTAGAAGAGAGCTTGACCGAAAGGGAGCCACACACAAGAACCAAAGAAGGGACCCTCGGTCGCTTCTCCACAACAGAAGTCTTGGAGACAATATTGGCAAAAGACATCCCCAGAGATCTAAGAATCATAGGATTAGGATCCTGGATAAGAGGAGAATCTACCGCCAAAACCCTGGCTTGCAGACCATCATGAAAACCCATCCCCATAGGACTAGGCACAAGAAGAAGAGGAGTAGAATCCCCCAAAGGGAGAGAAGGGGCACCTTCAGTAGAGATAGGGGCAAGAACTAGATTCTTTTATACCGAGTAGAAGACCACATCCCTAGTAGAGGAAGGCGAAGAAGAAGGATCCGACCTAAGGGTAGAGGGAGGAGGGCATCCTGCAACAAATGAAGAGCCACCTGTAAAAGGAAGAGAGCTTTGTGCTACAACCTTTGAGCGATGCGCTGCAGGGCATGGCGCAACAGATAAAACAACCTTCAAGCGATGCACTGCATGAGATGGCGCTGCAAAGGGCATCACAATAGGCACCCCAAAGGTTGTTTCTCATTGAGAGGAGGAGAATTTGGAGATTCAATAGTGAATTCTATCACTATGCACAAGATGTATGATTGGCTAAGTGGAAGGACTCAGTTCCCTAGACCCAACATGTGTTTTAATAGACCATTTTGTAAGTGTGTTATAATAGAATTATGTCCATTATGGAATTTTTAACTTGAGTGATTTTTCCCTTGTTTATATTGTGTAACATTTTTAATAAGCGTATCTTGTGATTCTTAGTTTATTTATAATGATTATTAACTTAAGATCCTAATTTGTAACTTGGTATCAAAGCATGTTAGGAACATGATATCATAATAGAAGCTAGCAACTAGGTTCACTCTTGTGTGAGTTAAGTTTGAGGTTGAGGTTGTCATTCATATATTTGCAAGTTCTAGTATGCAAACTTCTCTTGCATTTCCATATGAATTTGAGAAGCAAAAAAGTTTGAGGGAAAATATAAATCTCTAGGGTTTTGTGCGATTTTTTTGTAAAATATGTGTGTTTGCAACATTCTAGTGATCTTAGTATTTTTTTTCAATAGTTACATAATATTTAGAAGGCTCAAGAAAGTCAAATTGGGCTTTCATTTCATCAAAATTAGAGAAAGATGATAGGTGTTTCCATTGTTGTTTTAGATATGTGTTTTCTGCTAGTCAAATCAAAAAATGATTTTTTGGTTCTTTTCTCAGCCCCCCCAAAATTACTAGTGTCAGTTTGCAGATATTGATTAGATTGAGAAAAAATGTTGCCCAAAAGGCATTACAAAAGTATTTTTTTGGCTAGCTAAAAGTTGAATTTAATTCTTTTTTCTTCATCTTCTACTTGTTGGATTAAAAAAAATTATTTTTGGATTCTTTTTATAGCTCAAACACATTTCTAGATTTTTGTTATCTTTTTCATACAATAAATAGATTTTACACAAGTCAAATCAAAAGTAGAACTTATTGCAAGAAAGCCAATTTTTGTAGGTTCCCTAAAAACCTAGTATGCTCTTCTCTTTCATTTCCACATGAACTTGAGAAGTGGAAAAACTCAAGAGAAAATTTTAATCTATAGAGTTTTTGTGCAAATATTTTGTAAAATTTGGGAGTTTGTAGCATTTTGGCAACCTAATGACTTTTAAAGTTGTTCCATAGCATCTAGAGACTCAAGTTAGCTAGAGTGGGCTTTTATTTCACTAAAATTAGAGTAAAAAACTGTTGATGTTATAAATTAATCAATTGGAATCATCTATGAAATATGATTAAATGTATTATATATATATATATATATATATATATATATATATATATATATATATATATATATATATATATATATATATATATATATATATATATATATATATATATATATATATATATATATATATATATATATATATATATATATATATATATATATATATATATATATATATATGGTAATAATAATACATAAATTATTATCTGAGTTATTGACTGATACATATAATTAAAGATCATGATACTTATCGTACGACTTGAATAAGAGTTAAGGCATCGTAACACATATTGTTATATGTGTTACGATACATAATATGTACTGTAACACATAATAGTATGTGTTACATAACACACAATACATATGTGTTACGATACGTATTACATATCATAACCAATACACATAATCTTTGTGATAACCTTTGTATAAACAACACCATTACATATGTGTTATGAAACAATATCTTATGCAGCAGTTAATAAATAAGAACCAGGGTAATCTTTAAGAAACCCCCCCTTCAAAAAAGGTGTAAAAAAGTGGCGAAAGTTAGAAAGAAAAAAAAAATATTGGCAAAATTTTTTTCTTTTCAAAGAAAAAAATAATCTCAATTGGCGAATCATTCATGCTCCCTAAAACTATGTGGAAAATTTTGGCGAATCATTGATGCTCCTTGAAACTATGTGAAACTATCTTGGCAAATTATGTTTTTGTTTCAAAACTACTAAAATATATATTGGCGAATATAAAATAGTATTTATATTATAAAAAATATAAATTGGCAAATATTCAAAACATGGTGATAGGACTACGTGTCAAGTTGGGTGCTACGTGTCATTTACTGATGACCAGTTTGTGAGGATATTTTGCGTAGCTTCGGTAGGCTAAAAGGAGGGTTGATGGCTAACGGTTACGAAGATACGTAATGGTCATGTTGATGGTGTGTGTGACTTTGGCTGTTATGTTGGCAGTTTAGAGTTGTAGGCCACAAAGATACGCAAAGGTCAAGTAAGTTTGTGGTTGACAATTTTGCATTTGCATAGCTTCGACACAGTTTGTGGTGACTGGTGACAGTGTGCGTAGCTTTGACAGGCTAAAAGGAGGGTCGATGCTGACAATTACAAAGATATGTAAATGTAATGATCAGGTTGACGACGTGCGTGACTTCGGCAGTTATGCTGGTAGTTTGCAGTTGAAGGCTACGAAGATACGCAAAGGACAGGTTGACAATGTGCGTGACTTTGGAAGTTATGATCACAGGTAAGATATGGGGGTTCCAAGGCCATGTTGGTAGTCTACGTAACTTAGCCACGAAGTTACAGTGACATTGAACACTGAAGTACAATTAATGAGACTTAACGACGACAAGATTTTGATTAGACATTAAAAAAGGTTTATTTGTATAAGATCTCAGCTATGAATTGTAAACATTCATTATCTTTCTTTTCAGAGCCAAGTCACATTATGCAAAACATTCCTTCATAATTTAATGCAGCTGCCAAGTTGTCAGTTCAAAATTTAAAATCGCAGCTAGGATATGGTGGTTCCAAGGTAATGCTGGCAGTTTGCGTAACTTGAGTGGTACATAATCTAGGCCAAGATTTTGATTAGACATTAAAAAGGATAATTTTATGGGATATGAGCTGTGCTTCATCAACATTCATTATTCTTCTTTTCGACTCCGGAGCCAAGTTATGCAGGATACAATGTCTGCAATTTTTCTTTATCGATATTCATTAATTTCCTTTTCCCAGGCAAACCACCTTACGTGAAATAGTTCTTCAAAATTTATTGCAGCTGGCAAGTTGGTGATTATTTTCTTTATATACTCCTCGGTAGTGGAATTGTAGAACATGGGCACTTTCTAAATTTCTAAATTTGGAATCTTGGATGACATAATGGGTCTTCCAGTAGTTGAGGGATCATCAAATGAGAACCCAGAACCTGTTATCCAACCAAATTTGGATATGGAGGAGGAGATTTAGCAGGATGTCCTCAGTCATCTTAAGTCTGTAGCATGGGATCATGCTACGAGTTACGACAGTTAGCAAAATGACATGTTCGAACTCGAAGTAGAACATGACAAGTTGAAGATGCGTGCCATTTTTGATGATCATGGCTTCGACCAGGAGGCGTTCCAGGAGGAGATGATCCGGTTATTTGCTGGTTTGCACATCGACTAATATTTTTTTCTTTGTGGATCTTACAAATTTTTTTGTTACTTGTAAGTTGTAATTTGTAAATACGAAATAATCGAATGTACTTTTCATTTTGGTTTTGGAAATGGTTGGAAGCTTGTCGCTTCTCCTTCCGGGGAAACCACAACCGTTCAGTGAATCAGTGATTCAATTACCAGTATTATGTATACCACTTTTTGAATTTCATAGTAATACTGTATAATGTATAATACCAGTTTTTGCATTTCATAGTAATACTGTAGTCTATAATACTGTATACAAGTGAAACATGTATATGTATAATGTATAATACCAGTTTTTGAATTTCATAGTAATACTGTCTACAAATGAAACATGTATATGTATAATGTATAATACCCATTTTTGAATTTCATAGTAATACTGTAGTCTGTATACTATATACAAATGAAACATGTATATGTATAATGTATAATACTAGTTTTTGAATTTCATAGTAATACTGTATACAAATGAAACATTGAGAAGTAAGAAAACTCTTTTTCAAATAGTGTTATTATTTTTAGTTTTATGCGTTATTTGCTAATACTTTAAATTTCAACAGTCAATACACTAAATTCTAATACAGTAATATGTTACGTGAATCATGAAATTGAACAATAGTTTTATAATTTTATTATTTATAAATTGAAAAATATGTAAATTGTAATTACTAAATCAGAATGCTAAATCAGAATACTAAATAAATTGGAACCCACTCCAAGCTCCGAAGTTACGCCTGGTTGTTTCATAACTTCTCAATAGTTAATTTAATATGATGGTGATCTATTTCGAAGTTACGCCTGGTTGTTTTGTAACTTCTCAACGGTTAATTTAATATGATGGTGATATGTTTCAAAGTTACGCCTGGCTGTTTTGTAACTTCTCAACAGTTAATTTATTATGATGGTGATCGGTTCCAAAGTTACGCCTAGCTATTTCGTAACTTCTCAACAATTAAGTTTTTTTATGATGGTTAGGGGTTATGAAGTCCCGACTAACTTCATGTGTAACTTCGTAAGGTGTTGAAAAGTGAGAGACTGAGAGTAAGTTGCATACCACGTGGAAAGTGCCGAACAATGGAATGTTGGCAGAGCTTCGGTAGGATTTGTTTGCTGTTTGTGATGGCGGTTATGAAGTACAAGTGTCATGCGACATGCCAAGCTATGTCATAACATCTCAAGGTTTCATTTTTATGGTCAGTTTAACAGTCCTGATGTTTCGAAAAGGTGTTGCGTGACTTCGCAAGTCTCAAAGTTTTGGGATTTCAAATTGAAACGGCCAAGGGCCAAGGCCCCTAATTTGTAGGTAGCAATTTAGCAAAGTTGAGATAAGGACCTAGGGTTAGATGTACCATTAGTGTCACTTCAGCAACATGCTAATTATTTGCTCTTGGATCACCGCCAAATCTATGCTGGAAGTGACAGTTGACAATGACACTTTTCTAAAAAATGTAATTACTAATTTCATGCTTGTGTGCTTGATGAGATTTTAATTTTTAATAGAGTAGGTGGCCTGGTGGCTGGTAGCCTGGTTGTACTTGTGAGTTTCTTGTTACTCATTAGTTATTAAATAGAGTTCACACTTCAGTGACTTCAAAGAGCATCCATAATTTCCAGAGTCGAAGAGCAACCAGAGAGTTGAAACCTTTGGCTTTAAGTGAAGATTTGCAGAAAAGGAGCTTACTACTCAGAGTTTAGTATACATAAAGAATGGATAAACAAGGATCTCCTGATGTTGTTGTATTACCGGAAAAGAGTGTTGTTGTGCATGTTAGAAATAAGGAATAATGAGAGGGGGGGGGAGTGAATCAATATTCTACAAACTTTATATTGCCCAATTATGGATATAAAAGATTATCTTTACACATGCATAACATAAGAAGCTAAACAACATGCATAGCAATAAAACTAAAGAACTCATAACACATTATTTGTTCTCGAGGAAACCCTGGCCAAGGGAAAACCTCGGTGGGGATGGTACCCACAAAGATCCACTAATCAAAAGTATCTTATTAAGGATGTTGACCCTGTTAGGAGTCTATTACATGCATATAGTGTCTCAGTCCTGATTAAGGGACTATAGGCCTTGTTAGAAGCCTCAACCCTGTTAGGAGTTGGCAGTACAAAAAGTGATTACCAGATGAGCCCACTACCCAAATAAGTAATGTACAATATTTACTGATTACAAAAGTAGGTCAAGGTACATAATCTTATACTGCTTGCATCAATATCTTTTTGCTTCTTTTTCGCTATCGCTATTACATACATTCGTTCCTTCATCATCTGCTATTACTTCTTACAATTTACAATTACATTTATACAAGTTTTTAAGATTAATAACTTTCCAGTCGGCTATCATATTACAAAATAACTTTATCCAAGGGTTAACATCTAGGATGTCATCCCTTTATATTGTTAAGTCATTATTTTGATAAACAAAATAATCCCTTTACTCTTTACCAATTCTATCTTCATATTCTGTCCTGTCGACTTAACACTGTCTTTAGAAAAACTGTCATAACTTCTTCCGTACATGTTGTACTAAATTGTGCTCTGAGATGAGTCTTTAATAGTCACTATAGAGTCTATGTTCAAGTGTGAAAGCACTGAACTTACTCCAGTCGACATCGCAAACAAAAACTATCTTCAGGTTCATTGGTAAAAACACACTGTCTCATACTTATAAAATTTTGCATTGTGCTTTGACATACTAGCTCTCTGACCTGTGCGATCTTCATGCAGATCATATGTTTCCATAATGAAAAAATCTATGTAACCAACTCAGCCAAATTGCCAACAATCTCCCCCTTTGTCATTGGTGGCAACATATGAGAAAATTGGCTGTCTTACAACTTCAAAATCTCAAAATTGTGGCCATAGTATATAATATATATATACTATCCTTATAAATCCTCAAAAATCTTATCTCTAATACAGTACTCCCCCTAAGAGTATCAATCCTTATCATTTTCTTATCAATTTTCTTCTATATATCTCTCCCCCTTTGACAACAATGACAAAATAAAGGTAAGGAGGGTTACAAAACTATATTCACAAAAAGATTATACCTTAATTCAATATTGCAAAGCTAGTAGGCTTGCAACACAATTTGCAAAATCAATCTTTATAGCCTCTAACTCCTTCTCCCATGATTTCTTAATAGAATCTGCCACACTGAGTAGTGCACATAATCCATAAGATGCTATCTCACATGCTTGGAGGTTCTCAAAGCTAAACTTTTGAAAAGATGTCTTAGTTGAAAGACATTCTTCCAATTGCCCTTCAATAATACTTAACTTCATAGAAGTGTGCTCTCTTAAAAGAGTGAATCTTTTCATTTTCATGTCCTTTTCATCTTGCAAAATTCTGATTTCATCATATATCTTACGAATTTTCTTCTCAACATCAGATACCTTTACATTGGGGCTTGAAAGAAAGTTAGTTTTATTTTGAATTTTTGCTTCCTTCATCTTCATCTTCTGATCTTTTTTTGCTGTCAAGGTCTTTGATTTTGTACACTGGATGTACAAAGATTTTCCTCTTTCCAAATTCTTCCTCAAGTCCTTTATACATATATCAAGATTGTTGATATCATTCCTGATACTCTGGCTAATGTTCAAAGTGTTTTGGCTTCATAGGCTGCTTGAGCTTTCACTTTTGCTATATCAGTTAAATTTGTGAACTCACTGTCAAAAGTGTTCATCACTTTCTTTGCTTTCTCCAGAGGGTCATCTTCTACAATTTGTGTAGTTACAATGCCTTGTAAATTCTCAGTAAGCTCCTTCAGACATCCTTCAAGACTTTTTACTTTCTTGTTCTTTCCAATGATTTTGTTCAAGGATGTGATCAATTCCATCTGATCATCATCATCTATTTCCTTTTCCAAATTTTCAATCATAGATCCAATCTGATTCTTCTTTCTAGTCTCAGGAGTAAGACTGATATCTTCTTTAGTGGAAATAGGTACTAGTTTTTCTGTCACTCTAGGTTCTACAACTATGGTCTCTATTTTCTCTTCTCCTTTGGTGGTCTCCTTCTCTTCAAAAGCTAAATTGTCAACAATGTTTTCCAAATTCTTGAATACATTATCATCAGTATCCAAGGTGATCTTAGTTCCTTCTACATTCATGACCTCATCTTCAATGTTTATGGCTAGTGGAGAGGGAATGTCCTCTTGTTCTGTTTCATCTGCTTGCTGTGCTACAACTGATGGTTCTCCAACATTTTTTGACATAACCTTGATGATTGCTTGCTCTGTTTCTGCATTAACTTCTTCATACCTACCTCCCATAATCTGAATGGTTCTCTTCTTGGTTCTCAAGTGGGTGCTCAAAGCTTTCATAATCTAACTGAAGTGTGCTTCATCTTTTATAACACAAAGCTTTCTTACAAGATTTTCTCTAATAGATGTGTCCTCTTCTGATGATCTCTTCTTCCTATTCACAAGTTTATTGTACAAATAATTAGGTATCTTACCTTGAATTGTATCAAACTTATTATTAGACAAAATCATATGCTTTACCACTGCATTTTCTAGATTTAATCTCTCTACATAATCATAGAGATCATAATACTTATTCATTCTTGTTTCCAAGTTTTCTTCTTAATAGAAGTGACATCATCTTTGATTTCTGTAATTTTCCTTGGAACTGGTTGCACTAATGTTTTCTGCCTTTTACCTAGTCCAGTAGCACTCTCTTTTACTCTTTTTCTAGGTGTGGAGGAAGTGGATCTAGTGGATATCTTTTCTTCTTGATCCTTCTCAATTTCTACCACTTTCACCTTAACTTGTGTTTCTTCTTGCTGTGCTACAATTGATGATAGGGGTGGAACAGACAAAACTTCTTTTTGTCCAATATCTCTGATTGCTGCTGCTGTTTGCTTTGCTACCAAGAATTCATGCTCAATCATCCCTGTATCTTTTAGAATTTTCTTGATAGTACTCTCAACTCTTTTCTTTGACTGCTTCTCTTCAAGTAAGGCCTTTGCGGACTTGAAGTTCTCCTCAAAGGTTCCAAACCTATTACAATGAGTGTCCAACTTGCACTTAAGTAATTTGCTCACATACTCTTCTGTCTCTACCTCAGATATCTCATAGCCAAGAGGGTCTATGAACTTTGTTCTAGGTTCTACTACTTCAATGTAGGTAAAGTCAATATCAACCATGAAACATATCTCATTTTTATATTTCTCCACAAGAGACTGCGGGATCCTTGATCTGCTAGACACTATATCCTGAAATGTCTTGAGTACCAATACTGCACTCTCATTCACTTTATCAATAACATGCCTCCTGTACACTAGGTTAATCCTTTCCATTGTAGTTTGGCCATCATTCCAGTAATTTCCAATGGTGTAAGGAAATCTTCTCAATAGATGAAAAAACATATAGGTGATTAGGGATGAGAATCTAAACTGTGTATACTTAGTCTTCTTAATCTTTTCCAAATTCTCAAATAGTTGAATTCTTAGAATCTCATACATATCAACTTGTACTTTATCAACACACATCAGATAAGCTGCATGTATCATTCCAGCTTCCATGTCAGCCTCTCTTGAGTTTGCACAAAACTTAGTGGTTAGGATCTTACATAAATATCTGACATCATCTTGTTGAATCTTACTAATCACAATTCCTCTACCATTATAGGATGAATTTGTGTTGTCTATGACTATTTTCCTCATGTTCTTCTCATTTAAAGGAATGGCTCTAGTTTTAGATAGTCCAGTAACTTCATGAATCAAATCAGCTGTGATATCTATCACTCTATCTTCTAACCAAAACTTCCCATTATGAATTCTGCTTAGAATAATCTTAGTACATTCTTCATTATCAAATTCATACTGTAATGTATACTTAATGATCTCATTATCTTTCAAATGTTCAAATCCTTCTTTCAATGTCATGTCCTGATTGTAGATCTTCTGATATTCCTTGGTGAAATCACTATCACTGATAGTCTCTAGTTTGCATCCAAGATAACTTCTAGCATTCTCTAGATGTAAAACTCTATTTGGTACGGATGATAAAGCTAACCTAGGATCATCTTCCAAGGGTTCTACTAGTTCCTTTTTCATCTTAGGTCTATTTTTATCTCTAACATTGTGAATTAAAGAAACATCCATGATTTCCTCTAATTCCTTTACTGATTTAAAGATCTGCCAAGTAAAATACCTCAATTTCGCGATTTAGGGCTTGCGTAGATTCGACACAAAATTCTTCTCCAAATCCTTGCAAAATGCTTCCAATCACCGCTCTTTGATCTTCTTAACACTTGATGATCAAATAATACCGATCATGACCTTTTATTAATTCAATCTCACTTAGATCTGACATCACATTCAATTCTTTTGCCGCTTCTTTCCAAAAAGCTGTTTCTGCTAACTTGCAAAACTTAAAAATTCTTGCAATCTCGCAAAACATAATATTTTTCTTTGCACTCTTAACCATAGCATTAGAACATCATATACTACCTTTCATTAACTGCGCAAGACTCAATTCATCATATAACTACTTCTACACTAATCTAAGTTCCTACTCTACTGCAATTTTCATAAATTAATTACTTTGAGATGGGTCAGGTAAAGATTCATTCTTACCTTTTAATACTTCACCTTCCTGATTACGTTCAATGTTGAATATGTCTCCTTGTTCTGTACTTTTGATAAACTTCACTTCATCTGAATTACTACAACATCCTTTCTGACTGTTACTTGCATCTTCATTTCTTCTTGCATGATTTCTAGGGTTAGGATTGGTATGAAAAACTCTGTTGTTCATTCTGCAAAAGCTTGCTCTGTGTCCAATCTTGTTGCATATCTGACAAACTATTCCATTGTTCCCATATCTTGGTCCAGACTGATTGATCCGTGATTTGCAATTTCTAGCAATGTGTCCAACCTTGTTACATCTATAACATATTACTCCATTTCTTCTATTCATATCTTCAACAATTTTCTTATTTGCATTGTTAGTATTCCTAAACATTCTAATACTATTATTATTCTCAATAAATTTAAGTTTCCTACATTCAATAGCTCTATGTCCAAAACCATGACAATTATAACAATAACCATTAAGAGGTTTGAATTGCTTACCTGTGCAATCTCTCTTCATATGACCAATAGTATTACAAGAAAAACATCTACCTTTGAATTCTCTTTTCATACCTTTGGGTGATTCCTCTTGCTTAGGTGATTCTTCTTCCTTAGGTGTATCTTCAAATTTGTTAATCTCATCAGACTTCTTCTCATCTACGCTTTCATATATTTTCAGATCTGGTTCCTTGCTTTCTTCATTTGCTTTAAAAGTGTTGAATCCAAGACCGGTCTTATCATAGAATGGTTTTTGATAAGATATTTGTTCATCAATCTTCTCACTAGTTGAATATAGTCTTTCAAGTTGTTGCTTAGATTGAGTCAGTTCACCTTTCACAATTGCATTGTATTTCTCAAGTTCAACATACTGCAAATTGACTTTCTCAAATTCAGATGTTACTTTACCAAGTTTAGATTTTAGTCCATTTTCAGTCGTTAGACTTTCATTCTCAGATTTCAGATTTGCTTCATTCTTGCCATTTCCATATTTTAAACTAAGCTTCAGATTTTCTATCTTCAGTTCATGCTTAAGGATCTCATTTTCTTTTTCTAAATTGTCATCACAATCTTCAATGAAAACTTCGGATTCCTTTTTAGATTTCAAATCTTCCAACTTGTTTTTCAATTTCTCAATGAGGTTCTTTGCATCATCATATTTTATTTTCAGAATATCTCTTTCGTCAGTAAGCATATCAATCTGTTCAAGAGCTTCTTCAAGATTCTTCTGTAGTTGATCCATATCCATAGAGATCTTACTCAAGCTGCTAGGCTTTCCTTGAATGATTCTTTTTCGAGTAACTAAGCTCTGATACCAATTGTTAGAAATAGGGAATACTGAGAGGGGGGGGGGGGTGAATCAGTATTCTACAAACTTTATCTTTTGCCCAATTATGGATATAACAGATTATCTTTACACATGCATAACATAAGAAGCTAAACAACATGCATAGCAATAAAACTAAAGAACTCATAACACATTATTTGTTCTCGAGGAAACTTTGGCCAAGGGAACATGCCGGTGGGGATGGTATCCACAAAGATCCACTAATCAAAAGTATCTTGTTAAGGATGTTGACCTTGTTAGGAGTCTATTACATGCATATAGTGTCTCAGTCCTGATTAAGGGACTATAGATCTTGTTAGAAGCCTCAACCCTGTTAGGAGTTGGTAGTACAAAAAGTGATTACCAGATGAGCCCACTGCCCAAACAAGTAATGTACAATATTTACTAATTACAAAAGTAGGTCAAGGTGCATAACCTTATACTGCTTGCATCAATATCTTTTTGCTTCTTTTTCACTATCACTATTATATACATTCGTTCCTTCATCATTTGCTATTACTTCTTACAATTTACAATTACATTTATACAAGTTATTAAGATTAATAAATTTTCAGTCAGCTATCATATTAAAAAGTAACTTTATCCAAGGGTTAACATCTAGGATGTAATCCCTTTATATTGTTAAGTCATTATTTTGATAAACAGAATAATCCCTTAACTCTTTACCAATTCTGTCTTCATATTCTGTCCTGTCGGCTTAACAATATCTTTAGAAAAACTATCATAAATTCTTCCGTACATGCTGTACTGACTTGCGCTCTGAGATGAGTCTTCAATAGTCACCATAGAGTCTATGTTCAAGTGCGCAAGCATTGAAATTACTCCAGTTGACATTGCAAACAAAAACTGTCTTCAGGTTCACTGGTAAAAACACACTGTCTCATACTTAGACAATTTCGCATTGCGCTCTGACATACTAGCTCTCTGACCTATGTGATCTTCATGTAGATCATATGTTGCCATAATGACAACACCTATGTAACCAACTCAGCCAAATTTCCAACAGTGCATTCAAGAACAAAGAGGCCAAACATATACGCTAAAGAATAGATGAAACTATTGCCTGGATCCTCAAATTTACAATCAGCTAACGCTTATGAATGGAGGGACCCTTATGCGTTCTGCAGGGATGTTGTCTATCCAAACACAAATGGGTATGAGCTCTTCATGTTTTTCTATATAACTTTCACCAATAATTTTTTTTTCTTTCTAACTTTCGCCACTTTTTTACACCTTTTTTGAAGGGGGGGTTTCTTAAAGATTACCCTGATCAATGATAACCCTAAACTAACTTCCTATCTCTTTGGAATCATTTATTCAAGGCATCAGTTCTCGACCTAAAATCCCCAAATTTGAAAGGTTGAAAATAGACTGCATTCAAGAAAAGTCAAGGTTGATATCCAGAGGGATCGGTGCAAATGCTCCAAAAGATGACACTCAAACTCACACAAAAGGAAAGAAGTTTAATAAAATAAAAAAGGGGTAAGATCACTAATGGGAAACATTTATCCAAGTAAATGAGAGACCTATCTAAATTAGAATGCTATAGATGTGACAAATATGGTCATCTTGTGATGAAGTGCCCCGATAGAAAAAAATCCCAAGCTTCTTTCCCCGAGGTTAAAAATATGGATACAAATTTAGAGAAACTTGTATTTTACTCTACCCTATATAGTCAAGTTACAAACAACATGAACACTTGGGTGATAGATAGTGGGGCCTCTAGGCACATAACAAGTATCTGAAAATACCTAGATTCTATTGAGGAAACTTATGATGAGGAAGTAACTATTGGAGATGATACAAACTATCCAATACAAGGAATTGGGTCCTATCCCATTCAAATCAAATCTAGTGTCTCACTCCAACTCACAAGAATACTATTTGTACTTGGGATCAAAATAAACTTAGTCTATATCTCGGCTCTTGAAGATAAGGGATACATGATGACATTTATGGAAGGAAAAGTACTAGCTTGGCCCAAGAACTCTACCATTAAAAATGGTCACACTATTGGTATAAGACAAGGACATCTTTATAAAATATACACTTATTATTCTCAAGCCCTAACTCACGAGTCAACTAATGAAAATGAAATTTGGTGTAGAAGACTAGGGCATTTCCACTTTTTTGGTCTACCCTCTTTAGAGAAGATGGTCATTGGTCTACCAAAACTCAAAATTGAACATGTAGGGACTTGCAAAGGTTGTGCATTAGGGAAGAATATCAAAAGAACTTTTCACAATAGTGAAAGTAAATCTAAGAACATACTAGAACTTGTTCATTATGATTTATGTGGACCTATGTCTATTTCCTCCATTAGAGGATTTCTATATTCATTATCTTTGTAGATGCCTACTATAGGGAAACTTGGATATATTTTCTTAAGTCTAAAGAGTCTGAATAAATTCTCTTAAAGTTTAAATAATTTAAAGCTCTAGTAGAAAATGTATTTGGAAAGAGTATCAAAACACTAAGAACAAATAATGGGAAGGAATACACTTTGGAAGTCTTCCAAAACTTTTGTAAAAATACTGGGATTAAGAGGTAGTACACTGTTCCTTACAACCCTCAACAAAACAAAGTTGTAGAAAGAAATAACAAAACTATTGTTAAATGTGCCAAAGCCACGATGCATGACCAAAACCTAGAAACTCACCTTTCAGAAGAAGCTTATAATACGTTTGTCTACTTTCAAAATAGATGTCCTCATTCTCATCTAGAAAAAAAGATTCCTGAAGAAGTATTCATTGAAACTAACCTAAAATAAGCCATCTTAGGATATTTGGATGCCCACTCTACATTCATATCCCTAAGGAGAAAAGAAGCAAATTAGAACCTTTCGGGAAGAAAGGTATTCTAGTTGGATATAGTGAAACTTCCAAGACATATAGAATTTACATTCTAGGACAAAGAAATATTGAACTAAGAAGAGATGCAATCTTCAAGGAAGATATTGCATTGAAAAGATCCAAAGATGAAAATGAAATGAATGATGATTGTCAAGAAGACCTCTCTTCTAATATTCAGAGGGAGATACAAGAGATCACTAAGGAAAATTATTTCAATGATCACATGGATACCTCTAAAGAGACTAGAAAAAATAAGAAAAGACCTCTATGGGCCAGGAAGATGGTTGAAGAAGCAGGAAGATATGCAGATCCTTCAGGTACTTCTAGAGAAAGAAAAAGGCCTAACATGTTTTCTAGTTATGTTGCACTAACGAGTGAATTAATAAAATCAGAGCCTTCTAATGTTGAGGAAGCTCTTCAACACCTTACTTGGAAGGATTCCATGACAAAAGAATACAACTCTATCATTAAGAATGATGTCTAGGATATTGTACCTAGGCCCAAAAATAAATTAGTGGTTTCCTCCAAATGGTTATTCAAAATCAAACATGTAGCAGATGGAAGTATATAAAAGTGCAAGGCAAGGTTTTTTGCTAGAGATTTCTCTCATAAAGAAGGCATTGACTATGAAGAAACATTTTCTCCAGTTCCCAAATATACCTCTTATTGGTGCTCAAAAACGCTGATCGTTTTGAGGCCAACTAATAGGCACAATAGGTGCCTCTGCAATTTTGGTTCAATTGAACCAAGGCTGGTAGGCCTAAATTGAGTATACTGTCTAACTACACAAACTACGTGCATAAACAATAAAATTCTTCCAAAGGGGTTACTGATCCTTGGAAGAATTTTTTAACCTAATGTCCTAATTAGCAGAAAGTTAAATATTTAGACTAATGTTATGAACTAATGCTAAACCTAATTTACTATTTGATTAATAAGATAGCATATTAGAAATATACTTCACAGAAAGAAATAAATGACAACATCAAATGAATGAATAGACCAGTGCCTAATGCCACATTGAAAATAGAGTCAACATTCAATACTTATATGTAACTGGAGATGGTTTTAAGATTAACTCACTTCTGCAGAAACAAGACCATCAACCTACAAGTTTCTATTTGAACCAAAATTTATAACAATTAATACAACAGGTCCTATGGTTTTTAACTCAACTAAAGAGCCTGAAAGGAAATGATAACAGGTTCTCAGACCTTGCTATCATCATTCAAATTGTATATATTAATTATAAATAAAAGCTTGAAATGGAAACACAATAGGATACCCTGACTAGAGAGTAATCCGAGAAACCTAATTGAACATAAAACTATAAAATCAACAAGGTATAGGTACTTATCAGATATTCGTGCATAAGATTTTGAAACATTACATTCCAGTCTGTGAGAAGTAGCCTTGTTCCCATGATAGAAAATTGTGTCCTATCTTTACAATTGAGTGAGTATAAGTATAAATTCCTACGGTTCCCTGTGAAAGGACATGCCCTTTCACAGGACCTAATTATACAATTAACCCTAAAATGTATACAACCAACCATAACAATAGTTGTTCGGGAAAATATCCCTTATAATTATATGTGTGCCGTGAATAATAGTTTATTCTTTAATTTCCTGCACACACAAAATAATCAATATTAGTGCATCTTAACCTAAAAAATAAAAATCATAATGTATGTAATGCATTGATTTTATAAAAATTATTTATTATTTATCAATAATTAATTAAAATTAAATAAGTATCATAAAATAAAAATGAAAATGAAAACACAATTATACTTTAAGTCACAATAATCATTTAATTATGAAAGATTTAAATAATGAGACAAAACACATTATGCTTATAATTATTCTTTTATTTCAAAATAGAAACATAATGTATTAAGAATATAATCCACTAAATGAAAAAATGAATTTAACCCTAGAAGCAAAATCAATTCACTTAATTACAAAGAATAAATTTAACCCTAAAGGTGAAATCAATCCACTTAGGGTTAATTCATATTCAGTTCATAAATACCTTAATGATGTAAAATCTTTTTTAATACAAAATAATAATATAACTATAAAAAATATAAATGATTAGGGGACTAAAAAGATTTATCTTTCTAAAAGCAACCCTAAAACATTTATATAAAAGAATTAACCTATTCATAAAAGTTAGTAAAATAAAATTACTAACACCCTAAAAATTAAAGTAAATAAGTAAAGAAAGTTACCTTTTAGGGATTTGTAATTAAAACATAAATGGTAACCCTAAAAAAACATATACATAGTACATCATTAAAATTAAATAAAAATCTACTCACCTAAATTGGTAAAAATATTAATGTTAAGATATTAGGTAAAAATATCAAAAGCTAAAGAATTAACATGCCAAAACCCTGACAAATTAATATTAACCCATTTTAATCCTTATAACATATTTTCACTTTTAGGGTTTTGGGGGGAAATTACAAAAATTGAAGCCATGATTAATGCTCCTAAAATCTAAAATTTCTCCCTCATAAATAATATCAATTTTAGTATTTAATTCAAGAAGAGATAATATTTTCTTTAATTTATATATTTATGTTCATACTCATTCTCGAGGAATAAAGTAGACTAATTGGTTAGGGGTAGGGTCGGGTAGTTAGGTAGGAAGAGGAACGGGTCGAGAGATCGAGTGTTCAACTCCCTCTCCCCATTCTTTTTCCTAAAAATTAGAAAAATAGGTAATAACATAGTAATCACATTATTTAAATTATAAAAGATATTTAGGGAAGAGGTAACTTCCTGTGAAGGAGGTTGTTTTTACTTCTCACCTGCACATAGAAATGAAGATAAATAAGTATTTTTTCATAACCCTCTTGAAGAAAACAAGTAGACTAACTGGTTAGGGGGTAGGAGTGTAGATAGGTAGGAAAAAAGGCCGGCTTGAGAGGTTGAGTGTTCAACTCCCTCTCGCCGCCTTTTGTTCAACCTGTTTTATTTTTTCAATAATTATTTATTTTCAAAATTAAATATGCATTTATGGAAATAGAATAAGATAATTAACAACCTACTAAATGAAAATAAATTTTCTCTTTTATCATTTTAATTTTTTCAACATAAGCAAATGGTATAAAATTGAAATTTAACACCATACTTCCCTAACATCCTGTCCATTTAGGACCTAAAAATTTCGGTGTCAACAGTGGATCCAATTGGGGACGTGCATTCATGCTTGGATGCAGCGAGATCCTAGTTATCTTTGGAAAAGCAGACCATAGTGAGAAAAGAAACATGATGCTAAAATGAAATAAATACAGTAATATACAAGTTAATACTTCCTGTTTTAAGAGAAAAATGGCTTCAAATATTGATCGTGAGTAGGGAATTCCTGAATGACTTTGTCAGTGTCCTATAGATAATATGAATTCTCACTTGCTTTCAAAACTACCATGTAAGGTCCTAGCCATATTGCCTCGAACTTACCATGTTTTCCTTTGTCTTGGTCTTTCACATTCCATTTTAATACCCAGTCACCTTCTCTGAAAGGTCTATCTGACGCTCTTTTATCATGAAGGGTCTTGATCTGTCATTGTTGATGAAGATTCCTTTCTTGTGCCAATCTTCTTGTTTCATCTAACTCTGATAACTGGCTTAACCAGTCTTCCATAAAGTTAACCTCCTCAAGCTCTTCTTCCTGAATGAATTTGTAGACTGGCAAGAGATTATTCAATGGTAACCTTGCTTGTTTTCCATAAACCAACTCATAAGGAGAAAAACCTGTCGACCTTTTCACTGTCACTCTATCTGCCCATAAAACTAGATTTAGCTTAGAGTCCCAGGCTTTTTTATTATTACTCAACATTCTTCTGATAATCTTCAGTATGTTCTTATTGCTTGATTCTTCCTAACCATTCCCTTGAGGATGATACGGAGATGAGTAAGATAAATTTATGCCATATTTTTCACAAAATTCTAAAAATTCCTTAGATCTGAAACACATGCCATTGTCACAAATAATCTTATAAGGTACTCTGAATCTGGTCAATATATTATCCGTTAAAAACTTGATGACCACCTTGCTTGTAGCCTGCCTTGTGGGTATAGCTTCAACCCACTTTGTGAAATAGTTTGTCGCAACCAATATCCATCTATGACCTCCACTTGAAGCATCTGCAATTTCCCCAATAAAGTCTATTCCCCATATTTTGAAAGGTTCTTCAGTTTGTAACGGAATAAGGGGTAAAGCGCCATTGTATTTCAATTTCCCAGAGAACTTCTGACATGACTCACACTTTCTAACATAATCATAACAATCTTTGAAGACATGAGGCTAGTAATACCCAACTTTCAATATCTTGTGAGCTGTTGTCTTAGCCGAAAAATGGCCACCGCATACCCCATCATGTAAATCTTTAATAACTGACTTGGCCTAATAGGTGTCTAGACAAAATAGGAGGATACCATCATTATTTTTCCAATATAGGTCTCCTTGAATCAGCACATATCTAGATGCTTGTAACCTTATAGTTCTTTTCTGATCGTCATTTAGACCTTCTTGACACTTCATATGTTTTAAGAAGTATACTATGTCTGTGTACCACGGACAATGCTCGATACTCATTTCTGCTCTTTCTAAATCTACTTGGTTTACTTGCGCTGCATCCAAATTTGTTTATGCCATAAGCTTAGCCAATCCTTGTCCTCTGATTAACTTAGTGATTTGAATTTCAATGTCGAACTCCTAAATTTGATTTATCCATCGACATCTTTTTCCTGTAACCTCTGATTGCCTTAAGATATCCTTAGTTGCTCCATTCGGTACGTATGCCATGATCCTAGCCCCAACCAGATAAGGTTTGAATGATTTCACTAACTTAACCAATGCACAGGCTTTCTTTTCATGTATGTCATAATTCAACTCAAAAAGTTGTAGAGTTTTACTGAAGAATGCTATTGGTTGTTCATATCCTTCATCATTTTTCTGTAACAAAACTACCGCTATGGTGTGGAAAGAAGCAAAGGAGAACAAATGAAATGGTTTTGAAAAATTAGGGGACTTCAAAACTGGTGCTTCCCTAATTGCTTTCTTAATGTTTGCAAATGCTTCTAAGACTTCATCTGTCCAATTTATACTCACATCTTTCTTTAACATCTTTGCAATTGGTTTTATGATTTCTAAAAAATTTGGGACAAACCTACAAAGTTGATCAGGCCAAGGAAAGATTGTATTCCCTTAATGTTTTTAGGAATTTGAACTTTATCAATTGCTTCAATTCTTTCTGGATCTATTCTGTCTCCCTCCTTGGAAACTAGATGACCAAGGAGTTTACCCTCGGTAACCCCAAAATGACATTTCTTTGGGTTTAAGGATACTCCATATTCAAGGGCCCTTTTGAAAATCTTCTCCAAGTGCTTGCAATGATCTTCTGCTTTCTTGGAGTAAGTTGTGATATTGTCCTGATATATTACCATGATAATATTAATGAAATCCTCAAAAGCCACATCCATGGCCCTCTGAAAAGTAGCTCCTGCATTCGTAAGCCCAAATGAAATTCTTGCGTAAACATATGTACCCCATGGCATAGTGAATGCTATTTTGTATTGTTCTTCCTCTTTGACTTTAACCTGATTATACCCGGAGAACCCATCCATCATGGACAATAATTCATTTCCTGTGACCTTCTCCAATAATGCCTCCATGTTTGGCAATGCATAATTGTCTTTTAACGATGATATGTTTAGATTTCTGAAATCCACACAAAGCCTAATGTTTCCGTTCTTCTTCCTAACAGGTACCCAATTTGAAACCCAAGTAGAGTGTCTAATCGGCTTTATAATACCAACATCCCTCATCTTAATGAATTCCTCTTTCATCTTAGGAGCCAAAGTTGGATTGATCGGTCTTTGCATTTGTCTAAAAGGTTTTGCATTAGGTTTCAAGGGTATTTCATGTTGGAACAAGTCTTCTCTATAAGCCTTAAGATCATCATAGGACCAAGCAAACACGTGTCTATACTTTCTTAACAAACTAACTATATCAAATCTAATTTTAGGAGTTAACTTTTTACCAATGAAAATTTCTTTAGGAATGTGTTCATTTCCTAAATTTATCTTTTCCACTTCCTCTATATTAGTGTTTTCCATTTTAACCTTATCACTAAATTCTTTACTATCAAACATCTTTTGTAGTGTAACCAATCCCTAGGAATTTTATTAGTTTTAAGCTGAATTACATCTTTTCCAAATAAAGTATCATTTTCCTCTATTGTTTCAACATAAGCATTTAAATCAATGAGTTGATCTTCATACCTTTCCTCGCATGCAAGAAACTTTATGATGTCTCTATCATTATCAAAGACTTTCCAATTATGAACGTTATCAAGTATTGATGGCCTTGGCCTTGGTTTGATTTCTATCTGCACAATATCTTTACATGGGATATCATTATGTTTAACTACTAGGTTAGCCATGAAATCAGCAAGAATATTCTTAGATCTATCTATCCATGTTATTGAAAAAGCATCAAAAACTTCTATGGAATCCCACACTTCATTTTTGTACCTTTTTAGGATATGATTCTTAGTAATAAACTTGTCCCTAATCTGAGATACAATTAATTCAAAATCACCATAAACAGAAATTTTTTTGATACAATGCTTACTTGCTATTTTGAGACCTAGTAGGAGTGCTTCGTATTCTGCAGTGTTGTTAGTACATCCAAATGCTAGCAAAAAGGAATATTTAAAAGATTTCCCATTTGGGGATACAAACACTACACCTGCTCCATTACCATTTTTACTACATGATCCATCAAAAAACATTTTCCACATGATATCATTATTTTCCTTGGCACATATTTCAATAGGACTAGTATTTTCAATGAGGTTTTTATGAATTCTTATTTGAAAATTCTCCATGTCAGTGTGGCAAAAGTGCGTAACCTGGCTTGGATCAACATCTTCGATGATGTAAGTAGATCTTGGCTCTCTATCGATCCTTACAACCCTATCATTCATTGGGATAGAAGCATTAGATAGATCTAATTGAATATTTCCACCTACCAAATTAGACCACTATCTAGATAATAGCATTCCATAACTGGGTGGTACTTCTACAATAGTAATGTCTATTTTATAAGATTTTTCAAGACACGAAGGGAACTTAAACTCAACATTTTTCATTATTCCAATAACTGGAACTGACCTATTGTCCATAGCATAACACTTACCATAAGTAGTATCCACATTCATTCATAATTCTTTCATTACCCCATGAGGCATAATATTAACCGCTACCCCAGAGTCTAACATACAATTCTTAACCAATTTATTGTTTATCACTAGAGTTAGAAAGAAAGGATCTACTTTAGTAGCATCTTCACTAATAGAAGTTCCTAGGTAAATAGCTGGTAATTCTTCATTATCTTTTTGTTCCTTTGCATCTTTTTTAACAACATCATTTATTAATTTGATCATTTCATTCCCTGCAATAAGTTAATTTAACTATTTCCATTAGAGGGATAGAAAGCTTCACCTGAGATAATACTTGAGACATAAATGAAGTACAGTTTGAAATTTCCTTACCATTGTTCTATTTGTCCATGGGTTTGCTCATCTTTGATGTTTGATCAACATGCCTTTTAGGGGCATCTGTCTTTTCTTTCTTTATCTCTGCATTTTTGTTCAAAATTTTGTACATTCCTGCTGCTTGTTCATTTCTTTAGTTCACATTTCTGTTCCTCAAGTGATATTTGCTAAGCACTTGTTCCATCGCTGCTACAGTGTAAGCCTCTCTTTCTTCTTTTGTCGTCCTCCTAATAATCGGACCCTTATCATCATCTACGAAGACTTGCTACTCTTGTTGGTATCCCAACCTCCTGTAACTTTCATCTGGCACGTATTCCCCATCTGAATCATCACTATCTCCTGACCAAAAGGGTGTGGATGAAAGAGCGTTCACCACAGGCTTATCTTCATATCCCTAGTTTTCTTCCTCTAGAATCTTTTGTGCTATAAGGTATTGATCCTTAGGGTGAGGCATTTTACAAATTTCACACCATAACTCATCCCCTATAAAATGATTATTTTTCTTGAGAGGATCTGGAGTATTTGTTTGCCCTTTTAGAGGCCTTCCATCTTTCCATTATGTATGATAAGCCATATCCTGTAACCTGTACCTATCATTTCTGTTGAAATTTCTATCTTGTCTTCTTGCTTGAAAATGACTTTTGTTTGGTTGCAAATTCTTCATCAAACTTACTAATTCATCCATTTTATCACTTTCACTGTTCTTTTTTGGGGCTACAGGATCAAATAGCTTAGGATCACTTCTTTTATCAATTCTCCCGATAGCTATTCTATTGTTTTCAATATTCAATGCTATTTTGAAATCCTATTGTAAGGTTGTCGGGTTATGAGACCTTATCTCGTAATTCATCTTAACATTAAAAGCTTTCAAATAAAAGGTGATTAAAAAGGGGTCAACAGGACGTATATCTTTTGGAATTTTGTTCAACACCTTGTTAAACCTCTTGTTAAATTCCTTCACTATTTCATTTGTGTTTTTCCTCATAGTGGTTAATTCGTGAGTTGCAAAGGATGGATCTCTGTGATCCCCAAACTCCTCAATAAATTGATCAACAAAGCTCTGCCAACTGGTAATTGATCTATCTGGAAAATTTTTGTACCACTCGTCTGCACTATCTTTGAGTGAAAGAACTAACATTTTCATACGCACATCTTCATGAGTAATGTCAAATTCATAAACAATATTTTTGACATTAATGACATGCTATTCTGCTAATTGAGACCCATCACCATTAAACTTAGGAATAGCAGTTTTTAATTTATTTGGTATAGGATCAAGACAACACGTTACATTTGAGAAATCTAACAGTTTATATCTTTCATTTACTTCATGAAATCTGGCATCAAATAAACTTCTATTATTATTATTTTGAAAATATTGATTCTGGGCCATAGGGTTACCTCTCTGGTATTGATTTTCTAGATTACCACATTGGCCACCATGATGTTGCTGAGCCCCATTCATTTGATTTAGCATCCCTCCTTGATACTGTTGATGTGCGAAGTTTCCAGGTTGCCGATTTGCACTCACACCATAGCCATCTGGATGTATTGAGCTCTGTGCTTGCTGTGCCTGACATTGTTGTGTTTGAGTTCTTCCATGCTGCAGATTAACATAATTTTGTCTTGTATAAATCTGCCTATGTGTATGATGGGGTGCAATATCACTTTGCAAACTATATCTATCTTCATAAGATTGCCCATCAATCTTTTGGTGTTGCAGAGTATCTCCAGTATATTGTGTATTTAGATAATGACATTCATTATCACTATTAATGCCTTGTACATAATTTTCATAATGTCGTGGGACTTCGTTATATGTGTCATCCATATTTGTATTTAATAATTGTGTACCAATTTGGCCTTTTACATGATTCCCTGTGAATGTATATTTTCTGACATTCACATCATAATTATCATTTTTATTCCTCCTCGCATTAATGTTCTCATCATGTGAATAGTTATTTTGCCGTGAATAAACACCTTTACTTACATTTTCAAAATCTAAATGAATATTTTTATTACCATAATCACATTCATCATTCTTGGTAATTCGATAATAATTACCTTGCTGGTAATGTTGTTCACCATTTTTTCGCTGATCATGCTGGGCATTATTATTATTGTAATATAAGCCAGCACTCCTTTTGCAATAATCATCTTCTGCCTGCTCACATTGTTTGATATCACTGGGTACATTATTTATCCGATAGCTATTAATGTGCTATGTGTTATTCTGATTCTGTGTAACCCCGCTTGGCTGCTCGCATAAGTTCACATGCTGCTGATTATTTTGTCTATAGGTAAGCATATGTGGATACTCACACTGGCCTTGGTAGTGGCGAGTTTGTTGTTCGTAATATATATTATTGATTGGATATTCATCCTTCTCCTGCGTGCGCGAATGTGTATTATTTTGTTGTTTACATAGGTTATTAAAACCGCCTTTCACAACATAGGCATGAGCTCCATAAGAATTATCTTGCACCTTATTGTCTTGCTTGACATATTGTTGGCCTTGCGCAAACTTGTCTCGGCTTTTTTGCATAGTAAAATATGTTAGCTTATTATTATAATAACCATTATCAATGTCTTGCTCTTGATAATTCCTTTTCTGCGCAAGTTGGTGATGAGGCTGCTGTTTACAGTTTAGTTGATCATACTTTTGCTCATCATGGTTTTGCCCACCATCTTGTAGCTTTCCCAGCATGTGGTCTCTTTGATGTAAATTTTTTTGCTTAGGATATACATCCCGTGTGTCTTGCGTGGGTTGATGAATTCCATTATGCTGCTCACAAGAACCGTTATTATACTCCTTATTTCGAGTATTTCCACCCTTTTGTGCTCTTGAATTAATGTACCACATATCATGTATATGCCGATTCTTGAGGCTGTTTTGCGCATAGCTATTAAGTGTATTATTATATTCCTTATTTGGAATGTTCCCATCCACGTTCTGCACAACTCTGGGATTATATGGCTACTTATATTTATGTACATTATTCCCAATTTGTTGTCATGTATTATTATCCTAAGGATAATTCTCATAATAGCTGTCATTGTTTTTATTTTCATATATATCTCCCTCATGCGCCGACTGATAATAGTTGTTATTTTTAACGTTTAGTTTAGAGATTGCGGGGCTTGCATGAATAACTTGCTGCGCATTATGATCGGTTTGCCACAAACCTCCTTGATTTAGCATAGATTCATAGAGCCATTCACGTTGGCCCTTCTCTCCTCCCCTCTGCGTAGATCTTAATTCCTGCTGCTCACGTGGTGGCCTGTTTGGTATATTACTATAATGTTGCTAAATATTACCATCCTCACAATCACGCCTTTGCGCAAACCTAGGCTCATACCTCTGATCACACATGTCTCCAAGCCGCTAGGTTTGGTGCTACATTTGTAAGGTGCGCAAGTGTTTACTTCCTCCATACCTATTTGATGCGCATTACAATCTTGTTGTATTTTAATTTTTTCATAATGCATATCATCTGGGATGTATTGTTGTTCACATGGATAATGTGAGTCCATAACCGGTGCATGTACACCATTGCTTTTGTGAATACATTCATCATTGTATTGTTCATTTTTTATTTGGTAATGTGGCTGCATACTTCTTTCTCCATAATCTGCATGCTGCTGCTGATAATAATTTGTCTGACTCTAGACGTGTTCTCCATCTTGCGCGAGTTCAACCTTTTGTGGCTAATCTCAGGTGTAATATTTTCATTTCTGTGCAAGCGCAGACTGTTGTTTCAAGATAATATTATCATGAAAGTTTTCATTTACATGTTGCCCATTTTGCGCGGGCTGAGAGTAATTAGGTTTAGCATGAATTGTGTGGTGCTATGCATCCCTTCGTTCAAGTTGATTCTCACACAATACTCCATTATACTCCTGCTGTATTTGGCTTTGGCCACCTATATCCTTATTATCTTTATAATAATAGTGCTCCTGCGTAATAACCTCTGGTATGTTTTTATTAAGATGTTTATTGTTCACATTTATCCTTTTGCCATCCTTCTTTTGCGTGAAAATAATATCTTTGTTATATTGTTTATTTTGTATATCTTCGTGTTCATACACATACATATTAGGGTATTGCGTATCCATTCTTTGCTATTCATGTGTGTACCTGGACTGGTTATCGCATGTTATGTTATATGCCTCAACACCTTCCACTTCTTCCTATGCAGATTTGTGACCACAAGTTTGCTCATGTGGATAGTACACATCGTCAGGTTGAGTGTGAACTCCAGATGACAATGCATCCTCTCGCGCAAGTTGATACACATTCTAGTGCAATACTCTAGACCTTTGTTTGAAGCAATATTGCTAATCCTTGTTATGATTCAGCACATCATTCATTTGACAATTATTAACATGCTGTCCATAAACCTTATTTCTTTCTGGCTAGTACACGTTGGAATGATGTAAATTTTCTTGCATAGACTGCTAAAATATGCCAGTATTTTCAAAGCTTTGGCCATCTTGATATTTAGCTGGTGCATCTCCTTTATAGTAATTTTCTCCACCAGTTGAATGCTGATTTAGTAGTTCCCTATTTAAAGGGAAATGAGAACCATTATTATTCTGCTTGTAAATTTTAGGGCGTTCATTTTCACTATAATAGTGAACTTTCATCTCCTCACTTATATTTCTTTGCATATCATCACATTTTCTCTCATTATGATTTTGCCAAGAACTATTAAAATAATTATTACTTTCCCTCTGATACTGTGAACCTTCACCATACTAAGAGTAATTACGTTCCTCACTATCAAATAAACTGTAAGTACTCTTATTATTTAGAGAGTGTTTTTGAAACTTATTCAAATCACATTCATCATCCTGGTGACTTTTCTGACTACTTCCATTCTTTCCTCCCCCACCGTTCTGAATGCTACGAGGATTATTGATATTTTTTGACCTATTACTTAGGTCACACATCAGATTATCCACTACTTTGAACCATTCACTGTCATCTCCCGTAGTTCCCCCTTCTTTTTTTGTTTTATACATAGGGTTAGTGGCATTGTCCTAAATAGTATGACCACTATTCTTTCTATGAGGAGGAGTATAGACCGCCATCTGAATGCTTCTATCTATACCCTCTTTGTTATTTGCTTTTGCATTTTCGTCATCACTCCCATCAGGCGAAATAAGGTTTTCCCATTCTATTCCTATTCTTCTAAGAGTTTTGTTAGATCATCTTCTAAGGGCTCTGAGCATCTCCTTAGCTTGATGCTCCAACCTGATCATCCCCTCAACTATATCATCCATCTGCCTTTCCTTATGTTTCTGTTCATTGTCATTCCTTGTGCTACAGTGATCTGAAGTTGGGAACTGCTCACAAGCCAATTCTTGACCTTTATCTTCGTCAGGTCACTTTTCAGGAGATACATACAACATCTTCTTCTTTGATTTCTTATTCCTCTTTTTCAGTTTCAAATTTTAGAGTCGCCACCTCACTTCCTGTGAGGAATTAATAATTGTTCTGAATCTTTCTCCCAGTAGAGTCTTCACAACTTAACCAGAGATTCTAAAATTGACATTCACCGTGTCCCCAGTAGAGTTGCCAATTTGTTGGTGCTCAAAAACACTGATCGTTTTGAGGCCAACTAACAGGCACAATAGGTGCCTTTGCAATTCTGGTTCGATTGAACCAAGGCTGGTAGGCCTAAATTGAGTATACTGTCTAACTGCACAAACTATGTGCATAAACAATAAAATTCTTCCAAAGGGGTTACTAATCCTTGGAAGAATTTTTTAACCTAATGTCCTAATTAGCAGAAAGTTAAATATTTAGACTAATGTTACAAACTAATGCTAAACCTAATTTACTGTTTGATTAATAAGATAACAGATTAGAAATATACTTCACAAAAAGAAATAAATGACAACATCAAATGAATGAATAGACCAATGCCTAATGCCAAATTGAAAATAGAGTCAACATTCAATACTTATATGTAATTGGAGATGGTTTTAAGATTAACTTGTTTCTGCAAAAACAAGACCATCAACCTACAAGTTTCTATTTGAACCAAAATTTATAATAATTAATACAACAGGTCCTATGGTTTTTAACTCAACTAAAGAGCCCGAAAAATGATAACAGGTTCTCAGACGTTGCTATCATCATTCAAATTTTATATATTAATTATAAATAAAATCTTGAAATGGAAACACAATAGGATACCCTGACTAGAGAGTAATCCGAGAAACCTAATTGAACATAAAACTATAAAATCAACAAGGTATAGGTACTTATCAGATATCCGTGCATAAGATTTTGAAACATTACATTCCAGTCTATGAGAAGTACCCTTGTTCCCGTGATAGAAAATTGTGTCCTATCTTTACAATTGAGTGAGTATACATATAAATTCCTACGGTTCCCTGTGAAAGGACATGCCCTTTCACAGGGCCTAATTATACAATAAACCCTAAAATGTATACAACCAACCATAACAATAGTTGTTCGGAAAATATCCCTTATAATTATATGTGTGCCATGAATTTAATAGTTTATTCTTTAATTTCCTACACACACAAAATAATCAATATTAGTGCATCTTAACCTAAAAAATAAAAATCATAATGTATGTAATGCATTGATTTTATAAAAATTATTTATTATTTATCAATAATTAATTAAAATTAAATAAGTATCATAAAATAAAAATGAAAATGAAAATGCAATTATACTTTAAGTCACAATAATCATTTAATTATGAAAGATTTAAATAATGAGACAAAACACATTATGCTTATAATTATTCTTTTATTTCAAAATAGAAACATAATGTATTAAGAATATAATCCACTAAATGAAAAAATGAATTTAACCCTAGAAACAAAATCAATTCACTTAATTACAAAGAATAAATTTAACCCTAAAGGTGAAATCAATCCACTTATGGTTAATTCATATTTGGTTCATAAATACCTTAATGATATAAAATCTTTTTTAATACAAAATAATAATATAACTATAAAAAATATAAATGATTAGGGGACTAAAAAGATTTATCTTTCTATAAGCAACCCTAAAACATTTATATAAAAGAATTAACCTATTCATAAAAGTTAGTAAAATAAAATTACTAACACCCTAAAAATTAAAGTAAATAAGTAAAGAAAGTTAACTTTTAGGGATTTGTAATTAAAACATAAATGGTAACCCTAAAAAAACATATACATAGTACATCATTAAAATTAAATAAAAATCTACTCACCTAAATTGGTAAAAATATTAATGTTAAGATATTTAGGGAAGAGGTAACTCCCTGTGAAGGAGGTTGTTTTTACTTCTCACCTGCACATAGAAATGAAGATAAATAAGTATTTTTTCATGACCCTCTCGAAGTAAACTAGTAGACTAACTGGTTAGGGGGTAGGAGGGTAGATAGGTAGGAAAAAAGGTTGGCTTGCGAGATTGAGTGTTCAATTCCCTCTCGCCGCCTTTTGTTCAACCTATTTTATTTTTTCAATAATTATTTATTTTCAAAATTAAATATGCATTTATGGAAATAGAATAAGATAATTAACAACCTACTAAATGAAAATACATCGGCTCTTTTATCATTTTAATTTTTTCAATATAAGCAAATGGTATAAAACTAAAATTTAACATCATACTGCTCTATCAGAACTGTAATTTCCATTGCTACATCTAAGGGTTGGAAAATCCATCAGATGGATGTGAATACTTCTTTCTTGAATGGGGTTATTGAAGAAGAAGTATACCTAGAGAAACCTGAAGGATTTATAGTTCACAATAAATATTCTCATGTCTGAAAAATAAATAAAGCATTATATGGTCTCAAACAAGCTCCTAGAGCTTGGTATGAAAGGATCAATCATTATCTATCAAAACTTAACTTCTCCAAAAATGATGCATACCCAAATATCTATTTCAAAGTATTAGATGGAGATATGGTGCTTCTGATTCTCTATGTTAATGATTTATTAATCATAGAGGAAGATCACCTCATCACCAAATGCAAGCAAGACCTAGCATCCAAATTTGATATGAAAGACTTGGGAATTCTTCATTATTTTCTCAGTTTGGAAGTATGTCAATAACAAAATAACATATTTTTAAATCATAGAAAGTATACTGTAGACATCCTCAAGAGATTCAAAATGATGGACTGCAAGCCCATGTCTACTCCAATGGAGACAAACCTACTCAAACTCAAGGAAGCATCTAATGACTCAGAGCCTGTAGATTCTACCCTATATAGATAGATAATCAGGTCCTTGATGTACTAGGTAAACACTAGGCTTGATATTTTCTCACTAGTACATTTGAGGCCTAATTGTGATGGCTATCTGTCGGATATTCAATGCCTATATGTCAGATATTCGACTGATCACGTCATCAACATTTTTTCATCTAAAATTACTATGGAAATAGTAACCGTCACCTTTTTGACAGACAATCTGTCAGAAATAACAACACAAACACAAAAAATATCATTGCATTTTCAACTCTACATCAGTTGGAAGTATAGCATCCCCGATGTTTAGCTAGTGAATTTTCTGATAGCGTATGCGTCGGTATTATAGCATCGCCATTGAAAATTGGCATTGAAAGTATAGCATCTCCAATGGTTGTGCAGTGACATTTCTGACAATAAACTTGTCGATAGTATAGCATCACCGTCGACATTAGGTGTAAAAAAATGGAGCATCTCCAATGGTTGTGCGACAACATTTTCAATTGTAAATTTGTTGGTAGTATAGCATCACCATTGAAAGTAGGCATAAAAAATGAAGCATCTCCAACGGTTGTGCAATGACATTAGCGATGGCACATCCATTGGTAGGATAGAATTACTGTCAAAAAGTGGCATCGCAAATGAAGAATCCCCGACGGTTGTCTAGTAACATTTTCGATGGTAATCCCATTAGTTGTATGGCATCCCCATCGAAACAATTGTTAGGAGCATTGAAATTTTGACGGTCAGGCACACTAAAGATAACAAATCTCAAAATACCATAATAGTTGGTCTCTTTCTTTGGTCCATATTACTAACAAAACAATATACCTTTCATTAGCTCATCAAATGCGGGGATTTGAAAGAATTTAATAGAATATTTTTGCGATAACGTATATTATCTAAGTTGACATTGCAAGAATTTATCTACTTCACGCACTTGTGGACAATGAGGACAACAATGAAGAAGCATCTCTTCCCGTGACCTGGATTACTTAGGCCACAAGAGGGGATGCTTCTTTATCATTTTCATCGTAGTCTACAAGTACGCGGAGTAAATAAATTCGTCCAACATCAACTTAAATAATATACGTTATCATGAAAATACCATCTATTAAATTATTTCAGATCACCACATTTGATGAGCTAATGAAAAGTAAAATGTTTGTCAATTGTATGGATTGAAGACGAAGACTAGCTATTATGGTCTCTTGAGCTCTGCTATTTTTAGTCCTAGCTACTAGGTAAGGTCTACAAGACTTATACTTGTCGATCGTCGTTCATAATCACCGCCTTGCCTTTATGTACACTGCACAATATACAATATATTAATTACTAAAGGTGAAGAGAAGGCAGAAAATATAAATGGATAAAAGAAATGAAAGATACAATAATATTATCTTGTTGTTTACCTTCTCATAATTGACCAAATAATTGATTCCTTCAAACCTCCAGTGTTGATGAGCTATAGAAGCGTAACAGGTTTTGACGGTTTCATGAACAAAAGACTACAAACAATTCATTTTTTGTCCCTGAGACCCTCAAATATTGAGCTTCTCTTTGTTTCAAGAATAGTTCAACATTCTCTACTTAATAGGGCCAACCACGTGAAGGTGGAAGCTCATCTGGCCCCTCCTAGGAGCCTCTTATGACCCCTTGAGACACTTTAAGACCTCTAAGATGTATTCTTAGGGATCGTAAAGGGTCATAAGGGGTCTAGGGATACAACAGCTGAGAAACATAAATGTAGGCATCATGGTCACAATTCTTTGGAGACACAACATAATTGAGTGGTATACCCAGACGATGCAACACAAACACTAATCCTCCAATTCTAAGTTGACATTGTAAAAACCATAGATAAGGAATAAATTGAGAGAGCGGAGGAGGGCCATAACAACCAAAATATTCTAGGGTTTGCAAAAATTATATGGAAATTATAATCTCCATAAACCCTGGAATATTTTTGTCCTTCTGGCCCTCCGACCTCCACTCTCTCAATTTATTCCTATCCTTCTCTATTGTATTCAACTTACCCATTGTTATCTATGGTTTTTGGATCCTATAGTGTCTACTTAGAACCAGAGGAGTAGTGGTTGTGTTGCATCATCTGGATATAGCAGTCAATTATGTTGTGTCTGCAAAGAATTGTGACCATGATGCCTATATTTATGTTTCTCAGCTGTTGTGAGATAAAAAGTCTTCTAAGGAACATGTCGTGTCTATGTGGAACTGCATAAAATCATCACCAAATGGGGTTCCAGATCAGAAAACTTCCTTTCACTTAATAATTATGAACCCATCAATGGTATACTAATTGTTTAGGATTGTAAGTTTAGGGCCTTTTTCTTGAATGCATTATACCCCTGATGTACTTCATGGAATAATTTTGCATTAGTATTACAGGGAAATTTAAACGAAGATTCATATAGAGAAAGGTGTTGCTCTTGGAAAATGGTTGATGGTGATTGATGAAGAAGAATTGAAAATGATGATTGATTCAATTTAGATTGGTGCAACATTTTCAAATCGTCTTCATAATCATCCTCAAATGAACATTTTCAAATCTTCTTCATCATTCATCATCTCATTATTCTACAATCATCTTCTATCAAATGATTATTTTCTAAAAATAAGTCATGGGAATGACTAAACAATACAATAACACATGAAATTGAGAATGAGAAAGAAATTTTTATTTAAATTCAAACAAAGACAAGTACTAGGGGCCAAACCTAAGTCTTGGGGGCTCATTGTTGATGGCCTTGCCTATATCAAGCACAGATACTTCGTACTTGGGTACTTAGGTTTACAATTTGAAATAGAAAAAAAATCCTTTTCGAGGTTAGATTATGCAAGTAAACTCAAGGGGGTTGCTCATTTACACAAGACACTCTATAATTTTGGCATATATATGTATTTTCTCCTACAAATTTCCTACGATAATATCTCATACCTTATTTGTTGACATAATATGTTAGATGAAGAATGAAACCTATAAAATTTATTTCTATATCCTCTATAGTTTAAGAGCAGATATATGTACAATACCATTTAGTAGCCTCTATAAAGAAAAACAATCAGACTTACAGAACAAAGATCATAATTAAAAAAATAGGTAAATAAAAATAAAAATTAAACAACACAAGTAAACTAATTAGTCATACTAAGGTATTGGAAAGATCTTAAATTAACACAACCTCCCCTCATAGATTCATTTAAATGCAACCTCACCTCATAAATTAATTTAGATGCAACCAGATCGTGCCTAATTCAAACTACAAGTGAGCAACCATCAAAACTATGTCAACTATTTAATAGAGGAGATAATTATTGTTCAAATAAGTAAAACTTTAATTCAAACTCCGAGTGAGCAGCTATCTGTAGCATCGGAAAATGGAAGCACTTCCATTTAGGATTGGTTTAGCCCTGTGAGTAGTAGTTTGGGGTCATGTCAAATGCCTTAAATAGGTCTCTGACTTATTTCTGGATTTTTCCCCCTGTTCTACCCCATTTTCCACTTCTTTTCTGCATAATTCTGACATCTTGAATTGTAACTCTGAGATTCTTGACCTTAGGGTCAAGGTCAAACTTTTAGGTTAAGGTCAACCTCGACCTTGACCCAAGGTCCAAATCTCAAAATCCCAAAGTTTTCAGATGTCAGGTTTCAGAAAGATTTATTTCCCGCTTTTGGGTCGGCTGTTTCGGGTTGTGAAATGGTAAACTCTTAAATTATATTTAATTTAGGTCCATTTCTAGGGGTTAAGGCTTAAATGAGAATTTAATTCTCCTATTTTGGCCTCTCTAGAAGTTTGTACTCTATACTAGTATAAAAGGAAGCCTTCCTCTCTCATTTCAATTGATCTCCATCTCAAGAAAGCACTCTCAATCAAGGAAGCATTCAAGTAATCATCTACATTCAAGCATTCAAGTTCTCCATTGAAGATCAAGGATTCAAGCATTCAAGCCTTTGGAGGGATTTGGTTCAAGAATTCAAGATTCATCATTCAAACCCTAGATATATCTATCATGGTGGTGTGATCTTCCTTCAAGATCCTTTGTTCATCTTCAACATCTATTCATTCTCCCTTCAAGGTGGATTCCAAGCACACAATCATGGAGGTTTTGATTTACATTTATTAGCATTGAGTCCAAGCTTTCATATCAACATAATTGTTTACATTTCAAATACAATTGTATATCTATTGAATATCATAGCTTCATTATTAGATCTACTTCTACTACTTGCTAGCATTATCTATTTCAATTCCATTTTAAAGGTTGATTCCAAATCAGGGTTTGACCAAGGCAAACCCCTCATCCAAACAAAAAAACTAATTTTCTTACAGGAACAGGTGCAGGACAATGCATTACAGTGCAGATCTGGACACCCTTTTTAGCAAACTTTCAAGATTCACAAACATAATTTCCATTAGAGTAGCGCAAATCAAGGTTGACATAAAGGGGTCAAGGTTGACTTTTCTACCTAGTTCAAGGTCGACCTTTCTCAGAAAAATAAAAGGTTTCTGGGTTTTTTCTGTCTCTGTGTTTCCAGGCCAGATTCGATTGCAAAATTTTCTGAAACTGAGTATAGACACTAGAAAATAGTGATTTCTGAATCTGCTACCTTTCAAGATAAGTGTTTATGTTTTATTAAGTTTTGTATGTCCACAACATTTTTCACACACCACATCTACACATCTCAACACACACATACATTCATATAAAAATATATGTTTAGATATATTTTTATATCTTACATTTTGGTGAACCCATGATATACAACTCTTTCTTTTTGGATGCTTTGCTTCCTTTTCTTAAGATTAGCTTTCTTTTATGCTCTTGCATTTTAAAATTAAAAAATAAAACAAAACTATATACTCTACAAAATACAAAAATATTTCTTGCATTTCATTTACTATGAAGATTTTTAAGATGCTTTGGTATGTGGCTATTTTCCTTATTATTCTCCTCTAAGCATCTCTTATCGTACTTATGATATTTATGAGAGTATCATCCATTTCATTATGTTTGTCACTCTTCATGTTTCACTTGCCTATGCTATTGTGAGATTGACTAATACTAGTCTTCCTACTTTCAAAACTTTCATTAAGGATTTATGTGGTGGACTTATTGCTCTTTTGGATTATGTGAAGAATTTGGTAGATGATACACCATCTCCTAATCTTCCTAATCCTAATCCTATCCTTCCTAATCTAGTTCCTAATATTCCTAATCCTAATCCTATCCTTCCTAATCTAATTCCTAACGTTCCTAATATTCCTAATTATCCATCTGCTATCCCTAGTTCTTCCCACACTTATGATGAGGCTCAAACTATGGTTCATGATGTAGATGTGCAAGAATTCTTATATTTTCCTTCCCCTTCTTATCTGATCCATGATGATATTAAAGGGGAGAGAAAATAAACTTCTTCTAAACCTATCATTCTACCTTATACAACCTTTTCTCATGATCATAATAAATATTCACCTCCTGCAGAAGCTTTACAAGATATGTACACTACAGGATACAATATGATGGCTAAACAAGGTTATAAGGGTTTAGGGTGTTAGCCCATTTTCCCGTCATAGCCAAAATCCTAAGAAAATGGTCTATTCCTACAAAAAATCTTGTGAAAGTTGTCATGTACGTCCTGTTGAAACTTGTTTTGATATGAGAAGATGATCTATCATGTTTCATGGCTTGTGCCCTTAGCCAGGGATAATTCATGATGTGACCAAGCCCCATTTAAGATCACATGTGCTTACGTATAAGAACCAGAGAGAAATTGCAGTTTCAAGTTGATGAGGAACTAGGGTTTTTCCATGCAAGGGGTTTTGAAAATTTTCCTAAGTCCAAGGAACCCTAGCCCATTCTATTTTCTCATTACCTTTTTCAAGCCACTTTAGTCTTTCCTTGCACATGGTCTTATTTCCTTTTGTCCGCTAGGTCTTGAAATGTTTTAGTATTAACAAGTCTCATCTAGCGATCTAGCGACTAAGGGATATCAATGCAGTGTTCACCAAATCTCCAAGTTCCTAGCAGTTAGTTATAAACATCTAGCAATCCAGCGAATATGGTTATCGCTCATTCTCCTAATGCAACAGTCAAGTTTCAAATAATCTAGTGACTTAGTGAGGACCGTGGATGGTGAACAAGATCAACGATTGGTGCTTAATCTCATGATTTTTTTGGGGTTAAGTAAAGGATCTGGTGACTTAGCAAATACAAGCTATCATGTGATCTCTAGATTAAACCCAGAGTAAAGAAAAGACCTAGCAATCACACAAATGCTTTGTTTGCATGATCTCTAGATAAGATCCTGGTTAAGCAAAAGGTTTTGAGATCTAGCGACTACGTCAATCGCATGGTCTCGTAATGAAGGGTGAGTTAAGTAAAAGACTTGGAGACTTAGCGTGGACCATTGATAAGCATAAGATCTAATGGTGGTTGTTTGTTCTCCAGATGATACCCAGGGTTAAGGATATGTTCGGCAATCAAGAGAATGTAGTGTTCACATGAATGCTTGATCAAACCAAGATTAAGTAAATTGTTTAATGACTTGGCAAAAGCCTTTAGTCGTGCATTCGCTGAATGACTTAGAGTTAAAGGGAGCTTGGCAAGGTTAAGATAAAGAGATTGCAAGTCTAGGAAGATCCAACAGATGTCGTGATTCCGCAAAGGGAAGATGTAGGTTAGATGATGATCATGGATTTGCGACAGTCGTCTGATCTTCCAAGAGATAAAGGTCGATATCAAAGTGGGTCAAGATGCCAAGTGTTAGTGAGGTGCTTGATTCTGATTGGTTGCTGGGATAAGTTGTTGTGGTCGAGTATTTTTAAAAAAAAGGATAAGTTGACTATTGTCATTTAATCAGAGCTGCTCGATGTGCCAGGAAGGGACTAAGATTGACGACCATGTTTTAAACCTGATTGATTAACCATTATTTTTCAAATTTTAAATCTTCTGCTAGGGTTTTTGCCAGGGTTTGAGTCGATGAACTAGAAGTGACAAGATTGAATTAGTTATATTTGCCAAGGATGGTTGCAGGTAAAGAATTGATGAGCAAGATATCAGGTAACCATCTAGATCAGAGTTGTTTGCTTGAAATGCCATACTAGTCTGATACAAAGGAATGATACTTTGAGAAAGGTGGCTGAGGTTATTGTTTGATCAACAGGAAGAGGATGATTGGGACATTTGGGCAACACCTGGCAGAGTTAGAACTATTTGTGGAAACTATTACAGAAGACTTGGCGCTCAAATTAACTTACATTTTTTAAAGTTGCAACTGAGTGCAAGCTTGGCATGCTTTATGTCTTTTGTCTTATCTCTGTGTAATCTTGGTTTTGTTCCTAAGTGATCCATATATTTTTTGCAATCCTTGTTCTATAAAAGGATCTCCAGGATCATTTATAAGGACTGAAACTTGAACATTTGATTGAAAAGTTTCTAAGTCTAGGATACGATAGACTGTTTTAGGCCAAACTTTTTATAGAATAGCAAGTATTACTGGTTCAGTTGAAAATTCAAGTGGTTTTCATTTTAAAGCATTGCGTATACAAAAAGATGATATAGCAAGTTTGATAAAATCCAGAGTTCATATCTCTCCTTTGTGTGCTTTTTTCTTTGAGTTACGAGTTGTCAGATTCATTGCATGGATTATCTTTGTGTAGGTGTTGATATTCTTTAGCTTTAATCTAAAGATTAAATTAAATAAGCTCTAGATACAACACTAATTCTTTGAAGTTTTCATAAGGATATATATAATTAGTGTGAATTCAGGAGTCCTATGATTAGAATCACCACAGGGTGATAGTATTTTCTAAGGATATAAATCATCAAAGTTCAGTATATTGTTTATGTTATTTCATTCTACAGTGAAGATGTCACCTAATGGATAAGGCACTGGCCAACAGTGGAGCTAGTTTATAGAAAGTTTCTTACTGTATTCTTAAAATATTGTTTCTTACTGTATTCCTAAAATATTGATATAAATCAGTCAAAAATCTTTGCAGTATTGTGACCCACATGTTCTGTCCCATCTAATGGTAATGTAGAATCAATAAATGAGTGGTTATCATTTAGCATTTTCTTACCATCTATCTGTTATTTTAAAATCCAGCCTATCATTGTTGAAATAAGGTTTGTTTCAGTGGATTAGGAGTACCCTCCTTGGTCTTGTAGAGACAAAAGTGCAGAGGGTAGTCTTGCCCCTATAGTTGGTCTAGTCATCTTAGAGCTTATATTTGGATCTAACCCATCCTTAAAAACTATAGATGTATTGGTTTCTTTTGAAAGCATAAAGTCTATTTTGAGGAACCAACAAAATGATGACTCTGCTAGGGAATATAGATGATACAATTATGATAAATATGAATTGAAGATCACTGGTGTTATAATTTTTATATCAAATAATGTAGGTACAAGTTGAGCTAGACTCCTGACCTTCTTATTTGTCAGAACCAGTCAGTTGCCATTGAAGAATAGAGAGCTATTTGAAATCCTTTGCTTTGTGCACTATTTTGAAAATTTTGGTAGGATTTGCATTATCTGTTATAAAGTCATTCTTTGATCAATCATTAGTATTAAGTACTCTGATATATTAAGCTTGTAAGATAAGTCCCAAGATGAGTTGGGTGATGACTCTGAGAATCTCTACAATAGTGCTGAGTAAAGATAAAAGATAAGGTTATTCCATATACCTTTTAGACATGATTCCAATGAATACAAGGGCTTGGAGGAAGAATCATCTAGAAAATAGGTTGGAAGGGGAACTTCCAAGTAATTCTAGGGCATGTCTACCTAGAGGAGATCAGAATGATAAAGACATGCCTCAAGCATGGAAACAAAGGGAAAACAAAAATAGAGATGACTTAACCCATCCTGGCCAAGAAGGGAATGCTTCTGAAAATGAGGAGGCTGTGGATTTAGGGTTAGGTGCATATGATGATTATTATTCTCAAAAGGAGGATGAAATGCATCATAGGAAAGGAATGCTCCCAAACAAAGAACCTCAAGGGGGAGATAGAAGATTAAGAAGTAAAAGTAGGGGCCTACAAGGAATAAATGATCCTCCAACCCAGGGGACTTCTCCCTCTAAAAGCCCTCATAATCCTAGAGATGAACAACAAGAATTTTTTGTTGATACCTCAGAGTCTGAAACCACTCTCCTAGATTTTGAAGACATTTTTGAGGAAGTTTTTGAGTTGGAGAGAAGAGTCCAGGAACTAGCTGCCATTAGACAACAGAGGGAAAAAGAAAAAGAAGATAAAATAAGACAAGCTATGATGAGAGATGAACAATTAAAGAGGCAGATAGTAAACATGAAAGAAATAATTTATGTTTCAATGCCTGAAAAAACAAAGGAGCAGCCTATTATCCAAAGAGTATGTGAGGTAAGAAAGCCTAGGGATGGAGGCAAACAAAAAGCTATTGGGATTACAATCAATGAACCTATAAATGATAAAGATCCTTTGGACCAAGTATTAAGGTTAGAGGTTGACCTTGAAAATACTAGGAGAAAGAATGAAATAGTGGCCAAGGAACTTGAGAAAGTAGAACTTGAAGCTGCTACTTTAGAGATGAAAAAGAAGATTAGCTTTCTCAGACAATCCTCAAGGCCTTCAAATACTATGCTTGGTACTAACTCTGGAAACCATGACAACCAAAATATTATTGTCACACCAGTGACTGCTACAAATGCTACTGATACATCAAATAAAGCATCCACCTCTCAAAATGATGGACCATTGCAAAGGGGACCGGTTCATGTTGAAAGGTACCAACAACTTCTCTTTAATGGCATTATTGGTTATCCTAATTTGATTCCTAAATAAATTAGAGAAAAGCTTCCAAAATTTACTAGAAATAATGTTATTACATGTGAAGAGCATTTTAAAAAGTTCATTGATATGATAGATGATTATGAAATAGAACATGAGGATGTAATCATGAAATTATTTGTTTAGTCATTAACCGAGGATGCAAGAGATTGGTTTAGAGGGCTTCCATATGATTGTATTGCTTCTTGGGATGATTTTATAAATTGTTTCAAAGATCAATATGGTGATAAGACAAATGAAGTATTTATGTCAAATGAGTTCTACAACATTAAAAAGAATCAAAATGAAGAGGTCCTTGAATTTAATGTCAGGTTCCAAAAGGCAATGCATAAGCTTTTCCAAGTTATGAGATTAGATGAAAATGTGTGTTTAGCAACATACCTAAATGCTTTTGATGCTAAAATGGGTTACCTCCTCAGAGAAAAAAATCCTAGAACTATTAGGGAAGCTCAGAGGTTTGCTGTAAATATTGAAAGCAACAGAAGGGTGTCAGTCAAGCTAGGTAGAAGAGAAGATCCTAAACCCCCTAGGTTTAAAAAAAAAGAAATAGACAAACCTGCCAATATAAAGCCTAGAGGGGATGATAATTTAAAACAAATCCTGAATGCTTTGAAGGACTTAAAGCCTAATGAAAATAGAAATGAGTTTCAGAGAAATGATAAGCCTCCTCTCAATAACTTCAATAAGCAGCCTAGGTTGCAAAATTTTCCATACCATACCCAGTGGAAGGATGGGAAACCTACTGTCCCAGAAAGAAAAGACAGGCCTAATGAAAAAACCCCTAACCCTCTGCAAAAGAATCTAGTTAACATGAATGATGATATTCCATGGTGCACAACATGCCATTCCCCACATGATCCTAATTATTGTATAGTTTCTCAAAGTATGTCTGAAAATGAGGAACAAGGGGATAATGAGGAGGAATCCTATGATGATCGAGGTTGTGAAATGACTTCTGCTAATTTATATGATGAGATTGACTTTGAAGAGGAAAGTGAGAATCAAGATGTGAACAACTCTCAAAGCAAAGGAGAAGCTTACCATCAACAGGTTTTCTCTGATGATAAAGAAGAAAAAATTGAGTACATAAATAGTAATACTACAAGAAAGGGTAAAAAACCTATTATATTGAGAAGACCTTATGATGAAGAAATAGCCCAAATCACCACTAATATGGTTACTCAAGCCAGTAGTAACTATGTTTTGAGAAATAGGACCATTGGCAATATAGATGGTAAGCCGATAGGTATATTTATTAGGAAAAATCATGAAGACACTAGGCAAGCACATGTAAAGAATAAAGTTGCTGATGATGTCAGAAAATTAAAAGTGAAAGGAGATGAAATGCCAAATAATTCAAACAATGTTCTTAAGGTCAAAGTCAAAATGCCAGTTACAAATACCCCTGTTCCCTAAGTTAAAGAAGAACAACTAAGGAAAGATAAACTGAATCTTGTAACACAGGCCAAAGATAAAAATATTTTTCAAGGAAAGAAAGATCTATCTGATGTAAAGTATACACCTATTTACATGAACTAGTTGTTATCTTAGATAACAGTTAAGGTTCCACTGGTGGAATTGATGAGGATAGGTGAGCATAAAGAAAAGGCCCTTACTTGGATAAATAGTGTTCTTGCTACAAATCTCCAAAAACCAGTGAGTAATGAAGTGAAAGATAAATTTGCAAATAAAGGGAAAGATATATAAGAAATCGTTTCAAAGATACCCCAAATTTATCTAGATACAAATTTTGCAAATACTTCTTTGGGGGTTATTAACCCTTTCTTTTTAACATTAATTATCAATGGGAAAATGTTAAAGAACTGGATGATTGATTCGAGAGCATCTAATACTGTTATTCCTACCAAGATCATGAGGTCAATGGGATTACAAGTTGACACTCCTCATGGGAGATGCCAAGCTATGGATTCTAGAGAGGTACCAGTTATTGGAATAATTAAGGCCTTTCCCTATAAGCTTGCTGCTTATTCTGGCAAACAGTTGACTACGAGTGTCCCAGTTGTTGATATCACCCTAGTATAGAATGTTGTTATCAAGGAAATGGAGTGAAGAAATGGGAGGTAATATCCAATGTGATTTATACTTTGCTACATTTAATATTGCTTTTAAAAATGTCAAGGTATCTAGGGAAGTTAAAACTCCTCATATGATTGAGGAAGAGACTAAAGATAATAATATGAATTGTTTCTTGGATAGTGATATTAATTCTTTCCAAGTGCAGCACAGAGAGATCATTGATGAAAATGAGCCTTTACTTTTATCTAAGGATGAAAATAATGTCATAAACCAAGATGGTCTATAGACCATGTATTTTGATGGTGCAAGTTCTAAGGAAGGATCTGGTGCAGGTGTATTGTTGATCTCCCCTACTAAATTTTTTTTTAAGTTTTCTTTCTCCTTGCTGTTTGCTTGTACAAATAATACCACAAAGTATGAGGCTTTGTTGATAGGATTGAGATTAGCATCAAAAAATAAGATCAAAAGCCTCAGAGTAATTGGAGATTCAAAATTGGTTGTGTCTTAGATAAGATCCAAATATGCATCAAAAAATAAAAGACTAAAGCAATATAGAAATGCTATTTGGGATGAGGTAGAACATTTTGATGCTTTTGGTATTGACTGGATGGACAGGGGTCATAATAGTGTTGGAAATCTATTGGGAAATGTGATGTTGAGAGGGGGGGTGCATCAGATATCACCTATTAATCCATTTTTCATTACAGAAAACTTGCATAGCTTTATCACAAACTTCATCAATGTAAAGAAACTACTAAACTAAACATCATTCATGAAAGTACTCATAACATAGTAATTTTGGTCACCCAAAAACCCTTGAAAGGTAAAACTAGGGTGGGGATGACACTCACAAATCTTCACTACTGTAGTATAAAGTTTGCCTGTTAGGGCTAAAAATTTGATCACAAAATATGGTCTACCCTATGAGTGGTCTGCCCTGTTAAGATCTAAAAGACTTATACAATCTACCTTGCAAAAGGATTTAAAACTTACAACTAAGTAAGCACTCGGTTAAGAGATTACATAAGGTCTGTTAAAACCACTCTATTAAGAGATTTACCCTGATACACTTGTTAGAATGTCTCAGTAACCGATCCTTTGGTCTGCACTGTATGCTGATTACAAATCTTCTCCTTCCAGTATTGATTTGATCTTATCTATCAAGTTTATCTCTATTCTGTCCCTCACTGCTTTACTCTATTTCACTTGGTCACTGAACTATATCAGAATACTTCACTAGTCTGAAGATATTCCCTCTTCTCTTTCACATCCACACACACATATTAGGGTTCAGATCTTATCTTATATAGACAATTGAGTTCCTTCAAGATTTGAGATGTATGATCCAAATTAACTCATTTTGCTACTTAACTTTCCCTAATTCTGTTTGGCTCCAAGTATTGCATAGGGATTAATCATTACAAAATAGAAGCATAATCACCTCCATGATTTCCTCAACAAATGGTAAACCAAATATGAATGTTGGCCAAATTTTTTTACCTCGGTGATTGTGCCTTAACAAACACATATGTCAATTTTGTCATGCTCGGCAATCGATATCTCTTGCACTCAACATTCACTATTCCTTATACACTGGCGCTCGACATTGTCTTCTTTACATAACTCGGCAAAAACTTACTTGGCTAATTCAAAAGTACTTAGTGACCATAGGTTTACTTGGCAGTGTCTACTACTTGGTAAATATACATTATATGACTCGGCCTATACATGATGACGTAGTCGTAGTGATGACCAATCAACATTGCCTAGATAATGAAAAAGTGTAAGACACTAATAGAAAATAAAACTATAGGGATCTACAATCCCCCCCTTTGACATTAGTGGCAAAAACACTTTGTCATGACATTTACAATACATTTACATAGAGTACTAAGTATTAACAAATTACTCCCCCTAAGATATATACATATACATGTATGGTAGAAAAATGACCACACTTCTATGAACCATTACATGCAAGGTTGCTCAAGAATGAGGCCTCACAAAGCGGTTCATAGCTCTCTATGCATGGAGTTGCAAGGGACTATGATGTATTTGCTCTCAGCTAGAGCTATGAAGCATATGACCTTGCTAGTCAACCACACAATGAGAGATTCTAAATGAATGCAATGCTATGAAAATCTATATGAGAATGCAAATTAATCTATGAGGATGAAGATGCAATTAAGCTATGAAAATGGAAATGAAAGAGTTACAAACCCTCTAATTAAACTATGTGAGATTAATCTAAAACATGAAAGGAAATCTACGCTAAGAATGCCATTGAAATGAAGCTACTATGCAAGAAATGAAATCTAACTATGAAGCAAGAAAGCCATGATGATGCAAGAATGAAGACAAGAAGATAGAGTGTTGATGAAGATCCAAGATGAATGCCAACAATGCTCCAAATCTTCAAACCTTAGATGCAAGAATATCTCCAAAAGCTCCAAGATGACCTAGAAACCCTGTAGCATAACAATAGCATAAAAATTTTGTGTGCAAATGAGGAAGAGAAGTCTTCTTTTATAGGAGGTGAAAAATCAATGGACCATGGAGATTAAGAGGCAAAAGATTTAATCAACGGTGGAGCTTAAAAGAGGAGCAATCCATGTGCACAAATATCCTCCAATGAGAAAATAAGAGTTGACTTTTGTGTCCATATGAGACAAAAAGTGCTTTTCTTTTATTTTTTCTTTATAAATAAGAATTAAATGCTTTATTTGTGCAACATAAGATAAGAAGAAAAGGTGGGGGCTTTTTATTTAAATAAAAGGGGAGGAAATTCCTTTTAAATAAATAAAGACTTAGGATAAAGTGATTTTATTATTTAATTAAAAGAGATTTTTAATTAATTAAAAAGAGCATGTTCTCTTAATTAAATAAGATTTTTATTTTTATTTCTTCTCTTTTAAATTAAATAATGCTCAAACCTTAGGAAATATCGAATAGATTATGATTTGATCAAGGAAATTGATATAATTGATATTGTTGATTTTTAAAAATATTGATTCAGGGATTTGATAAATTGCAAAAATGGGGCCCAAAGTCTAGGCGACCATTTTAGGGTGCATGCATTTGCCCCTCTTTGACTAATGTGTGATCGATTTGGGAACACATGTAGTCAAAGAATGAAGTTGAAATGTGAGATCGATCTGGGATCACAAAATAACTCAGATGTGAGATCGATTTGGGATCACACCCGGACAAAACATAAACAAAGGCCTTTGAACATGAGGTCGATTCGGGATCACATTCAAAGTAAGAGATAAGAATCTCAAATTTGAGCAAAAGCTCATAAAAGATGTCTGAATCAAGAAGATCAAGAAAATCAGGGATCAGAATCCCATAGATGTTGCCCCCTCGGAGTCGAAATCGAAATCAGATAGAGGAGAACAATGAATTGATAAAGATTTGATCAAATCATAATCAAAGGTAAAGTTCAATAGGTTAACCATTAAGCAATGAAAGCATGCCCCAGTGAGGAAATAGAAGAATAGAAAATAGAAGACAAGAAACAGAGCGAATGAAAGACTAGAAATTTGAAAGACATGGAAGGAAGAAATTTCACCGAAAATTGAATTATGCCTCAAAAGGTCAATCAACTGTACAGAAGAAGGATGAAATTTTGAAATGCGATCAGATTTCAGTTTTGAGTCCGAAAATAGATTGAAAATGATGTGACATGAAGGACCAGAAATGAAAGATATGATCAAGAAGAATCAGAAAAAGAGCACAGTTGACCAACTAGTCCGTAGATGATAAAAAGAAGAGCTCTCTCCATATGCAAGATGCAAAAACTAAACTAAGCATGAACCTAGAAATGCAAGCTACTATGAAAGTGGTTGACTTGCAAGGTCACAACGCTTATAGACATCTAATTATCATCATCGAGCGTTATTGGTAGCGTCGTAAGATCATACAATGCACACTAGCATAACTATGTGGATATGAATATGATCTTTATCAGATAGAAATGTGGAAATCTCACCAAGGCATCAAAGACATATAGGTCAAGATGACTAATGCAGTGAGATTACCCAAGTTTGATATGGTGAGATTATGCTTGTATCAAGACACATGAAAGTCAAGATAACTAGAAGCATGCACTCGCAAAACAGTCAAGGATAATACATTGTCAATCCATACTGTCAAGTAAGACTAGCATAAATGCTCATGACAATTAGGATCAACAAAATATACCCACAAGCAGATAAAGAAATAAAACATGTTCTCATACCCTCAGTCTTCTAGCTGTGCATCATCGAAAACTTCTCAGGGAGAGACCACTCATCAAAGAAATCGTCATAGACAGCACACAAAGAAAAATAAAGTCATCATATCTCAACAAGTTGATTGTTTAAGTGCATGTGTGTTGGTCATAGAGTCAAACTTTGAGTATCGCATCTACAAATGAGCAATATCGCATCATACTAGACTGGTGGGTAAGACATCTGATAAGTGTTAAGAAACACTCAACGCAAGGGTAGTGTTTGAAAAACACTGTTTGGGGTGATGTTGAAAAACACCTGTTGTGAAATGCCCCAAGAGACAAACGCACCTAAAGGACCAATGCTAACAGTTATACCCCCTAGAAAAAGATAAAGACCAATTCCAGACTAAGCCAAATAAGGTCAAGACATGATGGAAAAATGGCTAAGTGTCGAGGACGCATGTGAAGAAATAGGGGTGCAAAGGCCTCAAGTAGCGCCTATTTCCAGGTTTTCACCACTTGGATTAATTGCAATTTTTTTTGGTTTTCTTTATTTATTTTTTTAGATTTTTTGCTACCAAGATGCCTGTTTCCAGGTTTTCACCAAGGCACTTTTTCTATTTTTTTTTGAATTTTTAAATTTTTTGATTTTTTTGATGAGACATCAAAGCGCCTATTGCTAGGTTTTCACTAGGATGCTCTTTTTTCAGGACTTTTTATGCTTTTTAGAATTTTTTCAGCATCATATATCAATTTTTTTGGTATTTTTTCAGGATCAATAAGATATATACAAAGGATGCCCCCAGACAGAATGGGCATTAAACTCTTTAAGCAAGATCACATCGTGCAGTCCCAATGTCTAGCAAGGTGGAGAACAAGAGGGATGAAGCTGGTGACTGAGATGGAGGAAAGGAGAATGAAGGCAAATGGAGGGAAGAAATCCTCAAGGTCAAACTCCTCAAGAGTACCCAAGCTAGGGAAAAATTATCATGCAAAGCACATTTGGATAAGCAATGAAAGGCCATTATAGGATAAGCTACAAAAGCGCATTGCAAAAGAAGGAAAGGATGCAGTCCAAAGGAGTCCACATGTCAAGAGGCTTCATAGCATCATGTTTTACTCTTTTTATTAGATCACGACCAATGGGAAGAATGATAGCGAAAGGCTAGAATGAATGGAGGAAAATGAATATCAAGGCTAAACATGAAAGGAATGAAAGCAAGATCATCGGAAGATAGCTCACAAGATAGCCAAATGTTCGTGTATAGGTCAACATTGTCAAGATCAAAGAGAGAAGACGGAATGGATGAAAAATGTAGAAGAACTACGCATGACGCCTGATTTCTAGGTTTTCATCATGGTACTTATCCAAGGCGCCACAAGGGAGTGGTTTTCACTATAGGACGAATTTATTTCTCTTTACTTTTGCTACCAAGGTGCCTGTTTCCAAGTTTTCACCATGGCACATTTTCAAATTTTTTTTTATCATTTTTATCATTTTTTCATTTTTCTATTTTTTAAAATTTTATAATTTTTTGGAAGAAAACAAGCTTTTTAGATAATGCTCCTTGAAAGGATAAACCATGATATGCCAAGGATTCAAAATGATATGCTCAAAGATGCTAATAAGAAAAAGGAAAATGGAAGAGGAAAATGGGGGATAAGGTTTTATGTAAAGCGAGTGAGGTTGGAAGATAGGAGGAATAGGCAAATGAGGAAAAAGAATAGAAGGTAGAAGGATAATGAATGGAAGGATTGTGAAAGGGGAGATGGAAAGGAAGACAAGATCAAAATCAACACACACACCTTGAAGGGTGGCGAGAGGATGAAGGAAATATGAATGAAAGAATACGTGAAGGAATATGGTGAACATATAGCAGAGGTTGTGGTTTAGGCGCATGGAATGAAAGAATATTTTTGGAAGAAGATGAAGTGGAAGCCTTTAGAAGCTTGAATGTCAATTTCACTTTTTGCTCAACATAAGACTCTTTCAAGAGAGACTTTGGAATCCATATAGCCTTAGGCTTTTCATTTTCTTTTGATGATTTAGAGATAATATCTTGAATGATAGATTTTGGAACCCATACTTGTCTTGTAGTTTTCTTCTTAGATATCTCTTTTGACTTTATATATCCATGTCGATCAGAGGAGATATGGTGATCTTTTCTTAATGGATTCTTGTATTGCTTCTTTTTCTTGTATTGAGCATTCAAGTTACTTCCAAAAGACTTGGGACTTGTGGAAGAAGAAGGAAAATATGACTGGTTTAGATGGGTGGGTGGATGAAAAGGATTCAAGGGTATGCATCTATGTTGATCTTGAGGAAAGATAGGAGATGGAGGGACGTAAGGACCCAAGATGGATGATGAATTAGGAGAATTAGGAGGGGAAAGTGAAGGGACATAAGGTCCCAAGATGGGAGGAAGACGTGAAGCCCTTAGTATTGGTGGAGGAGGTCCAAGGATGGAAGTGGAAGATGCAAAAGGATAATCAATAAGTTCATCAGCATCTATATGACAACCAAGGATATCAACATCTTTAGAATGAGCATTAGGATTTTCAACAGGATCCTGGACATCTTGAATAGGAGCAGTTTCTTTGATAGAATTGTTCAAAGCTTGCAAAGACTTAGGAAGAGTAGAAAGTGGAAGTGAACATGGAATGGTAGAACAAGAAGATGGAAGACTTTGATCTTGACAAGGATCTTTGGATAGCATAAGTGTATCAACTTTCTTTTGATTTTCAATAGGCTTAACATCAGAAGTAACAACACCATTTTTAATAACTTTAATGGAAGTATCATCTTTGGAAAGTGCAAGTGTGGTAAGGTTATTTTGATTGTCAATAAGCTCAATAGTGAAAGTAGTAGCTTGATCTTGCTTAGGAGAAGACTTAAGACATGGTGGAATGAATGAGGAAGGGTGTAAAGGATCAAAAGAACCATGAAGCGGAGGAGAGACATCATGAACAGGATTGGATGACATGGAGGGTTCTTGATCTTGATCTTTTTTTATATTCTTTTCTTTATCATTTTTAAAATCCTCTTGACATGAAGCCACTTCTAAGGACAAGGAAGCATTTTGGAATTGTATGGAAGACTTTGGCAGAGATGGTGAAGGAATAGCTGAAGTAGGCATTGTAGCACATGAAGGCTTAGGCTCACTAGGTGTAGCATTATTAGAAGTATTTGCAGCCAAGTGAAGGTTAGCTTGAGTATCTTTAAGAGGTGGCCCTTGAGAATAACTATAGGGAACCACATGAAAAGCAATAGGATTTGAATTGGATGAAGTATTTGTGAAAGATTTGGAAGACTTAGCAGCTTTAGGAGATGTATGGGTATTGGATGAAGTAGAGGATGGAAGAGAACCATAACAAGCCAAAGGTTCAACATTAACATGATCTTTCTTGAGAGTGCAACCTTTATTTTTAGCATGAGAGTTTTTAGAGGAGAGATCCTTTTGACGTTTGAAATCAGTGCGGTAGATTTTTTGCTCCTTAGTAGGAATATTGTATTGTTCGCAAAAATCATCAAAGAATTCTTCAAATTCAGAATCATATGGATCCCCATCATAATCTACCCAATAGGATGACCCTTTAGTAAGCCTAAGCGCATGATGAGGAGGACTCTTAGGAACATAGGTTCCATCATTACGTTGCTCATTATGGTATATTTTGATATGAGGAGTAAGACTCTTTGAAGAAGTAGAAGAAGAACGAGATCGTGAAGAAGAGGAAAATGAAGAATTCATGGAAGAAGAAGATTTGGATATTGAAGAATGCGAATAATGTTTAGAAGAGTCATGATAAGATTTAGAAGATGAAGAATTCGAATGGGGTTTAGAAGAATCATGATAAGACTTAGAAGATGAAGAATGAGAAGATTTAGATGATGAAAGATGTTTGGAAGAAGATGATCGTGATATGATCATGTCTATGATTCTAGCAAAGGCATCTGATTCAATCATCTTTTATTTTATTTTTGCTATAAGTTTTTCACCCATGAGATATTTGGAAAGACTATTGGAGGAATAAAGATACTTTTCAAATTGAGCAATGAGTTCAAGATCATCTATTCTCAAGAGAGGTTCCTTAACAAGATAGTTGAAATTCATGGTTCTAGAATAGGAGGACTCAAGCATAGAAGAAATGAATAAAAGGGATGAATAGAAGAAAGTAGACTAGATAATAAGAGGAAAGGAATCAAGAAGAAGAAGAAGAATTTCCCATGGGAATAGAAGACTTTAGAAGAATATGGGAAATGGAGAAGGAAGAAGAAGACTAAGAGTCATCTTATGCAATTGATACCATAACATTCATTGAGATGTTGAGCAACATGACAACACCTAGGATCTGACCTGGACTGACCAAGGAAGACCAACCTTCTAAGGAGAACTCACTACAGCAGGACGGAACTCAGTTTCAGTAATCCAATTAGATTTCTCAAAAGATTTCACAATGATGATCAAGCACATAGAACAACAATCAGGGAGTTCAAGCAAACAATCTTCAAGCAATGGGCAAGGGACAAAGCAACCTTGCACATGAACAAAGATAGTGACTTAGTATTTCTACTCCTTAGAGATTCTACTTGTGTATGTTCTTGGAAATGTTTTAGTAGGCACTTAGAACATAACAACACCTTATCAAGTTGTCTACAAGGATATACATGGCTTTCTAAGGAGTCCTTGATATACACAAGGTACGTGAAGCCCAAATCCGTAGATGAGAAGAATCTGAAATCACACAGCCGGGGGGAGATGGTAACCCAAATCTCCTCCTTCACTTCTCAAAGGTATAAAGTTCTTTGAGGCTTAGCCAAGAGTGATATCAAACTCAATTCCCAAGAGAGGTGTCTTTGGATTCACCTCCCGATATTTATACTCCGCCAGAACACAAGAGTTAAGGTCGTCCCTTGAGGTGGTGTGTCCCCAAGCAGGCCTTCTAAAAAATAAAATTAAGTAATTCACTATCAAAAGTATTTAGAGCACTAAAGGTGGAACACTTAACTCTTCAAGTAAATGAAAAGTGAGTCCAAAAGTGGGACACTCAACCCTTCAAGTGAATGTGAAGTGAGTCCAAAAGTGGAACATTTAACCCTTTAAGATAATGTGAAGCGAGTCCAAAAGTGGAACATTTAACCCTTCAAGAGAATGTGAAGTAAGTCCAAAAAGTGGAACACTTAACCCTTCACACAAACTCAAAGTGAGTCCAAAAGTGAAACATTTAACTCTTTACACCAACTTAAAGTGAGTCCAAAAGTGGAACATTTAACTCCTCACACCAACTTAAAGTGAGCCCAAAAGTGGAACATTTAACTCCTCACATCAACTCAAAGTGAGTCCACACCTTAGAAAATAAGTGAGTTCCAAAAAGCACAAAAGGGTTGCCAAGTGGAACAATTAACGCTTCTTTCCTGTAGACCCCTCCCCTTTAATGTGGCACTGATCTTGCAACCACGAGGTGGAAACGAGGGGTTGGCGGATTAGCGAGTCCAATAACCCAAGATAGCAATCTAGATCAATCACAAGTAATCTAAAATTGCTTATCAATACTACTCACAAATGACAAAGGGTTGAATCAATAGAATATTTAACTTTCCAAGCAAACATAGAGTGAGTCCACAAAGTGGTGCATTTAACTCCCTATGTAAACAAAGAATGAATCCATGCCCTCAATCACTCAATGAGATATTTGATATTGAAACCAAGAATTACTTAAAGTTTAAACATAAGCATTCACTTACACAAACTTGTATGAAAGCAAATCTATGTTTATTCATTTCCCATTAAGAGCACCAATTGAAATGTGTTATATGAAAGTATGTAAACACTCAAGCCAAACACATGAGAGGTTCAATTTTAATCCCAAGATCCAAATGTTTTAGGGATGTAACAAAATACCTCAAGTCCAATGCTTTATTTTAAGCATTTTCCATGAAAGCAAGAGTACCTTCAAATGAACAAGACAAGACACAAGCAAGCAAGATATGCAATGTATATCTAACTTATGCAAACCCTAGGGTTAGATCTAAAAATCAATTTTTAGAAGCAATAATAACCAGCAAATAATCCAAATGATAACTCATGTCATGCATTGAACAATGAAAAATAAGTGCATACCCATCACAAAATTTTATTTTTTTTGCATTTGACCTAGTCAACAAGATCTGATTTTTACTACATGAATTTGGACCCTAAACCTAAAATGCAAAAAAGAGATCTCTGTCAAAAAATAGAGAGATTTTTAAAAATGTAAAAATTTCAGAAAAATCTCTTCATTTGTGCCCTAGAGAGCCATTTTACCAAAATAGACTAGTTTTTGTAAATCAACCAAATGAGCTATGATATGATCTCTAAATTAAAAACATAGTGAATAGAACCCCTATATAATTTCAAGACCTTTCCAAAAATGTAAATTTTTTTGAAAAATATGCTGATTTGCGCCAGAAATTGATTTTTTATGAAAAATAAAGAAAAAATCACAAAAAATACAAATCACCTCCAAAAATTTTAAAATTTTTTTTGGAGCTTCTCTGATATGTCCCCAATCTGAAAAAAAATTTTCAAATCAAAATACCAAGCTATTTGGGAAATATGATCAAATATTTCAAATCTAGGTTTTTTTGATCTCTAAACAAATCTGCACAAGGGTTAGCTCCAAAAATAATCAAAACCAGCAAGTGTTAGCTCCAAAAATAATCAAAATCAGCATGTAACAAAGTGGGTTGCCCCACGGTGGGCGCCAAAAATGTACACACTAAAATGGTGCACTTCTATGAACCATTACATGCAAGGTTGCTGAAGAATGAGGCCTCACAAAGCGGCTCATAGCTCTCTATGCATGGAGTTGCAAGGGACTATGATGTGTTTTCTCTCAGCTAGAGCTACAAGCTTGTGACCTCCTATCTTCCAACCTCACTCGCTTTACATAAAACTTTATCCCCCATTTTCCTCTTCCATTTTCCTTTTTCTTATTAGCATCTTTGAGCATATCATTTTGAATCCTTGGCATATCATGGTTTATCCTTTCAAGGAGCATTACCTAAAAAGCTTGCTTTCTTCCAAAAAATTATAAAATTTTAAAAAATAGAAAAATGAAAAAATGAAAAAAATGATAAATTTTTTTTTGAAAATGTGCCATGGTGAAAACTTGGAAACAGGCACCTTGGTAGCAAAAGTAAAGAGAAATAAATTCGTCCTATAGTGAAAACCACTCCCTTGTGGCACCTTGGATAAGTACCATGATGAAAACCTAGAAATCAGGCGTCATGCGTAGTTCTTCTACATTTTTCATCCATTCCGTCTTCTCTCTTTGATCTTGACAATGTTGACCTATACATGAACATTTGGCTATCTTGTGAGCTATCTTCCGATGATCTAGCTTTCATTCCTTTCATGTTTAGCCTTCATATTCATTTTCCTCCATTCATTCTAGCCTTTCGCTATCATTCTTCCCATTGGTCGTGATCTAATAAAAAGAGTAAAACATGATGCTATGAAGCCTCTTGACATGTCGACTCCTTTGGACTGCATCCTTTCCTTCTTTTGCAATGCGCTTTTGTGGCTTATCCTATGCTGGCCTTTCATTGCTTATCCAAATGTGCTTTGCATGATAATTTTTCCCTAGCTTGGGTACTCTTGAGGAGTTTGACCTTGAGGATTTCTTCCCTCCATTTGCCTTCATTCTCCTTTCCTCCATCTTAGTCACCAACTTCATCCCTCTTGTTCTCCACCTTGCTAGACATTGGGACTGCACGATGTGATCTTGCTTAAAGAGTTTAATGCCCATTCTGTCTGGGGGCATCCTTTGTATATATCTTATTAATCCTGAAAAAATACCAAAAAAATTGATATATGATGCTGAAAAAATTCTAAAAAGCATAAAAAGTCCTAAAAAAGAGCATCCTAGTGAAAACCTAGCAATAGGCGCTTTGATGTCTCATCAAAAAAATCAAAAAATTTAAAAATTAAAAAAAAAATAGAAAAAGTGCCTTGGTGAAAACCTGGAAACAGGCGTCTTGGTAGCAAAAAATCTAAAAAAATAAATAAAGAAAACCAAAAAAAATTGCAATAAATCCAAATGGTGAAAACCTGGAAATAGGTGCTACTTGAGGCCTTTGCACCCCTATTTCTTCAAATGCATCCTCGACACTTAGCCATTTTTCCATCATATCTTGACCTTATTTGGCTTAGTCTGGAATTGGTCTTTATCTTTGTCTAGGGGGCATAACTGTTAGCATTGGTCCTTTAGGTGCGTTTGTCTCTTGGGGCATTTCACAACAGGTGTTTTTCAACATCACCCCAAACAGTGTTTTTCAAACACTACCCTTGCGTCGAGTGTTTCTTAACACTTATCAGATGTCTTACCCACCAGTCTAGTATGATGCGATATTGCTCATTTGTAGATGCGATACTTAGAGTTTGACTCTATGACCAACACACATGCACTTAAACAATCAACTTGTTGAGATATGATGACTTTATTTTTCTTTGTGTGCTGTCTATGACGATTTCTTTGATGAGTGGTCTCTCCCTGAGAAGTTTTCGATGATGCACAGCTAGAAGACTGAGGGTATGAGAACATGTTTTATTTCTTTATCTGCTTGTGGGTATATTTTGTTGATCCTAATTGTCATGAGCATTTATGCTGGTCTTACTTGACAGTATGGATTGACAATGTATTATCCTTGACTGTTTTGCGAGTGCATGCTTCTAGTTATCTTGACTTTCATGTGTCTTGATACAAGCATAATCTCGCCATATCAAACTTGGGTAATCTCACTGCATTAGTCATCTTGACCTATATGTCTTTGATGCCTTGGTGAGATTTCCACATTTCTATCTGATAAAGATTATATTCATATCCACATAGTTATGCTAGTGTGCATTGTATGATCTTACGACGCTACCAATAACGCTTGATGATGATAATTAGATGTCTATAAGCGTTGTGACCTTGCAAGTCAACCACTTTCATAGTAGCTTGCATTTGTAGGTTCATGCTTAGTTTAGTTTTTGCATCTTGCATATGGAGAGAGCTCTTCTTTTTATCATCTACGGACTAGTTGGTCAACTGTGCTCTTTTTCTGATTCTTCTTGATCATATCTTTCATTTCTGGTCTTTCATGTCACATCATTTTCAATCTATTTTCGGACTCGAAACTGAAATCTGAGTTGCATTTCAAAATTTCATCCTTCTTCTGTACAGTTGATTGACCTTTTGAGGCATAATTCAATTTTCGGTGGAATTTCTTCCTTCCATGTCTTTCAAATTTCTAGTCTTTCATTCGCTCTGTTTCTTGTCTTCTATTTTCTATTCTTCTATTTCCTCACTGGGGCATGCTTTCATTGCTTAATGGTTAACCTATTGAACTTTACCTTTGATTATGATTTGATCAAATCTTTATCAATTCATTGTTCTCCTCTATCTGATTTTGATTTTGACTCCGAGGGGGCAACATCTATGGGATTCTGATCCCTGATTTTCTTGATCTTCTTGATTCAGACATCTTTTATGAGCTTTTGCTCAAATTTGAGATTCTTATCTCTTACTTTGAATGTGATCCCAAATCGACCTCATGTTCAAAGGCTTTTGTTTATGTTTTGTCCAGGTGTGATCCCAAATCTATCTCACATCTGAGTTGTTTTGTGATCCCAGATCGATCTCACATTTCAATTTCATTCTTTGACTACATGTGTTCCCAAATCGATCACACATTAGTCAAAGAGGGGCAAATGCATGCACCCTAAAATGGTCACCTAGACTTTGGGCCCCATTTCTGCAATTTATCAAATCCCTGAATCAATATTTTTAAAAATCAACAATATCAATTATATCAATTTCCTTGATCAAATCATAATCTATTCGATATTTCCTAAGGTTTGAGCATTATTTAATTTAAAAGAGAAGAAATAAAAATAAAAATCTTATTTAATTAAGAGAACATGCTCTTTTTAATTAATTAAAAATCTCTTTTAATTAAATAATAAAATCACTTTATCCTAAGTTTTTATTTATTTAAAAGGAATTTCCTCCCCTTTTATTTAAATAAAAAGCCTCCACCTTTTCTTCTTATCCTATGTTGCACAAATAAAGCATTTAATTCTTATTTATAAAAAAAAAATAAAAGAAAAGCACTTTTTGTCTCATATGGACACAAAAGTCAACTCTTATTTTCTCATTGGAGGATATTTGTGCACATGGATTGCTCCTCTTTTAAGCTCCACCGTTGATTAAATCTTTTGCCTCTTAATCTCCATGGTCCATTGATTTTTCACCTCCTATAAAAGAAGAGCTCTCTTCCTCATTTGCACACACAAAATTTTTATGCTATTGTTATGCTACAGGTTTTCTAGGTCATCTTGGAGCTTTTGGAGACATTCTTGCATCTAGGGTTTGAAGATTTGGAGCATTGTTGGCATTCATCTTGGATCTTCATCAACACTCTATCTTCTTGTCTTCATTCTTGCATCATCATGGCTTTCTTGCTTCATAGTTAGATTTCATTTCGTGCATAGTAGCTTCATTTTCATGGCATTCTTAGCTTAGATTTCCTTTCATGTTTTAGATTAATCTCACATAGTTTAATTAGAGGGTTTGTAACTCTTTCATTTCCATTTTCATAGCTTAATTGCATCTTCATCCTCATAGATTAATTTGCATTCTCATATAGATTTTCATAGCATTGCATTCATTTGGAATCTCTCATTGTGTGGTTGACTAGCAAGGTCATATGCTTCATAGCTCTAGCTGAGAGCAAATACATCATAGTCCCTTGCAACTCCATGCATAGAGAGCTATGAGCCGCTTTGTGAGGCCTCATTCTTGAGCAACCTTACATGTAATGGTTCATAGAAGCATGGTAATTTTTCTACCATACAATACAAAACTGAGTATATCATACCATTCTGCTTCAGCTTCTGCCCTTTGATTCTGATACCTCCCTATGTGCCATGACATGTCATTTACTTGTTTCCCCCTTGTTTTTGGCACTTATGATTTCTTCATTACTAGGGAGCGTGCAATATTTTTCCAAACATAGTTTGTGAAGCATCATAACCATATGCAATGCAGATTCCCAACCGGATGTTGCAACTTTTAGGACCTCTGATTGTACTTCTAGCTCGACAGCTAGGTTGACTAGGCTCTTGACAGTAGAAAGATGAGGATCTTTCAATATTAGTTCCTTAGCCTTTTCTAACTCTCCTTGAATGACCTCCAGGTGAGGTGTCAACATTGTTTTCATAGAGAGTAGATGAGCCCTTATCTTACCATCATTAGCCATTAACTCAACTATCCTCCCTTGAGTATGTAGAAGCTTGGCATAATGTTTGGAACTGGAACTAGCATCCAAACCCAATGATTGACCAGTAGATTTAATTTCTTGTTGTAGTTTATCTACCAGTGCCTAGTTATCCTTTCTAACTTCTTCTACATTGCACAGTTTCATGTACAAAGATTGTGTATTATGTACAACTCCTTCTGATTCAATTATTTTGGTAGAAAGTGCTACCTGCTTCATTGCTATCTCGACAGAGACCTTATTGAGTAACTCTGTCTCAAATTTTCTTTCCAACCACTGCAACAACTTATTGTTGGCTTCACTTTCTTCATTTGTCACTTTCTTGACTATGTGGACAAGTTGTTCCAGTATGGGATCAGAGTCATTTACATCAATCATGTCAAAAGCATTGATAAATATATCTTTTATCTCATGGAAAACTTGCTTTTGCTGATGTTCCCTTCTCAATTCTTCTTGCCTACTTTTTCTCTTCAATAGATCTTGCAATATCTATATCTCTTCATAGGATAAGTTATCTTTGTCCCATTTTGGAATCACAATAACTTCATCTATTGTCACCTTGGGTGTAGAAAATTTTCCTTTCTTTTTCAGTACCTTCTTCTTCGGTTTACTCCCACTTGACATTTGTACAAGAACTTTTATTGCCTCTTTCTCCTTAGGCTCTTTGATGTTAATGTCTTTTTCTTCCTCTTCTTTTCCTTTATCCTACACATGAGGATTTACAATCGCTAATGCAGACTAATCTACTTTTTCCTTCTATGACTCCTCGTTAGATGTAGATGGACGTGTTGTTGCCGACTGATCCTATTCCTCGATAGTGCTAATAATGACTAGCATGTCAACTGTAGCAACTATAGAATTAGTAGGGGTGATGTTAACAGTTGAAGTAGCATTAATTTTCAGATAATCTACGACTTGTAGTAGCACAGGGTTACTGCCCGACATAGATGTATCATGTGCTACCTTGGTTTGTATGTCTTCCTCGGTCAATACCCAATTTTTCACTGGTGTATCCTCGGTGATGTCAACAATACTTACCTTAGGTAACTCCTGGTATGTTTCTTCCTTAGGAGCTTCCTTCTCTTGGATTTATGGATCATTTGCATCTTCTTTATTATCTAACTCGACACCCTTAGATGTGCTAGCTTCTTGTGGTGCATCCTTGTCAATTAACAAACCAAAAATGATCTTCCAAGTCCTAAGAATTTCTTGAACAACATCCTCAACCTTGTGTTGAAGAATCAAATAAGCCCTTTGCTTTGGGTCAAATCTATTCCAGTACTATTCTATAGCTTCCTAAATACTAGTAGGGGATAGTTTTGGTGCAACTCGAGCTAATGTGCTCTCCCTTATCTACTTCTCTATCATTAGGAAAAATTCCCATTTCTTTGTGGCTCTCTCATATAAATTATTAGGGGTCAACTTCCCCATTTGTATTGGTAGCATCTTGAAAGTGCAGAGCATCTCAAGTATAGCTTCTTCAATTTTATCCTTGTCTCCTATACTCATGCTCTCAAATCTTATTTGTTTCAAACCTTCAAGTCCAGCAGAGTTCTTGATGGTGTGGCATATTTCATTGACACTTGGTGTTTTACTCTGTACTTGTAACTTCTTCTTTACCTCCTCATCAATCTCAACTTCCTCATCATATTTCTCTAAAATTAGTTTCCTGCTAGGCTTCTTCCTTGACTGGCTCGGCACTGCCCTAGGCTGAACAATTTTCCTTTTCCTTGATACATAGGTTTTCTTTTGTGGCTCAAAATATGTGGCTGTAGTGATTGCCCTTGTTCTTGGCCTAAGAATAGGTGATGAAATAGCCTTAGGTTTTTTTATTTTCTTTCACATGGGATTGATAAATACTACCTTCTTGCCTTTCTTCTCCACTAATTTATCCTCTTCTTCACTTTCACTGGATTCACTTTCTTTATCTTCTCCTAGTCCTTGTCTCAGTTCAAGAGGTGTATCTACCTCTCTCTCTCTCTCCTATCATTTTTACTAGGTTCTTTACTATCTTTTTCCTCTTTCTCTCCATGGTAGTAGACTTCAATCCCATGGTTATTTTAGACTTTGCCTCCTCATATGTTCCAAAGTAGGGAGCCTTTTGATCAATTTTGTCAACTAACAAGGCTGTGATTATTGCTATGGTCTCATCAATATTAACCTCATAAGGTAATGGCATTAGCCATGATACCCTCGATAAAATAGCTTGTGCATATGTAAAGTCAGTATCTACTAAGAAACATATATCTTGGTTGTACTTCTCAACTAAAGACACATGAATCCTACTTCTCTTCCTCATTTTCTTCTTGAATTCCACAAAGTAGTTTTCCATTACTCCCTCAAAATCATCTCCTATCTGACTTACAAAATCATTAATTTTTACTGTGATTGGCCTATTCTTGTCCCAAATTACTCCTCCAACAGTAGGAAAACACTTCTAAATGTAAAAGAATAGACAGACGAGTAGGGAACCGAACTTACACATAGAATTATTTTCTTTCCAGATAGAAGTAAGGTTCTTGGCAAGTTGAGTTAGTTGGAGCTTGGCGAGGTCATATGTATGATCTTTATGATGATTTTCTAAGCCTGGTCCACTACCATACACAGGATGCTGTCCAAATGACTTGACTGATAAAATTTATGAGCAATTACCCTCACTACAAACTCAATCTCTGGATCAGTGATAGTGGAGATTGTCATTCCGCACTTATTCCAAACTACCTAAGTGTTCGCCTGAATCTCCTCCTTGCTTAAACATTTCATTGTTCTCTTACTAAATATTTTAGGGTATCCAGTTACCTGGTGAATCATGTCTTTTGTTATCTGAACTGGTCCATCCTCTAGCCACAATTGCATGTTGTGTACTCTACTTAGTACAATTTTAATCCAGTCCACTATAAAATTTTGCAGAGAATCTAGGGCATGAACTAACCCTTGTTCAACAACCTTGTGGTGTTCCTGTTAGAATAACTAAGAGGGGGGTGAATCAATTATCCATAGTCCCAAATTACAAAATACATCACTTAAAACAAATTGAGCTAATTCTGTAGCTCAGTGAACAAAAATACTAAACTATTTGTGTCTTTACCAATTACCAATTAATTGCTCAGAGTGATTACCGACCAAATCAAATATGCAACATGTAAAGTATGATAACCAAACAATCACCACATAAACACATAACACAAAGATTTAACGTGGAAACCCTGTAAAAGGAAAAACCACCTGCGACCGGTAACCCAAAATATTTTTCACTCTTCTGAAGTGAGCTCAGTGAAGAGCCAACCCTGTTAAAGGTTACAAAACACACTATAAGGTGTGACCTTGTTAGAGGATTTAAGACTAACAGTTATCGTCCAACCAACATTCACTATGGGGTTGACAGGATAACAATGTACATTCTATGGTTGACATCACAAGACTTTCAAGTCCACTTGGTTAAATTTTTTTTCTGTTACAATGGTTAAACCAAAATAGTAGGTGATCTGATTACAATAAAGCTTGATTTTGCAGATGTTCAGATCTATTCTAAGCCCATAAAATTCCTCTAGTCAATATTTCAATTTAGTTCTTCAATATTCAATAACTTACCATCCCTCGGTAAAAGCTCTCTGATGCTCGGTTAACTCTACAGTTTGGTTCTCCTTCAACTAGTCTAATCAGACATGTATGAAGCTGTGTTCATGTGATATCTCTGTGGTCTCCTTCTTTCGACATCCATTTCAACAATGAAACCAATTTCTCTTATATATACAAGTAAACCATTTTCTTTTCATCCATCAGATTTTGCCGCTTAATCTCCTTCATTGAGTTTTCTGCTTAAACCTTCCTCGGCAGATGTGTCAATAACTCATTTCATTTCCATCCTAGAGATCTTCTTCAAATTTTTTTAGCCATTGATCTCGTAACAAACTTTATCTTCTACCTTGAAATCATACACTTTATAGCTCATCAATTTCTGTCGGCTAAACTATACTTTTAGTTCTTTCAACCTTTCTCGGTTAACGAAGAAATGTGTTGGTGAACACAAGCTCAGTTAATACTGTCGCTTAGTATACACTACACTAGCTCAGTGTATACTGAAGTGCTTCATTTACCGACCACACTGCTTTGTTAAGTTTTGCTTCCAACTTCATAAAAGATTAATGTAACACAATCAAGTCAACAATATGAAGTCATAGACTCATCAATAAGTTACCAAGAGTATTCCTTATCCTCATCTATCATATCCATCTTCCTCTATATAGATATCTCAGTTCTTCATCTTTTCTCTTCTCTTTATAGATGTTTAGATATTTGCAACTATCATGATAAGTATTGTCAAAACTAGTTGACATCAATGACAACATAATGACTGATTTAATTATCTTACATATCCATTTAGTACTCGGTGATCTCTAATCATTGATCTTCAAGTCATTCAGGTATTCAATCAGTTGTAGTTCATCAGTTTTGGCTTCAACACCCTGTTGCTGCATAATTTATCATATATTTTCCTAATCTCATAATCTCCTATCTCTCCAATTTTGCACATGTAACACGACCTAATGTCATTTACCATCAAAAAAATTTCCAGAACTGATGACAGAGCACCATTGAGATCTCCCTTGATCGCGCTCTCCGGAATGGCCTAAAACTTCTACGGCTTACACACTTTGTTCCTTACCAATTGGACATTGAAAACCTCCTTTACTTGTTTCTTCATTGCAATAGATAAAGATGATGCCATTTCTTTCAACAAAATTTTTTTCTCAGAAAATATTTTACTCGATATGGTACCTTTTCTCAAGTGTTCAACAGATGATTTGTCAACGACACACTGAGAATAATTCTAAATTTCCCTTAAGCTCTAAAAAGATAGGTTACACACTCTTGAATCGCTCAAAGAAATTCTCAAATCGCTTGGTGAAATGAAATGAATGGTAACATTCTGCTTTATAGACTTCAAACAGTCAGATTAGGGCTTCATAAATGTTCCGTACATATTCTAGGTCGAATACAATTGTCTCGACACTCTTATGTTAAGCTTGGCTAACAAAAGCTTGGTCGACACAACTGTTTAGATACAACTTGGTGTACATTACATCTCAGCTACCACAGGTGCTCGACAAACATTGATAACTCGGTCACTTTTGACTCAAACACTGATGCTCGACATAAAAAATGAATTGTTCTACTATGCTCAAATATGTCCTAATGCATCTCTATCTATGCAGATATGGACTTTTTCTCAACATATGTTAGGAACTGATATAAAATAAAACTTTTTAAGACTCAGTTCCATACATACCTACTTTGCTTAGTTCGAAGTAGTGTGATCACCCGATCCATCAGATTGGGTGACCTTAGGTGCATTGGCTTCACTAGTGCTTCCTTCTTCTTTCTTCTTCCATGTTTTGTTCATCTGATTTCTCAATTTCTCAATGATATCTTCATTCTTTCTTTGATCATTGCTCGGTATGGGTGATCTGTAGTCTTTCTTTAGATGACCTATCTTTTACATTTGTAGCATACCATACTTCCATTCATCCAACTTTTAGATTTCCCTCTGATAGACAATTTTCTCCAATGTGCCCATATTTTCCACAGTAATGACAACTGTACCAAGTGTTATAATCCCAACTGTATGAGTTACTCTTCATAGGTGACTTAGTCTATTCATTTGATGACCATTTAGGTTTAGATCTAACTTCAAATTCTCTATATCCATACTTCTGACAGTTGAAATAGTGTCCTTGAAATTTTGGTGAGTTAGGTGGATTGTTGACCGTAGACCTTCATTCTTGTGCCTGATGTCCAAATTTCTTACAATTAAAACATTGTCCATTAAATTTGGGTTTAGGATTAGACTTACCATGTTTTCTTCTACAGATGTTAGCTGTATGTCTTGGCTTTCCATAGTGATGACATGTAGGCTTGTTGTACTTTGGTTTATCATTCCTTTTCTCTCCACTTTTTGATGATTCACCTTCCTCAGTGGATGATGATTGCTCATTTAGTCCAAGTCTAGATCTATCACTAGATCTCCTAGGTGACCTTAACAGTTCTTTAAAGTATCTTGCAACTTCATTAGGTTTGTTCATTCTTTCATTTATTTCCTTTTCAGATCTTAGTTCATTCCTTAGTTGATTATTTCTGATCTCAGAATGGTGATTTCCACATCTTTCCTACCCAATTCTTGATTAACCAATAGCAGTTGATTTACCATGTCTAGTTGATTATTGGTCAACCTTTGCATGTCACTTTTCCTTTCATCAAGTCTCATTGATATTTGTCTTTTGTCTTCTTCTGCCATTGTCTTATCATCTTCAGCTTTCTTTTTCTGTTCAACTACTTCACAGAGTCTGACAGATTGAATTTCTTGTTCTCTCTTCAGATTTTTTATGTCCTCATTTAGTATGTTATTTTTCTCCAATATCTCTTTTATGGCTTTGTCACTTTCTGTAGAGTTCCCATTATCAAATAGTCGAGTAGTATCTTCTTCTTGATATTGTGATTCATTTTGTTGAATAGCAATTTCTCTTCTTCTGCTTAAGGATTTTTTTCAGTTCTCCTCTGGCTGCTTCTAGTTGTTGTAATGTAGGCTGAACATCAATCTTCTGATTATCTATAATTTTTCCCAACTTATAAACTTCCATCTCAAGATCTTTTTCTTCAAGTGGTTAGACTTCCTGTAAGAAACCCTAGTGCTCTAATACCAATTGTTAGAAATCTATTGGGAAATATGATGCTGAGAGGGGGGAGGGGTGAATCATATATAACATATTAATCCATTTTTCATTATAGAAAACTTGCATAGCTTTATCACAAACTTCATCAATGTAAAGAAACTAGTAAACTAAACATCATTCATGAAAGTATTCATAACACAGTAATTTTGGTTACCCAGAAACCCTTGAAAGGTAAAATTGGGGTAGGGATGACACCCACAAATCTTCACTACTGCAGTATAAATTTTGCCTGTTAGGGCTACAAATTTGATCACAAAATATGATCTACCCTGTGAGGGGTCTACCTTGTTAAGAGCTAAAAGACTTATATAATCTACCTTGCAAAAGGATTTAAACTTACAACTAAGTAAGTACTTGGTTAAGAGATTACATAAGGTCTGTTAAAACTACTATGTTAAGAGATTTACCCTGATACACTTGTTAGAATGTCTCAGTGCCTGATCCTTTGGTCTGCACTGTATGCTGATTACAGATCTTCTCCTTCCATTATTGATTTGATCTTATCTATCAAGTTTATCTGTGTTCTGTCCCTCATTTCTTTACTCTATTTCACTCGGTCACTGAACTATATCAGAATACTTCACTGGTCTAAAGATATTCCCTCTTCTCTTTTGCATCCACGCACACATATTAGGGTTCAGATCTTATCTTATATAGACAACTAAGTTCCTTCAAGATTTGAGATCTACGATCCAGATTAACTCATTTTTCCACTTAACCTTCCCTAATTCTGATTGGCTCCAAGTATTGCATAGGGATTAATAATTACAAAATAGAAGCGTAATCACCTCCATGATTTCCTCAACCATAGTAATTTTTAGTGGCTAATATTCGCCAATTGGCTAATTTTGGAAATTTAAGAATCTAAATTTGGCTAATAATTCAAGATTTAAGGCAACCTAAATCGCCACATTTTTACAAAATTTTGATTTAAAAATTTTTAAATCATAAAATAATTTATTTTTTAAAAACTTGAACTTGAAAATTTGCTACAATATTTGATACATGATTAGATTTGATTCGCCAGAATCTTATAATTTATTGTAGAAATTTAAATTAATTCTCCAATAGTATATCATGATTATTAGTTACTGTAGGGATCTATCACCAACTTTTATATTTCATTACTGACTTAAAGTATAATCTAGTGACCCTCATTATATTCTATGAGGTAAAAATGTTACTATTTGGTTTGTAATGCTTATGGGAGCTAAAATTTCTTTCAGATTGTTGATCTCAATATAAATCAATGGTCTTGAAGAAAATTTGGGCCCCATTAGTATTTAAATATATCAATATATTTGTCTCACACAATACAATGAGTTTATTATATTATATTTTAAATAATCAATATTTTCACCAATACTTTCTAGAAAAAAATTGTTATAAATAATTGCCAATAAGAATACTTTTTTTTTTCAAAAAAAATTAGAGATTTTCTAATACAAATTATTATTTTTTTCCAAGAAAATGATAGATTCGCCAAGATTTTATATCTTTTTTAAGAGGGGGGTTTCATAAAGATTACTCTATCCTCAACAAACGGTAAACAAAATATGAATGTCGGCCAAAATGTTTTACCTTGGTGATTGTACCTTAACAAACACATATGTCAATTCTGGCATGCTCGACAATCGATATCTCTTGCACTTGGCATTCACTATTCCTTATACACTAGCACTCGACATTTTCTTCTTTACATAACTCGGCAAAAATTAAATGAATAATACAAAAGTACTCGGCGACCATAGGTTTACTCGGTAGTGACTACTGCTTTGTAAATATACATTATATGACTCGGCCTATACATGATGACTTGGTCGCAGTGATGACCAACCAACATTGCCTAGATAATGACTAAGTGTAAGACACTAATAGACAATAAAACTATAGGGATCTACAATCTCCCCCTTTGACATTAGTGGCAAAAACACTTTGTCATGACATTTACAATACATTTACATAGAGTACTAAGTATTAACAGACTACTCCCCCTAAGATATATACATATACAAAATTGAGTATATCATACCATTCTGCTTCAGCTTCTGCCCTTTGATTTTGATACCTCCCTATGTGCCATGACATGTCATTTACTTGTTTCCCTCTTTTTTTTGGCACTTATGATTTCTTCATTAGTAGGGATTGTGAAATATTTTTCCAAAAATGGTTTGTGAAGCATCATAACCATATGCAATGCAGATTCCCAACCGGATGTTGCACCTTTCAGGACCTCTGATTGCACTTCTAGCTCGGCAGCTAGGTTGACTAGGCTCTTGGCAGTAGCAAGATGAGGATCTTTCAGTATTAGTTCCTTAGCCTTTTCTAACTCTCTTTGAATGACCTCCAGGTGAGGTGTCAAGATTGTTTGCATAGAGAGTAGAGGAGCCCTTATCTTACCATCATTAGCCATTTACTCAACTATCCTCCCTTGAGTATGTAGAAGCTTGGCATAATGTTTGGAACTAGAACGAGCATCCAAACCCAATGATTGACCAGTAGACTTAATTTCTTGTTGTAGTTTATCTACTAGTACCTGGTTATCCTTTGTAAATTCTTCTACATTGCATAGTTTCGTGTACAAAGATTGTGCATTATGTACAACTCCTTCTGATTCAGTTATTTTGGTAGAAAGTGCTACCTGCTTCACTGCTATCTTGACATAGACCTTATTGAGTAACTTTGTCTCAAATATTCTTTCTGACCACTGCAACAACTTATGATTGGCTTTGCTTTCTTCATTTGTCATTTTCTTGACTATGTGGACAAGTTGTTCTAGTATGGGATCAGAGTCATTTACATCAATCATGTCAAAAGCATTGATAAATATATCTTTTATCTCATGCAAAACTTGCTTTTGCTGATGTTCCCTTCTTAATTCTTCTTGCCTACTTTTTCTATTCAGTAGATCTTGCAATAGCTGTATCTATTATCTGTGTCTCATTTTAGAATCACAATAACTTCATCGATTGTCACATTGGGTGTAGAAAAATTTCCTTTCTTTGTCAGTACCTTCTTCTTCAGTGTACTCCTGCTCGACATCTGTACAAGAGCTTTTATTGCCTCTTGCTCCTTAGGCTCTTGGATGTCAATGTCTTTTTCTTCCTCTTCTTTTCCTTTATCCTCCACATGAGGATTTACAATCACTAATGCAGACTGATTTGCTTTTTCCTTCTGTGACTCCTTGACAGATGTAGATGGACGTGCTGTTACCTATAGATCCTGTTCCTCGATAGTGCTAATACCCGCTAGCATGTCAACTGTAACAACTGGAGGATTAGTAGGGGTGATGTTAACAGTTCAAGTAGCATAAATTTTCAGATAATCTATGACTTGTAGTAGCATAGGGTTATTGCCCGACAAAAATGTATCATGTGCTACCTCAGTTTGTATGTCTTCCTCGGTCAATACCTAATTTTTCACTGGTGTATCCTCGATGATGTCAACAATAGTTACCTCAGGTAACTCCTGACATGTTTCTTCCTTAGGAGCTTCTTTCTCCCTAATTTTTGGATCATTTTCATCTTCTTTATTATCTAACTCGGTACCCTTAGATGTGCTAGCTTCTTGCAGTGCGTCCTTGTCAATTAACAAACCAAAAATGATCTTCCAAGTCCTAAGACTTTCCTGAACAACATCCTTAGCCTTGTGTTGAAGGATCAAATAAGCCCTTTGCTGCAGATCTAATCTATTCCTGTACTGTTCTATAGCTTCTTGAATACTAGCAGGGGATAGTTCTCATGCAACTTGAGCTAATGTGATTTCCCTTATCTGCTTCTCGGTCATTAGGGAAAATTCCCATTTATGTGAAACTCTCTCATATAACTCATTAGGGATTGACTTCCCCATTTGTATTGGTAGCATATTGAAAGTGCAGAGCATCTCAAGTATAGCTTCAATTTTCTCCTTGTCTCCTATACTCATGCTCTCAAATCTTATTTGTTTCAAACCTTCAAGTCCAACAAAATTCTTGATGGTGTGGCATATTTCATCCACGCTTGGTGTTTTACTCTGTACTTGTAACTTCTTCTTCTTTACCTCCCCATCACTCTTAGTTTCCTCATCATCTTTCTCTAAAATCATTTTCCTCCTAGGCTTCTTCCTTGACTGGCTCAACACTGCTCTAGCCTGAACAATTTTCCTTTTCCCTGATACAAGGGTTTTCTTTTGTGGCTTGGTAGCTGTGGCTGTAGAGACTGCCCTTGTTCTTGGCCTAAGAACAAGTGATGAAATAGCCTTAGGTTTTTGTATTTTCTTGCTCATGGGCTCGACAATTATTGCCTTCTTGCCTTTCTTCTCCACTAATTTCTCCTCTTCTTCACTTTGACTGGATTCACTTTCTTTATCTTCTCCTAGTCCTTGTTTCAGTTCAAGACGTGCATCTACCTCTCTATCTCCTATCATTTTTACTAGGTTCTTTACTATATTTTTCCTCTTTCTCTCCATGGTAGTAGACTTTAGTCCCATGGTTATTTTAGACTTTGCCTCCTCATATGTTCCAAAGTAGGGAGCCTTCTGATCAATTTCCTCGACTAACAAGGCTGTAATTTCTGTTGTGGTTTCATCGATATTAACCTCATAAGGTAATGGCATTAGCCATGATACCCTCGGTAAAATATCTTGTGCATATGTGAAGTTAGTATCTACTAAGAAATAGATATCTTGGTTGTACTTCTCAACTAAAGACACATGAATCCTACTTCTCTTCCTCATCCGCAAAGTAGTTTTCCATTAATCCCTCAAAATTATCTCCTATCTGACTTACAAACTCATTAATTTTTACTGTGATTGGCCTATTCTTATCCCAAATTACTCCTCCAACATTAGGAAAACACTTTTGAATGTAAAAGAATAGATAGACGAGTAGGGAACTGGACTTACACATAGAATTCTTTTCTTCCCGAATAGAAGTAAGGTTCTTGGCAAGTTGAGTTAGTTGGAGCTCGACGAGGTCATAGGTATGACCTTTCTTGATGATTTTCCAGGCCTGGTCCACTGCCATACACAGGATGCTGTCCAACCAACTTGACTGATAAAATTTATGAGCAATTACCCTCACTGCAAACTCAATCTCTGAATCAGTGATAGTCGAGATTGTCATTCTGTGCTTATTCCAAATTGCCTAAGTGTTCACCTGAATCTCCTCCTTGCTTAAACATTTCATTGTTCTCTTACTAGATATTTTAGGGTATCCAGTTACCCACTAAGTCATGTCTTTTGTTATCTAAACTGGTCCATCCTCTAGCCACAATTGCATGTTGTGTACTCTTCTTAGTATAATTTTAATCTAGTCCACTTTAAAATTTTGCATAAAATCTAGTGCATGAACTAACCCTTGTTCTGCAACCTTCTGGTGTTGCTGAAATCAGTGTTCCTATTTCCAGAATGCTAAAAAAGGGTGCAAAGGTTGAATGGAGTGAAGAAGCTAAGAAAGCTTTTTGTGAAATTAAGTAGGTAATTAAGGATGCCCCTATGCTAAGGACAACGGATTAGAGTAAGCCCCTTCAAATTTTTTCCTTTTCCTCTTATCATACTATTGTTGCAAAAGAACTCAGAAGGTTTTGAATAACCTATATCCTTTTTTAGTAAATCCCTGCAAGTAGCTGAGTTAAAGTATGACATAAATGAGAAACATGTAGATGCATTGGTCAAGGCTATCAAAAATTTTAGGTGTTACTTAGTTGGAGAAAATATAGTTGGATATGTGCCTAATGCTGTTGTGAAGGATATCCTAGTACAACAAGAAGTCTCAGGAAGAAGATGTAGATGGATAAATAGGATCCAAGAGTTCAATATTGACATCCAAATGATAAAGTTGGTAAGAGGACTAGGGTTAAAAAACTCATGGCTCAAAGCAATCTAGATGCTAACCATATAAATATTCTTGAAGAAGAAAACATGCCATATATTTGTGATTTAGATTGCTGTGACTGGTAAAAAGATATTATTAAATACTTGCAGAAAATGGTACTTCCCCCTAACATGGACAACCAAAAAAGAAGAACTGTGAAATTTCATGCTGTAAGGTATGTTATTTCTAGAGGGGAGTTATGGTGGAGAAGTAATGAAGGTGTCTTGCTAAAATGTGTTGACCATTTGAAAGCTGAGAAATTATTACAAACAATGCATGAATTTTCAAAGATGCACATTTTCTTGTCAAGAAGTGTGATGCCTGCTAGAGATTCACAGGGAAATTAAAATTCAGTGGTCATTAGTGATGGCCCCTTTTCAGAAGTGGGGTATGGAATTTATTGGGGAAATCCACAACAAATCAAGTGGGGGTCATTCATACATCTTGGTGGCCACAGACTATTTCACTAAGTGGGTGGGAGAAATTCCCACTAGAAGGGCTACTAGTGAGGTGGTGATTGATTTTATGATGCAGAACATTTTGACCAGGTTTGGATGTCCTGAGACAATAGTAGTTGATAATGCTATGTGTTTTAGGTCTGAAGAATTTAATAGTTTCTCTCAATAATATGGAATTCAAATTTCATATTCAGCTCCTTATCACAGGCTCAAGGTAATGGTCGGGCTGAATCAAGTAATAAGAGTCTGATAATTTTTTTGAAAAGAGTCCTGGATAAGAACAAGAAAGCATGGGATTCAAAGTTGTAGCTAGCTTTGTGGGCTGATAGAGAGATAGTAAAAAAGGCCATTGGATGTGCTCCCTTTGATTTAGTATATGGTATTCAGGCTAGGTTACCACATAACAATTTGCTACAAATGTATAAATTCATTCAATTATATGATGATGACTTGGACAATGAAATGAAGATCAGGTTGGAAGATCTGATATAATTGGATGAATCAAGAAGGGATGCCCATGATAAAAATGTAAGATCTTAGCTCTAGTACAAAATTTTGTATGACAAGAAAAGCACAGTTAGAGATTTTAACTCTAATGACTCGGTCTTAATGTGGAATGCCAAGTTGGAGGATAAGGGAAAACACAACAAATTTGACCCAATCTGGTTGGGACCATATCTTGTTGACATTAAATGGGGAATTGATTCCTACATCTTAAAAGATCTAGTTGGAAATGTTTTGGAGTTGCCAATTCATGGAAAATTTCTCAAATTGTACTTCTCTTAAGGTACTCTCATTATCCATGAACAATAGATAGGTTTTATTTCCTTGTTGTGTGTTTATTTTCAGGTTGTATGTGTAGGGTAGTTTGTTTCTCTAGATGGTTTGCTTATCCTAGAGATTCTGAATCCTTGTCATGCCTGCAAGAGGCATACATCCCCAGACAGACCCACTGTTAGCCCATTTTCCTGTCATAGCCAAAATCTTAAGAAAATGGTCTATTCCTACAAAACAACTTGTGGAAGTTATCATGTCCTACTGCAACTTGTTTTGATCTGTGAAGATGATCTATCAGGTTTCATGGCTTGCACCCTTAGCCATGGATAATTCATGATGTGACCAAGCCTTAAGATTGCATGTGCTCAAGTATAAGAACCAGAGAGAAATTACAGTTTCAAGTTGATGAGGAACTAGGGTTTTTCCATGCAAGGGGTTTTGAAAATTTGCCTAAGTCCAAGAAACCCTAGCCCATTCTATTTTCTCATTACCTTTTTTGGGCCACTTAAGTCTTTCCTTGCACATGGTCTTATTTCCTTTTGTTCGCTAGGTCTCGAAATGTTTTAGTATTAACAAGTCTCATCTAGTGATCTAGCGACTAAGGGATATCAATGTAGTGTTTGCTGAATCTCCAAGCTCCTAGCAATTAGTTATAAACATTTAGTGATCCAATGAATATGGTTGTCGCTCATTCTCCTAATGCAATGATCAAGTTTCAAATAATCCAGTGACTCAGCGAGGACTGTGGATGGTGAACAAGATCAATGACTGGTGCTTAATCTCATAATTTTTCTAGAGTTAAGTAAAGGATTTGGCGACTTGGCGAATAAAGGCTATCATGGGATCTCCATATTAAACCTAGAGTAAAGAAAAGACCCAGAGATCATAGGAATGCTTTGTTCGCGTGATCTCCAAATAAGATCCTGGTTAAGTAAAAGGTTCTAAGATCTAGTGACTACCTTAGTCGTGTTTTCTTGTAATGAAGGGTGAGTTAAGTAAAAGACTTGGAGACTCAACGTGGACTATTGATAAGCACAAGATCTAATGGTGCTCGCTTGTTCTCCAGATGATACCCAAGGTTAAGGATATGTTTGATGATCAAGCGAATGTAGTGTTCACATGATTGCTTGATCAAACCAAGGTTAAGTAAATTGTTCAGCGACTTGGAGAAAGCCTTTAGTCACGCGTTTGTTGAATGAATTAGAGTTAAAGGGAGCTTGCCAAGGTTAAGATAAAGAGATTGCAAGTCCAGGAAGATCCAACATATGTCATGACTCCGCAAAGGGAAGATGTAGGTTAGATGTCAATCATGGATTTGTGACAGTCATCCGATCTTCCAAGAGATAAAGGTCGATGTCAAAGTGGGTCCAGATGCCAGGTGTCAGTGAGGTGCTCGATTTTGATTGGTTGCTAGGATAAGTTGATGTGGCTGGGTATTTTTTTTAAAAAGGCTAAGTTGACTATTGTCATTTAATTAGAGCCGCCCGATGTGCCAGGAAGGGACTAAGATCGATGACCATGTTTTAAATCTGATTGATTAACCGTTGTTTTTCAAAATTTAAATCTTCTGCTAGGGTTTTTGCTAGGGTTTGAGTCGGTGAACTAGAAGCGACAAGATTGAATCAGTTTTATTTTCCAAGGACGGTTGCATGTAAAGAATTGATGAACAAGATATCAAGTAGCTGTCCGAATCAAAGTAGTTTGCTTGAAATGCCATACCAGTTTGATACAAAGGACTGATACTTTGAGAAAGGTGGCTGAGGGTATTGTTTGATCAACATGAAAAGGCTGATTGGGACATTTTGGCAACACCTGGTAGAGTTAGAACTATTTGTGGAAACTGTTGCAGAAGACTTGGCGCTCATATTAATTTACACTTTTGAAAGTTGTAACTAAGTGGAAGCTTGGTGCGCTTTATGTCTTTTGTCTTATCTCTGTGTAATCTTGGTTTTTTTCCTAAGTGATCCATAGCTTGTTTGCAATCCTTTTTCTATAAAAGGATTTACAAGATCATTTAGAAGGACCAAAACTTGAGCATTTGATTGACAAGTTTCTGAGTTTAGGATACAGTAGACTGTTTTAGGCCAAATTTTTGATAGAATAGAAAGTATTACTGGTTCAGTTGAAAATTCAAGTGGTTTGTATTTTAAAGCATTGTGTATACAAAAAGATGATATAGAAAGTTTGATAAAATCCAGAGTTCATATCTCTCCTTTGTGTGCTTTTTTCTTTGAGTTATGAGTTGTCAGATTTATTGCATGGATTATCTCTATGTAGGTGTTGATATTCTTTAGCTTTGATCTAAAAATCAAATTAAATAAGCTCTAGATACAACACAAATTCTTTGAAGTTTGCATAAGGATATCAATAAGTAGTGTGAATTCAGGAGTCCTGTGATTAGAATCACCACAGGGTGATAGTATTTTCTAAGGCTATAAATCATCAAAGTTCAGTATATTGTTTATGTTGTTTCATTCTACAATGAAGATGTCACCCAATGGATAAGGCACTAGCCAGCAGTGGAGCTAGTTTATGGAAATAATTGCCTGATAAGTTTCTTATTGTATTCCTAAAATATTGATATAAATCAGTCAAAAATCTTTGCAGTATTGTGACCCACATATTCTATCCCATCTAATGGTAATGGAGAATCAATAAATGAGTGGTTATCATTTAGCATTTTCTTACCATCTATTTGTTGTTTTAAAATCCAGTCTATCATTGTTGAAATAAGGTTTGTTTTACTAGATTAGGAGTACCCTCCCTTGTCTTGCAGAGCCAGAAGTGCAAAAGGTAGTCTTGTCCCTATAGTTGGTCCAGTCATCTTAGAGCTTATATTTGGATCGAACCCATCCTTAAAAACTATAGATGTATTAGTTGCTTTTGAAAGCATAAATTCCATTTTGAGGAACCAACTTAGGGATTGACATTAATGAACATGGTATTAAGTATCTAGTTCATATATCCCCTAAACAAGATATGTGTGGACTTGGATTTCCTCTATCTCAATTTAAGGTGGTTGATTTGGATCGTCCTCCTCCTCTTCATGTTCTTCTACCAACACCTACCTTAGATTACCCTAATAGTCCTCAAGATGTGGCTAAGAAGGTGTCTGTTCAGTTAATGAATTCTAAGAAAGAAATCTTTAAACCTATGCCAAAAGATGCTCTCTCCAAATACAAATGTCCTTTTCACTATATGAATACACATTTACTTACTGATTGTGTGTATTTCAAGTTGTATGTTAGGGAAAGAGATGCTTGAGGAATAATATCCCACTCTCGTGTGGTTTTACAATTCCTTCATAATTTTGATAAGGGGTATCCCTTTCACTCTTCCATAATTTAGATCTTTTCTCCTCTTGTATTTTGACTGGGGGGAAAGAGGCATTTCTTCCAGTTCTCTAGGATCCATTATGCTCTTAGCATGTATGTTGTTTTGAGTTTAATTGGTTATCCTTTATGTATTTTATCCCTATGGTTTTGTATTATGTTCATAATCACCCATAATTCTCTTTTATTATTCAAGATATCTTTTCTAAAGATATTTATTTTGCAAAGGTATCCCTTGCTTTTATCCCTGGGGAGAAAGGTTCTTCCTTCTTTCTCTTTGTCTAAGGATCTGCTTTCTCTAGCTTAGTGACATTTGTTTATTTTGCAACATTATTTCATTATACTGATTGAGGTTTTGGCTATGGATATCCTTTTATGTGAGAGATTGTTGTCCTAGGTCATCACCTCTTCTTTATTTTTCAAACTAAGTTCTTTATAAATTCTTTCCCTTGTTGTAGGGTTAGAGTTTGATTCCTTCATTCAAATATTCCTCTTCCTCTTGATCACAATAGGCTTGATGATTGAATCTTTGGTCTCTCTTTGAAAGATGATATTTTATCTAAAGCACTCCTCTACAGTGGGGGTCTTGTTGATAAGATCTCTTTCTCTTTGAGGATCCTTTTTCTATAACTGACATATCCTTTTCATGATTATCTATGTTCTTTGATGCAAGGGTCAATGCCCTTCACTAAGAAAATAGTGTACATTGTTGTTAAACATGATATCTCCTTACTTTGTGAAGTAGGTATCCTCCTTCTCTTCCTTATCATGTCTAGTAGACAACCACGATAAGGATGGGGCATATATAGGGTCTCCCTTATGCTATATTTTTCAATTTTCAAATATGCTAAATCCTCCGAAGGTAACACACATAAGTTTCTAAATCCTGAAGAGACACACATTTTTCAATTTCAATATGCTAAATGCTCCAAAGGTAATGCACATAAGTTGCTAAATCTTGAAGAGACACATTTTTTAATTTCAATATGCTAAATCCTCCAAATGTAACACACATAAGTTGCTAAATCTTGAAGAGACACACATTTTTCAATTTCAATATGCTAAATCCTTGGAAGGTAACACACATAAGTTTCTAAATCTTGAAGAGACATGCATTTTATATTCCATAGTGATACAAAAATGTGGATCTATGGGTATTTCAAAAGCCATCAGAAGATGCATTACAAATACAAAGCACAATTTTTGGGTGAACTATCAGGTTTTGCTACCTATTGGGCTCTCCCTCCTTTGTGATTCACGATAAGGCGAGCATCTTACTGTGTGAGGTAATCACTCTCTCTTTTCTCTCTTTTCGCTTTTATGCTAGTAGGATTAGATCATGAAGCTATATTATTTATAGTGTTTCTCATCTTTCTTATGTAGTCATTTATGCTTTTATGATAGCTTTCCAAATATGATATTAGTATAGGAAGTATTTCTTAGCAAGGTTTCCTTTGCTAGTTGATTTGGGTTTATTTTTGTATGAACCCATCTCTCTTCGTGTCTTTTAGCTTTGTCTTTATTTTCTCTTTGTTTTCACACCCTCGTGCATGCATGTGGAGTTAGAATCCTTGGCTTGGGGGCTCATGTCCTTAACTAAGTGATATTCTATCTCGTTGCGAATCCACTGGAATCTTTTTTTCACCTTTACCAAGAGTTTGCATTGAATCCATACTCTTGCTAAAGTGGGGGCTAAATGTAGCATCAAAAAATAGAAGCACTTCCATTTAGGACTACTTCAGCCCTTCGAGTAAGTGGTTTGAGGTTATGTAAAATGCCTTTAATAGCTCTCTGACTTGTTTCTAGCTTTTTCCCCCTGTTCTACCTCATTTTCCACTTCTTTTCTACATAATTCTAGCATCATGAATTGTAACTCTGAGATTCTTGACCTCAAGGTCAAGGTCAACCTAAGGTCCAAATTTCAAAATCCCAAAGTTTCTAGATGTCATATTTTAGAAAGATTTATTTCCCGCTTCCGGGTCAGCTATTTCGGGCTGCAAAATGGTAAACTCTTAAATTATATTTAATTTAGGTCCATTTCTAGGGGTTAAGGCTTAAATAGGAATTTAATTCTCCTATGTCAGCCTCTCTATAAGTTTGTGCCCTAGACTAGTATAAAATGAATCCTTCCTCTCTCATTTCAATTGATCTCCATCTTAGGCAAGCACTCTCAATCAAGGAAGCATTCAAGTAATCATCTACATTCAAGCATTCAAGTTCTCCATTGAAGATCAAGGATTCAAGCATTCAAGCCTTTGGAGGGATTTGGTTCAAGCATTCAAGATTATTCATTCAAACCCTAGATCTATCCATCATGGTGGTGTGATCTTCCTTCAAGATCCTTTGTTCATCTTCAAGATCTATTCATTCTCCCTTCAAGGTGGATTCCAAGCATACAATCATGGAGGTTATGATTTACATTTATTAGTGTTGAGTCCAAGCTTTCATATCAACATACTTGTTTATATTTCAAATACAATTGCATATCTATTGAATATCATAGCTTCGTTATTAGATCTACTTCTACTACTTGCTAGCATTCTTTATTTCAATTCTATTTTTAAGGTTGATTCCAAACCGGGGTTTGACCAAGGCAAACCCCTCATCCAAACAACAAAACTATTTTTCTTGCAGGAATAGGTGCAGGACAATGAATTATAGTGCAGATCTGGACACCATTTTCAACAAACTTTTAGGATCCATGAATAGAATTTCGGTCGGAGCATCACAGGTCAAGGTCAACATAAAGGGGTCAAGGTCAACCTTTCTACCTAGGTCAAGGTCGACCTTTCTCAGAAAGGAAAAAGGTTTCTGGGTTTTCTCTATCTCTATGTTTCCAAGCTAGATTTGATTGTAGAATTTCCCAAAATTGAGTACAAACACCTGGAAATAGTGATTTCTGAATCTGCTAACTTTCAAGATAAGTGTTTATGATTTATTAAGTTTTGTATGTCCACAACATTTTCCGCGCACCACATCTACACATCTCAACTAACACATACGTTCATATAAAAATATATCTTTAGATATATTTTTATATCTTACACCATCAAAATTGTGTCAACTAATTAATAGAGGAAATAATTACTGTTCAAATAAGTAAAACTTTTTTCATCTATATATGCATTAAAAAAATACCGATATCAACCCCAGATAGAAAAAATGCACTTAACCAATATTTATGTACATAATGCACATGAAAAGTGATATATTCCATCTATAGGAAACTTTTAAATAAATGGAAAATACTTGTGCAACTAGTTAAGGGAAATAACTTGCACACTCTAATTCACTTGGCCAATATCTTAAGATTAAATTTGTCGTCAAGAAAATGATGAAGAAGTGTATAAATTAAGTATTGTATATCTATGTAGTTTAGATATGGACAACTATACTTAACAAAAAATCAAATCTTTATTGTAAAATTTAGATATCTAAATCATGACCACATTTGTGCAACCAATGCAGCCTTCCTATTCTAAGATAACACACTCATCATAAATCCCAGAAGGAAACCAACTAAACCATTTTTAATTCATAACCAAAGATTCTAGACTTCATATGCCCTATGTTTACTATACTTCTTTCTCACTAATTCTAATTGATTCGAAAAGGAAACCAATCTCATACATCAAATTCACCCCAAATGAAATAAACTAATGATTACTGAGATTAGCACAATGCATCTCTATAAATCTTCATACTTCAACCATACTCCACTATGAACTAAATAAGCAGAAATATTTATTAATCACTGCGATTTCCAAAGATGTAATTCATAATGTGCATAAAATAGAGTCTGAAAAGATGGAATTGTGACCTGTACTTTGCTTGTTATATCATCCCTACTATTTGTGACTTTGTACCCAGTCAAACCCAGCACAACCTCCTTTTTGATGAATCATAGAACACAATAGGCATTGCATAATAAGCAATAATTGGCTAATAGGATTTATCTTAAAAGATATGTTTGAGTAATATTGGACTTTCTGAAATATGAGTCCAATGTACCCTTATAATTTAGTAGGTATTCTTTTCCCTACCAAACTCTAAGATATAATTATGATTTTAGGAACTACAAAAATTCATAGGAAGATATACTTGGACAATATATTTAAGGGTGGGGAAATTTTTTTTGTGAGTATATTTATCAGTGATTGTTGCTAATATTTTTGTGATACATGGTATTTGTCTAAAAGACATAAAGAACAAAAGCAAAATGATGTCTTCATATTGTCCACTTGGGTGCAAATGATGTTGGTGTTCACTATGAAAGTTGGATTCTTCAAATTGGCCCATTTTATTTATTTTGTGCAAAAGAGAAACTGACCGTAATTGATTTATAACTGAGTTGCATACCTTGATTTGTTGGGAAGGTGAGATTCCTCTCTTTTCCTTATAATTGTTTATATATTGTTTTTCATTTTGGAGTATCTCTAAAAGAAGAATGTTGATTGAATGCAAATGTCATTTCACAAATTGACTGTGGACATCACTATGAATGTTAGGCACTATCTTTCAATCCTTGATCAAGAAAATTTTAGTGATTCAATATAGAGATAAAAAAAGATAGTTGAATGATGAGTCATCTAGCTCTTCAAAATTGAAAGGTTATATAGAATGAACAATGAAAAATGATAGTGTTGTTAGAAGGACTAGATGATGCTAAAATAGTGAGTTGAAATTGTATACACTAGGGGGTACAATGAACAAGTAAACAATGAAAGAGGGTGCTATTATACCATGATAGTGATATATTTTAATACATAGTGGTCGACAAAAGTTAAAAGAACACTATTATTTGTAATGACAAATATCATCTGTGAAGAAAAGTAGTGATACAATACAATAATACAATGAAAATCATTACTTTTAAAGAATATTCACTATCTCACCAGTCTATTGACCGTTCTATATAATGAAATAACCAAATCATCAAACCTTTGAGGCTTGATCATTTTAGCTCATCTTCTCTTGAGAGATATATATCAAAGGATAGACCAATGTGTAGTCCACATGGTGCAACTGACATAGGCACAAATGAAGTAGGTTTTTATAAGGTAAAGATTCAAAGTCAAGAAGAGGAAAATGTAGTTCTTACAAAGCAATAAATAGGGATTGTGATCAAAAGATGATTATAGAACAGTGGAGAGGTCACTTATTTTTAGCAGAGATAGAGAAGCCTTGTTCCATGATACTTTAACAAAGGTCTAAATGTAGACATAACAATGAGATTCCATATATGTATAGCTCAGGGAAACACATATCATTCATAATAGTGAATCATCATGATTCACTATTACAACCATGTATCTCGTCAATGGGACTATGATGACATGGGTGATGCAGTCACCCTATCATGGTTAACAAGGTTCTCAGATGATCAACATTATCATACAAATGACAAAGGACAATCACAATGAAATGAGATGAAGGGCAAAGCTAATTTCAGAACCATAAGCATGTTGTCAAATGATAGAGATGGAGCATTCATGGATGCCAAGAGGCAACTACAGGATAATTATTGTTACAAGACAACGCACTGCTACATGATTACAATATTTAGCTATAGTTAGTGAGTTTTGTAACTGCAAAGCCCACATTTAAGATACTAGATTGGACATTATATATATATATATATATATATATATATATATATATATATATATATATATATATATATATATATATATATATATATATATATATATATATATATATATATATATATATATATATATATATATATTAAATAACATACCATTTTAACTAAACCAACAATTTAGGATCCTACTTGTTATAATGTTTGTTTATAATACAAGAAGGATATGAAATAACTTTAAACAATAGCTTGCCTTAATATTCAAATAACAATCATAACAATTTGTCAATAGTTAGCATGGAATTCAAACCTTAAGTAGAAGGACAAATTTAGTGCAATCATTGAAACCTATTTTCAAGATAAGAGGGACTATTTTGAGTTTTTAATTTCAAAAATATATTTTCTTGAAACTTGATTTCATAACAAGGAAAAGTAAAGTTTCATAGCACTCACCTCAAGTTTAGCACGACTACTAATATGAATATCATGCACATAATCTTTGAATTCGGCATAATCACTCTCAACATTGTCTTCTCGGCATAATCATTATCACATGTAACAATCATTAACATTCATTAGCATGCAACATTCATCAATATTCATTAACACATTATATAATTTATGTACATTCAATAGCACATACCTAAATTCATTGACACATAAAAAATAATCATTATCAATTAAGGTGCATAGATGACAATCATTTCTTGTTTTTCTTTGATTTTCTTGATTTTAATAAATCGTTAAGAGGAGCATTAGTGTCATCATGATCATCTCCCCTCTCATTAGATCTCAATGCACACGTAGTTCTTTGTTGATGCAAAGGGGGGGTCCTCTACAATAACAAATAAAAGGGTTAAACTAAAAATATTTTATTATAAATTGTTACAAGTATTTTAGTACTTTAAAGGACATAACCGTGATGCTCTTTATCTGATCTACTCACATCATCAACTTCGAGATCAGGTTGTCTGGCCTCAACCTCAATGTGCTCATGAACATCGACCTCTACATCCTCTGCAGCTGCAATACAAAATGTGACATTAATCCAAACATGTATTGCAATTAAATTTTTATTACTACACCAATCAATTTAAGATATTTACTTGTATTAATAATTGCAAATAAAAATTTGAATAGCAAATGTATACCTCCATCATTGCGGTGCACACACGAACCAACTTCATCATGCACATGTGGTCTACCAGAATTGTTAGGCTATATTCCAATTTCATATGTATTCATGTTATCATTGTTTTCTTACTTAAAACAAATATACTCACTTTATGTTGGAACTTAACATAAAATAAACTAATTGGTAACTTAGTCAATTTGAAAAAATCACCATTTAGCTTACTTACTATGACAGATCCATCAGTAGAACCTTGTCCACTTATTTCTCGTATTCTTTCAACCATGACTTTATAGCCTTGTTGGAAGAAAATTCTCTTGTCCTCTTCTGAGAGACCTCTATTGAACTCCGCACCCTGCATTTTTGCTTGGTATCATTAATTTTTATTTCATTGTTTCATCAAAACAAAATTGATTGCAAATTATAAATATTTACATACTGTTTTTCATTTGTTAGGAATAACAGTCCACCAATACAACTGAGAGGGGGGGAGGGGTGAATCAGTTGTATGACAGATTATTAAACTTTAAACTTTGAATAACAATAATATCAAATCAAATGAACACAATAAATGCCAACACAATAACACAATATTGTTGTCGAGGAAACCCTGTTAAAGGTAAAACCTCGGTGGAAATTAATACCCACTAATGCTGTATTGAGAGTATATTATCCTTGTTAGAAGATCTAGCCCTATTAGGAGATGATTAAAACATTACAGTACACAATCCTTGTTAGAGGATAGACCCTGTTAGGAGTCAAGAAAAAGAAGGTAGGCTCACTGCCCAAAGAAGGTTATGACCACCTTCAGAACTCACTGTTCGCAACACAAGTGTATGTAAAGAGATACACAATCTTGAACTGTTTGATAGCAATTATCTTTGCTTGATCAGTTCCAATAAATTATATAATTTATCCTCTACTCTACATCCAACAGACACAAGCTCACAACTTCCACAATCCTCTTTTACATCGCATCCATTCTACCATATCTTTTCATAAGAAAAGATCTTACATATATAACCTATTAAAAAACAAATGATCAGGTTGGGCAATTAGAATTTCCTAATATACAAATGATTACATAGCTCCTTGCTAAGACACACACAGTATCTAAAATAAGTATACAAAAATTGCAATTCAGTAACTAAGGACCAACATCCATAATTCATGCTCTCCATTCATGCTACACGCTACAACTCTCAAGTCGGCTTCCAAATAGGTCTTCTCCAAAACACACGCCACACCTGACATCATCCTTCTTTTTGTACCTTTCTAAGATCAAGGAACATTCTTCATTACCCTATCTATCATCTCTTAAGCTCACATACAGTGAATCCTCATCGCCTGTAAGATATACCCAAAACTCAGAGACTTACTCTGTTAACTTCCACTGTCACTGTCTAGTAACCAGTCTTCACTAAATCTTTTGTAACTTAGCCAATATGAAATATTACATCATGTGATCTTAGATATAAGATCACAACACCTTCTTGTACACACAACTGACTTCACACGTTCTGAAACATCCGTACATTGTAATAACCAGCCTGTTCTCTTCATAGAAACATATGTTGACATTAGTGACAAAACATGAATGACAACAACAATAATTCCAACATCACTCAACGTAGTGATTAAACATATTAAATGTATCCAACAATCTCCCCCTTTGGCATTGGTGGCAACATATGGGAAAATCCATCAACCCAAAAGTACTTTCTCAGTACCTTTACCACATAGTCTCTTTCCTGTAGGATTTTCACATAGTCTCTTTCCCCCTTTGACAACAATGGTGAAGGGTGCCATAAGCCATCATCTGTCTTCAACAATCACTCCCCATGAGGAGTAGATCCATACATCAAGTCCAAAATATGATAAGGCTCTGAAAACCTCTGGACTGATGCATCCTTGCATCATTTAATTCTCACTAGGAGGGGCTTGCACCCCAAGCATACCTTTGAGATACTCAAATGTATCTTTTGGAAACAACTTTGTAAAGATGTCTGCTATATGTTCCTTTGTGCTAATGTATTCCAACCTTATTTCCTTCTCTGCCACCTTGTCTCTCAAAAAGTGATACTTAATAGAAATATGCTTAGTTTTAGAGTGCATCATAGGATTCTTTGACATGTTTACTGTATAGGTGTTATCACAATGGATAACCACTAGTTCAAAAAAAGTTATTCCAATATCTTTCAGCATTTGTTTCATCTAGAGAATTTGAGTGCAGTTAATAGCAACAACAACATACTCAGATTCGGCAATAGATTGAGCTATACAATATTGCTTTTTACTTAGCCATGGAACTAACTTTTTCGAAGGAAAAATGCACCTCCACTAGTACTCTTCCTGTCATCAATATTCCCCACCCAATCAACATCAGTATAAGTATGAATTTCAAAGTCATAATTTCTATCATACCATAAGCTATATTCCATTGTTCCTTTCAGAAATCTAAATATCCTTTTTACAGCAGATAGGTGTGTCTCTTTAGGTTCTGCCTGATATCTAGCCTTAATTCCAACAACATTAGCAATATTTGGTCTGGTGTGAGTCAGATATTGTAATCCACCAACCATTGATCTATACTTGGTCTGAAAAAGACTCTTTGTCTCATCATTATTTGATAGTTTATGGCCAGTCACCATGGGTGTACGAACTAGTTTATAGTCTTCCATTCCAAACTTTTTCAACATTTCTTTAAGATACTTAGTGTGAGAAATAAAAATGCCATTCTTTCTTTGAATTATTTGTAGTCCTAGAAAGAATTTAATTTTTCCTATCATGGACATCTCAAATTCATTTTCCATCTCTTTAGAAAATTTCTTACACATTTCATCATTCCCTCCAAAGATAATATCATCAACAAAAACTTCTATTATTAGAATTCCATTTTCACTAGCTCTTAAATACAAGTTACTATTAGCATTACCTTTTCTAAATTGAATTTTGTTCAAAGTGTATATTGCTGTCCCAATAGCTTCTCTCCAATGCACATGTGATATATTTCCTTCAAGCAACATTGTCCTAGTAGCATCCAATACTGTTCTGTTTCTTTGCTCTGTTATCCCATTCTATTGTGGAGTCCTAGGTGTAGATGTCTGCCTTTGTATTCCATTCTCTTCACAATATGAATTGAATACATATGAAGTAAACTCTCCACTTTTGTATGATCTCAAACATTTTATCTTTAAGCCTGATTCATTCTCTACTTTTTCTTTGAATATCTTGAATTTATCAAATGTTTTTGATTTTTTTAAAAGTAAGTGATCCACATCATTCTAGAAAAGTCATCAACAAAAAGTATAAAATACCTTTCACCATAGTATGATCTTGTCCTTGTAGGTCCACATAGGTTTGTATGTACCAGATCCAACTTTCCTTTTTTTGTATATAATTTTCTTTTATAGCTGCTTCTATTCTATTTTCCCATAACACATTCTCTACATATGGTGTTAGATGGTTTCACAATCTTTAGTAGGTCTCTTACTACATTAGTCAGACTTGCCTTCACAATATTATCAAAGTTAACATGACAAAATCTTCTATGCCATAGCCAACTGTCATCTATCTTCACAACAAAACAAGAAGCTCCAGATGTATTTAACTCAAATACATTACCTCTAGCCTTAGTACCGGTTGAAATCAGTTTTCCTGTCTTGCTTCTAATAAAACACTTCCCATCAATGAATTTCAATTGATACTCTTTGTCCATCAGCTGTCCAACACTCAACAAATAATGCTTAAGTCCATCAACAAGAAATACATTGTCAGTATTACTCCTTCCATCCAAAGAAATAGATCGTACTCCTATTATAGGTTTAGGAACATTGTCTCTGAATCTTACCACACCACCATCATATTTTGTTAGTTTAAAAAACTTATTTTTGTCTCTAGTCATATGATGTGAGAAACCACTGTCTATAACCCATTCAAATTTCTTATCAACATGTAATACTAAAGATTTTTTTCATGTACTGGTTTTTCATCTTTAATAGCAATAAATCTAATCTCCTCATAATCCAAATCATCATCATCAGAAATACCTTCACTAGAATAATAACATTCCTTATCCTTTGAATACTTAGACTTGAGAAACTTAGGTTTGTGCTTAGGAACTCTTGTAGGACATCTAGATGCAAAGTGACCTAACTTATTGCTTTAAAAACATTTCAAAGGTAACTTTCCTTCAAATTTACCCTTACCTCTCTTTTCTCTTCTAGTGATCAATGCAACAAGTTCATCTAGATTTCTTTCCTCTTCTTGTATCTATTCCCATTCATCAACATATTCACCAAGCTCTTCTTTTATGTTCTAACTCCTAGTGCTCGAAAGAGTAGATATTATCTTCCTGTGTGTAGATTCTTTAAATGCTGTTTCAACTTTAGGTACAAAATCTCCTATTTCTGCAGCTTCAAAGGTAGTTAGCTTTGCAATAAACATCTCTATGCTAAAGTTTGGAGCAAGAGGTATAATTTCTTCTATAGTATGAGCTTTGGTCTTGTAGACTGGTGTCAATGATCTAAGGATCTTCGCAATGACTTCTTCTTCCTCGTATGTGCCTCCATAATTTTTGATTCCTATCACAAACTTTGTAACTTTTTGTACATAAGCCCTAATGGTTTCATCATCCTTCATTTGTAGCTTCTCCATTCTTGTTTTTCAGTTCTATAACTTCACTTGCTTGGTAAAATTGTCTCCTTCATATAGTGCTTCTAATCTTACCCAAATTTTGTGTGCCAAATCCATATCTTTAACTTTAATAAATTCTCCTTCGGAGAGTGCACTGATCAATGCTTCCCTTGCGACCATGTTATACAAAAAATATCTTCTTTTCATCATTAGTAGCTTTATCCAATTCATCTTCATCCTTCATGGTTTTGTCATTCTTTGTAATAATCTAATAGTCAATGCCCAAACATAGCAAATGAGTTCACATCTCTTTCTCCCAACTATCAAAGTTTTCAGGATCAAATTTTAGATTATCCTTCCTATAGAATGCTATCTCTAAGATCACCTCAAGATGTTAATGTTACAAGTAGTGGTTGTTGCACCAAAAGATAAACCTATTAATGCTCGATACAACCACTAGACTTATAGAAGACATAGGAGGCAGTTAAGCCATGTCACAAATCTTGAGGGGAGCACTGACCATTTTGCCAACAATCTCCCCCTCAACGTTACCTGAGAGGATTCAAACATGTGACCAAGCTTTGATACCACTTGTTACAAGTAGTGGTTGCCGTTGCACCAAAATATCAACCTGTTAATACCCGATACAACCACTAGACTTATAGAAGACACATGAGGCGGTTAAGCCATTTCACGAATCCTGAGGGGAGCACTAACCATTTTGCCAACAGTTAAGTTTTCTCTCTAAGGACCAGTAGCTTTGATACTAATTGTCAGGAATAATAGTCCACCAATACAACTGAGAGGGGGGGGGGGGGTGAATCAGTTGTATGAAAGATTATTAAACTTTAAACTTTGAATAGCAACAATATCAAATCAAATGAATACAATGAATGCCAACACAATAACACAATATTTGTTGTCGAGGAAACCTTGTTAAAGGTAAAACCCTGGTGGGAATTAACACCCACTAATGATGTACTGAGAGTATAGTATCCTTGTAAGAAGATCTAGTCCTGTTAGGAGCTGATTAAAATATTACAGTACATAGTCCTTGTTAGGGGACAGACCCTGTTAGGAGTCAAGAAAAAGAAGGTAGGCTCACTGCCTAGGCTCACTATCCAAAGAAGGTTATGACCACCTTTAGAACTCACTGTTCGCAACACAAATGTATGTAAAGAGATACACAATCTTGGACTGTCTGATAGAAACTATCTTTTCTTGATCAGTTCCAATGAAGTATATAATTTATCCTCTTCTCTACATCCAGCAGACACAAGTTTGTAGCTTCCACAATCCTCTTTTACATCACATCCATTCTACCATATCTTTTCATAAGAAAAGATATTACATATATACCCTATTACAAAACAAATGATCAGGTTTTCCAATTAGGCTTTCCTAATATATAAATGATTACATAGCTCCTTGCTAAGATACACACGATATCTAAAAAAAGTATACAACAATTACAATTCAATAACTAAGGACCAACATCCATAATTCATGCTCTCCATTCATGTTACATGCTACAACTCTCAAGTCAGCTTCCAAATAGGTCTTCTCTAGAGCACACACCACAACTGACGTCATCTTGATTTTCGTACCTTTCTAAGATCAATGATCATTCTTCAGTACCCTATCTGTCATCCCTTAAGATCGCATACACTAAATCCTCATCACCTGTAAGATATACCTAAAACTTAGAGACTTACTCTGTCAACTTCCAGTATCATTGTCCAGTAACTAATCTTCACTAAATCTTCTGTAACTCAACCAATATGCAATATTACATCATGCAATCTTAGATATAAGATCACAACACCTTCCTGTACACACAACTGACTTCGCACGTTCTGAAACATCCGTATAGTATTCGTACACTATAATAACCAACCTGTTCTCTTCATAGAAACATATGTTGACATCAGTGACAAAACACGAATGACAACAATAGTAATTCTAACATCACTCAACGTAGTGATTAAACATATTAAATGTATCCAAAAATATCCCCAATGCATTAGCAATATCCAACATCATTTACTAAGACTTACAACTCGTGCAACAAGTTTCAAATAACCACTAGAGCCGAGCTTGTGTTTCCCGTACTTTTCTAGTCTTTCCTTTGTTGCCTTTGATGTGTTAGGAAATCTATCAAAAGTTTGAAATATGATAGTTCATATAAATATAAAGAGTATTTAGTACATAATTACATTCTTAACAGTATCACATACCTTCTTTTGTTGTCTGGTGGTGTATTTCCTTTCTTTCTTTTGCTTCTCTCCTTTGCATCCAAAATAATATTTTTCCTCTCTAAATCAGGAATGAAGGGGGGACGCTCGTACTTCAGGTTGTTTGTTAATGTACTCCTGTAATGGTCCCTAATATACTTCAAACATAACTTTCCTTTCTCAAGGAGCTTATTTTTATCAAATGCACGAGGTCCAAATAAGTTTTTCATACTCTCTACAAGAGCATCCTTTAACTTTTTACTTTGGGCATTCCAACTTTTAAGAAAAAAAACTATTAGATTCATAAATGAAGTGAACTTACCTTTAATATAGTTCAAGAAATGGATGAAAGGAAAACTATCCTAACAATGATATGAAATCAAAATAGTGGATTAGGGTTTTAGTGAGGATATGATGTTCCACCATGTATGGAGGATGGGCTCAAATATCCGCAAACAATCGTCATTAAGTTTATCATAAAAAATATTATTCCCTGCAAAATAATCATGGGATCATTGAATGCAATGTGTAATTAACATACGATTGTATAGTAAAAGAAAGGTCCAATCTTTAAAGTACTTGGAAGTTTGAGTACTTTCAAGGGAACTCTTTCGTCGCTCACAAGAAATACACAATCCTTCACAATTCCCGTACTAGGAATACAAGTACATCCAAGAAATTCCTCATCATGTGATGCATCTCCTGTTGCATAAATTGAATCCATTACAAAATGCCTCCAAGAAAGAATATTTTAGGGGAAATAAACATATAAATAATGAGAGAGAAAATGAAATCTACGTACCAGTAGGTGGTGCCATGGCATAGTGGCCATACTGCAAGTTTCTGACATTGCAAGCAACAATATATATGGGCTTGTCCATGTTTGAGGTGGCAATACCATATGATCATTGACAGGTGCTACAGAATAAGATTTTTAGAGCATAATAAAAGCATGGACTAGCATGGACAATATTGTTAGAGCGTAAAAAAAAGATAGTCGCACATGCGATCTAGCTAAACCATCCACAATACCCTCATCAAGGCCACAAGGATCAAAACTATGCAAAAAAAGCTGTAAAAACAATATATTTTCTTATAAAAGACTATATAGCAGACTAATAAAAGACTAGTATAACATAAAAACTAGTATAATGACATAAAAGACTAGTATAACATAAAAACTATTATTGAACTTTTGTTATAATTAAAAATTACATTAATACTTACTTTGTAATTTTGAGCTCGGTGCATCAATTCAGTTGCCCTCTTTGATGAGTCAGGAGTCAGAGGGTATATAGATGACAATTGAGACAATCTTTTTCCAATTCTTTGGAGGCACTTCTTAATTGTAGTGGTCAGGTCATCACAAGTTGAAAAATCAATATCTAGGTCCTCGTCAAAGGACTCCTCTTGAGGGACCGGCACGGGTTCCTTTCCCTTTCTCTGATGACCACCTATCTGTGACATCAATATTACTAGCACTATTAAAATTACTCCAAAACAATGATGAAAAGAACATAATAAAAAATACTATTTAACATTTTGCTTCTATCTAATTCATAGTACAATAATAAAGAGGTTTACCTGCTGGGAAGAAGTGACTGCAGGATCATCATTGTCCCCTCTATGTGGTTGCTCCATATCGTAGCCCTGTGTTATTATTTAAAGTTAAACAATAATTAGAAAGGACTAGATTAATAAATTTCATTAGAAGATGATGATGGAGATGAGGTGGATGGTGAGGAGACTCTCTAGATGTGGCTGGTTTTGGAGGGCTTGTTTGTAGTAGTTTCTTTGGATAAATTTCCTTTCCTAGAAGGATTAGATTCAACATTACAACAAGAAATCAAATATAAAAATGTTAGAAAAAAAAATCAATTATTTAATGGTACATAGTACGTACCTACACCCCCATGATAGTGACATTTTTTATATCTATGCAATTCAAATTGTAATCACTAAGAAACTCTTCCCCTACATGTATTGATTTTATCACACATATAAATACACGATTTCCCTCACGCGCCTCAAATATGTAATTGGGTTGCTTAATAGTTGACACTGGTTGCGTACTATTTATAAAACCTACAATATTCTTTGATGCTTTTGGCCTTCTGTCAATGCATATAGCTATTCTTTTACTTTGTTCATTGTCTTTTTGTTGAAAAGAATTTGTTGAGAGTGCATACCTACACATACTTTTTTTTTTTTATCAAACAATCCACATCCAACTTTTGTAATGATAATAAGGTCCAACATACTCCATCAATTCGACAACTTTGTTGTAAGAGACCTTTATGACATCCATAGAAAATTGGCCCAAACCATGTAATGACGATGGTGCTATGCGATATATCTTGCCTTTAACACTAAAATCAATGTTTATTGAATGAAGTTCCTTGGGGATCCATTGTTTCTGTAAATTTTGGTACCTAAAAGAAACCTCAATGTTGCCTTTGCTCTCATCATCATAAGAACATGACCCCCCTTGAGAAAGGAAAAATTTCATGTGTTTATTGAATTTCCTTCTAGTCTTTTGACCTCTAGTTGATCTCCCTAATTCAGACATACTACATGTCTCACATTCTTCTTCCATTCTTATATTTCCTTCACTTGAGGAAGACACATATGAAAAATACCTATTTATTGCTACTTGCACTCCATCAAATTAGAGAGATAGAAAGTAATGTGAGATAATTTGGAAATTGTAAAAGACTTTAATCTCTATAGGGTGTATTGACTTATACCTGTCGATCCATGAGACTGTGTGGGATGCTCATGAAAGGGGTTCAAGTTCCTGCATATGTAATTCAATTATCTTATGTTAGCTAAAAAAATCATGATCCATGTACTCAAAATTACATAGTAAGTATATTAAAAACCATAAGCATCCCATATGAATTAAAAACATTAAAAGATACATCATAAATTAATTAGATTAAGCATTGATTACATAATTGTAGATTTCTATCAAGAAATCAATATTAAATAGATTAAGCATTGATCACATAACTATACATTTCTATCAAGAAATCAATATTAAATAGATTTAGTGATCACATAACTGTACATTTCATTCATGTCATTGATCTTCTTCTTCATCCAACTCATCACCATGATCATCATCATCATCAACATCATTGTCATCATCTTCATCGTTGTCGTCATCATCATCATCATCATCATCATCATAATCATCGTCATCATCATCATCATCATCATCATCATCATCATCATCAATAGCATCATCATCATCATCATCATCATCTTCTTCTTCACGAAAAGTTGCGTCAGGAACATCATCGACTAATTGTCGATCGTGATCATCATCTACATCATCTTTTACTTGTTCAGAATCTTATTCTTCCATCGTATTATACCTTATCAGCCTTCCTCTTGGATAATGTCTAACAATAAATGACCAACCCAGTTTATGTGGAACCTCTGAGTAAAATACCTGCTCACATTGGCTTGAAAGAACATAGGGATCATCCCCAACTGGCTCAAACCACCTTGTATTAATCATTGAAAATCCATTGTCATGTTCAATAAGAGTTCTATTAGGATCATTTTGATTAAGTCGTAGCTTATACCATCTGATGATGAAGAGAACTAACATGAAATAATTAAAGTCACACTCAAGTATATCATTCAAAATGTCATAGTATTGATTTTGAGACTCTCGAGGATGTAAGTCATTTCTAGATGAAATATTAGTCACCTGAAAGACTGCACTTATCTCATAATCACAAGTTTTCTTTGTGTCATCCAACTTCTTGATGCGAAATTTATGACCATTGAAAAACATAGCATTGTGGTGTTTGACTTGCAATAATATGTCAAACATGTAAAAACTATTGCATTGGGAGTTGATAAACGTACAGGTGATTAAAAAATTTATACATACTTGAAAATATCTTGAACCATATGCTAAATCTATTTTCCTTTGCGTAACATTTGAATCTCCATTACGATGAGCTTCTTTAACCAATGAAGACACAAATTTTTATGTTAATGTGCAACCAAAATGATGACATTGTTCAATCCATACCATCATCCAATCTTGATTGTTTTCAAAATACAAATGTATTACATCCCACTCTCAAGCAACTGTACAAAAAATAAATAAATGACTTACAACCGATTAATTTTGAAGATTAAAAATGAATTAACTACAATAACATTTTATAATTTATTACCTCTCACTTTCCTCAATCTACCTTTCCCCACCAAGTACTCCCCTTCTAATTTTCTAATGGTGTCGAGATCCCAAATGAGATCTATATGGATCTTTGCTGTAAGCTTAGGAAGATATTTAGTAACGTACACTATAGTCTGGTCTACCATATATCCCTGCACCATAGAACCCTTAAGATGTGCTTTTTTTCAAACCAAAGCCTTCAAATATTTCAAGTGCCTCTCAACCATCCACATTGACTGAGTGTGTACAGGGCCACACAAGTCAATATCCTCAACTTGGTGTATGAGGTAGTATTCTTGAACGTTGAAAAAAGTTGAAGTTAGACACTTTTGCATTCACACATTAGATGAAGAATTCTTCTCTTCCAATCTTTTATATCTTCTTTATGGATTTCTTTAGATGACAACCACGTACAAGACATTCAATACACAAAAATATATAAATATGAGACTTTACAATATATTACATAAGAAGAAAAATAAATTATGAATATAATAAATATATACAAAAAATTAAAGAGATATCACTGCTTACCTCATATATTTTCTAAGATCATATATTACTTGTTTGATGTTATTGTCAAAGTTCTCTAAGAGAGATAGGGGTAGCACATACTGCAACAATTATAAACTAGTAATGTCACTCTTTTCTCACATAATACAATGAAAAGTACATGCAGTTTACAAATATATTGCAAATACAAAAGAACATGACTTACCTTGATGAAAGTATGTTAATCATGCATTTTCAACCCTAACCCAAATTCACTTTTCTTTGATATGAGATTGCTTATGTTCGCAACAAATCTTATGATAAATTAAATTTTTTGTATGACTTCTTTTATGGCATCACTTTGCTACTCCGTTAATAACCAATGAAGCACACTTATATTAATTTGGTCTCCATTTCTATTTGATTCAATAACAATTTTCATTGTATGATTAGATTTATGAATGTCACTACAAATTTTGACAATTTTTTCTGTCAGGCCTTCCAGCCAATATTTTCTACAATATCTGTATTATATTCTTTCCAATATGCATAGTATCAAACAAATGAACAATTTGTAGTTGCTCGTAGTAGGGCAACCTACTAAATTATTTGGGATAACTTTTTAGTCCCTTTAGAAGGTGCTCAGTAGTATTGCCTTAGTGACCTTCACGATTATCAATTACATAATCAACAAACAAAACACTAGAAATATATAAATTTTAAACATAAACCATTAGGTGGAACGATAGCACCTTGAAAATTAATTCTATTAAATGCCAACTTCCATAGGTGAGTTGTTATTTTTTGTGGCTTTGATGGTCTCTTCTTTCCCATTGAAAAGATATTTTTCGGTAGTTTGATACTTATGATTTCTATGGAGGAAGTTTCTATACTCATCAAACACCTACTTTCTTAAACTTTTTGAATAACGAGATTTCATCTTTGGACCACAAACTAGACATGCAAATTTTTCCTTTGTTTGAAAACCTACAAGATAATAACACAACTGGATTAAATATGTTAATTTTTATAATTAGAATTATCATGTGCAATGTCATGCCCCGCAAGGGAACTGGGGAAGAGAACAAAGATTCTCTTTGAAAAAGAAAACCTAAGTGATAATTTATGAAAATTTTTGAACTTTTAAAAGAATTATGTAAACAAAACATAGATTAACTTAGATTCCTCCAAGGTTCCCTTCTTATTAAATGCATGATTCATTTAAGTCCATTAAGTAATCTAACAACAAGAATTACTTCTCAAAGCAAACTACATCATATCGTTATAAGATTCTTTAAGAAATACAAAGTACTTTCATTTCAATTTTCCATTTAACACCATCTATATTCCTAAGTATCCTTTATGAACAATATAACTTTTAAATCAAATAGAATCATCTAAATCATTTGATACATTGCAAATAATACATTTGTTCTTCAATAGCCTTTTCACTTAATCAATAATAGGAAGCATACTAACATACTTGAAATATTACCAAATCCTTTTTCTTTTCCAATATACATCTTATACATAAAGTTCACCCTTTCCCTTTTTCCTAAGTCTACCCATTCCAAATACATCATTTTTGAATTACATCAATGATTACAATGCATTCATCTCCTCTTGGGAGGTAACAATAGTTTTACATCATGAAACATAATTACAAAGCCTTCATTCTTCAAAAATTGGTACATAAGCAAGCATGAATCTTCAAACACTGCATCCACAAAAGATACCTCGATAAAAATATTTACCACCCAACCACGTGGACACCCAAAGGCCCACTCCCCCATGCTAGGAGATAAACACCAAGGTCCACAAGGAAGGAATAGCTAGGCCAAACCTAGGGTTGGGTAACCTTTCCCAAATTGCAAATAAAAGAAGATCAAAGTATAAATCCTTCCCCAAAAAGGTTCTAAGGCTTGGTAAAAACTCTAAGCAACAACCTAAGTGAGTGTCATCGCATAGCCCTCACTCCTTGGGTTGTCCTGGTACTAGCCACTCCGGGCCCCGACCCCTAAGTAGGCACATGCATAGCCTTTACTAGCCTTTACTAGCGCTAATGGCATGGGTGAGGCACATTTAATCTTTTTAATGTTTGAACTCATTCCCATAAGTTTAATTAAGTTTTCACTTGTTAAATAACTCTTTAGTTGGTTATCCTGATTCTAGCCACTTAGGGCCCCGACCCTGCATTGAGAGCCACTCACTAGGTGTCATTAGGTTTTCTACCCTTAACCCACATATCACAATCACATGATACATGTAGTAAAAACACATTATAAACACATTTAAGAACTACTACAAAGAATATAAAATAATAAGATAGTTTATGGATGTTTAGAGAAATTAGGAATGTTTAAGGATGTTTAGAAAGGTCATGATCCTCTTAGACAACTCTAAACCCTAAACTACTTCCTACACACATCCTAACCTTATTGAGACATCTAAATGCACTACATAACCTCCACCAAACAAGTAATGAACAAATTTAAGGTTTACCCAAAATTCCATATACCAAAGGGTAATGCTCCATAAATTTCATTCTAAACCTAAAATTTGACTAAGCCTGAAATTTGACTAAGTCTGATTTTATTAAAAATCTAAAATTTAGAAGTTACAACTTAACTCCTAGGAGGCTGAAACTTAAATGTTATACTTGTATAAAGCGAAAACCTAATTATTATACTACTTGGACTAAATATTAAACTTGTTCAACTTCAACCCTAACACAAACACAGCCTCCAAACACGTGGAAATGACATAGGTAATAACATTTAACTCGACCAAATGACAGAGAACCAAAACACAAAAATAAAATGATTTTATACTTAGGATTCTATAAACTTGTATAAATGGCTGGCTGGCATAATAAAATGACATAATATTTCTATTGCAATGACAGAATATTAAAAACGGCTGGCATTATACAAATAAAACAAAAACGGCTGTCATAATAACGTTTCTATTGTATAAACAACACAGAATCAATTCTTATCAAAATGACAGAATATTGCAACAATTTAACATTTGTAATACAATAATATATCATTGGTATAATGTATGGATGGCTGGCAAAATAATACAATAATATCTACATGACCAACAATAATACAATAATGTATCAATATTCTGTAATAATACATTATTACAGAATACATTAATACATTATTACATAATACATTAATGTACCAGCATTCCGTAATAATAATACACAATACAATATAATAATAATACAATAGTACACATGTTTTACAATAATAATACAACATACAAAAACTTTAAGCAAATCTAAATACAACATTCATACTACAAAATAAATCTATTTCTCAGGATGGATTCCAACCTAGAGTCCTGTGAAGATCGGTTGATGAAGGAAGATTCAATCCTCTTCAACTTTTCCAGCACTCCTTTGAATCCCTCTGCTTGCAATCTTCCACCCTCTTCCCGAAGCCACAAAATGCCAATCTCAAACAATGGATTCTCTCCTCACCAAGACAATTAATTTTCCTGAAATCCTATTATTGTATCCTCTCAAAAAAGAACTTCCATTAAACACCCTCTCACACAAGAAAGTCTTCCTGTAAATAGAGTGGAGATGGTGGTTGCATGGGTAATCCAACGGATGCAACCATCTCAACTATCCATCTGTTATTTGTTAATGAGATTTGCAAAACCATTCCTGAAAAGGGAGAGATAAATTTTAAATAAAATTATAATCTTTGTTTCCCTAAATTTAAGGGTGTCAAAATAAATAATATAATCTTAAAATAATTTACTAATTTATTTAACTATGGTAATAGAATCTACTAATCCTATTTACCATAAGAATAACATAGATTTATAAGAATAGTTTCTTTCACACAATGTATATATATGTATGTATATATATGTATATATATATATATATATATATATATATATATATATATATATATATATATATATATATATATATATATATATATATATATATATAGGCATATGTGTGCACCCATATGCTTATGGTACATATATCATAAATAAGACACACTATTCTTCATATTAAATATTAAGAATAACATTATTATAAAATATATTATTTATTTATACACTAATCCACATTTAAAAATATATATTAGGTAGCTACTAACTTAAGTTAGATTCTACCACTCTTATTTAAAACATTAATTATTAATATTGCCATAGACACTTCGTTATTATGAGTATTATAAAATAATACCATAAAATTATTCATTATTATCGATATTTAAAATCACATGATTTAATCAAACACCATCTTGTTCCTAACGAGATATGCTAGTATAATAGTAGCTTCTAATTAAAATAAATTACTAAATCATACCCTCAAATGAACAATAATTCATATCAATAGTCTACTAACAAAATTGAACATACCATGAAGGCAAGAACTAACTACAAGATCCACAAATCCAACAACTATGAGATCACACAATACATCCACACAAGAGACTGACTCAGGTACTCCCCACCTAAAGGTAAAAGGATCAGAGGTAGAGTTCCTTCCTATGGAACCTGGTGATATCTCTGTAACAACAACAACGATCGAGGATTTTGAGGGATCGCTCAGACCTGTGAAGCCAGGTGGAGATGATACTTGGTACCTGCAACCCTGCATCACCAAGAAGAGATACATATACATATGGATATACATACAAATCAGCTATATGCAAACAGATGACCGGGATCGATACATTGTGTGGACCTCAACTAAGTGAGTAACTATGACTTCGTCCCGAGTCATGAAAACACATCAGACACATATCCATGAAACATAAAACATCATGATAATGGTTAAATTCAATTCCTTGGGTTAGATCCATAAAACATATAAAAATAGATAGTTTTCTAATCTCATAAACATATAAATGCTAACCATAACTGAGCATATCAATCTTATCATCATTCACAAAACATAAATGTAAATGTATAGTCCTAACCATCATAATAAATGTCCAAGTCAAAAAGTCCAAGTATCACCATAGGAGAGGTATTACATCCTCCCCCTAGAGTTAGGCTTACTCCTGGAAGCCTACAAATAAATATGGATAAGCGTCTCTAAGTCTAGCAGCATCTTCCCATGTGGCGAAAGAATCATCATTGGGGTCCCATTGGACCCTTGCCTACTCTATGGTGTGACCCCTAAGGGTCAGTGTCCGCTGCTGCAAAATGTGTACCGGCTCTAAAGCCAGCTGCCCGTCCGCTACCTGTAATGCATTCCAATCCAAAACATGAGTCACATTAGGAATATACTTTCTAAGAACTGAAACATGAAATACATTGTGAATACGAGCAAGGCTGGGTGGCAAGGCAAGCTGATAAGCTACTGGTCCTATCCTCTCCAGGACCTCAAAAGGGCCAACAAATCAAGGTGCCAACTTGGAGCCTTTTCCGTAACGGATTGGACTCTTTCATGGACGCACCCTCAAAAAGACTCTATCACCAAGAGAGAAGTGTACATCAGTCTTGTGAGCATCGGCATAATTCTTCTGCCTATCCTGAGCTATCAAAATATGCTCTCTAATACGCTTGACCTGCTGCTCCATATCCTAAAGCATCTCAGGGCCTAGAAGTACCCTATCCTCCAATCTGTCCCAACTAAAGGGAGTGCGGCATAGATGGCCATACAAAGCCTGAAAAGGGGACATACCTATGGAATTGTGATAACCATTATTATAAGAAAACTCCACCAAATATAGATACTCTTCCCGATGGGTTTCTCTGTCCATAACATACATCCTGAGTATGTCCTCAAGAACCTGATTGACTCGCTCTGTTTGCCCATTTGTCTTGAGATGATAGGCTGAACTGAAGTTGAGCTGAGTCCCTAAAGTGTGCTGAAGTGAAGTCCAAAGAGCTAATGTGAATATTGGATCACAATCAGATATGATTTTCTTGGGAATATCGTGGAGTCTCACAATGTCCTTCATGAATATTCTGGCTACAGAAGCTGCTGGGTAGGAGGACTGCATGGGAGAAAAATGGGCTACCTTGGTGAGTCTATCAATTGTTACCATGATAGCGTCATGTCTCCTAGGAGTAACTAGAAGTCCCACAATAAAATCCATAGAAATAATGTCCCATTTCCATTCTAGCACTAGGTGAGGTTGCAAAAGGCCAGCGGGATGTTGATGCTCCGCTTTTACTCTCTGACATTCCAAACATCTAGCCACATAGTCTACTATGTCTCTCTTCATTCTTGACCAATAGTACAACTGGCATAGGTCAACATACATTTTCTTCACCCCAGGATGTGCCAAATAGGGAGCCTTGTGGCTTTCTGAAAGGATAAGCGCACAAAGATTTCCTGCCATGGGCACATATATTCTATTTTGTTGTCATAGCAACCCAAGGGTATCTAAGGAATATCCTGAGAAGCGACCTTCCAAGGGTCTTCTTGACTCTATTTTTGCCTTAACCTCTTGAAACCAAGAGTCGGAAGTGAGAGTCTCCCTGATTCTTTTCTCCAAATCTGTGCTAAGGGATACTGCTGATAAAACATGTTTGCGCCTGCTCAAAGCATCTGCCACCACATTCATCTTCCCTTGGATATACTTAACCTCGAACTCATATTCACATAAGAATTCCATCCACCTGCATTGTCTAGCATTGAGGTTAGGTTGAGAGAAGATGTACTGAAGGCTCTGATGATCTATTTGGAGTTTGAACTTGTGACCCAACAGAAAGTGTCTCCACTTTACTAAGGTGTGAATTACTACTGCAAGTTCTAGATCATGGGTGGGGTAGTTGAGCTCATGATCTTTAAGCTTCCTTGACTCATAAGCCACAACTTGTCCTTCTTGCATAAGAACCACCCCAATCCCTTCTAGTGAGGCATTTGTGCAAACTACGAAGTTTCCTAATGGTTCAGGAACCACCAAGATTGGAGCACTGGTTAATCTTTCCTTCAAACATTGGAAAGTGGCCTCACATTTCTCTGACCAAACAAACTTCTTACCTTTCTTTTGCAAGGAAGTAATGGGATGCACTATCTAAGAGAACTCTCTGACAAACCTTCTGTAATACCCAGCTAGTCCCATAAAGCTGTGAACTTCGGGGACGTTAGTTGGAGTTGGCCACTCCACTATGGCTTGAATTTTGGTTGGATCAAAAACGATGCCATTTCCTGATATGACGTGTCCATGATACTTAACTTCTGTTTGAAAGAATTCACACTTTTCTGCATTGGCATAAAGTTCGTTTTCCCTAAGGCACTGCAATACTTGGCGAAGATGAACCTCATGTTCTTCAAGAGTTTTAGAGAACACTAAGATATCATCTAAGAATACTATCACAAATTTATCCAAGTAGGTTCTGAAAACTCCATTCATTAAGCTCATGAATACAAAAGGAGTGTTTGTTAACCCAAATAGTACCACTGTGAACTCATAGTGACCATATCTGGTACGGAAAGCTGTTCGATGAATATCAGCTTCCTGAATTCTAAGTTGATGATATCCTGACTTGAGGTCAATTTTTGAAAATATTTTTGCCCCTTTCATTTGGTCAAATAGATCATCAATGCAGGGTAAAGGATACCGATTCTTGATTGTGACTTTGTTGAGTTGACGATAGTCAATGCACAATCGAAGAGAGCCATCTTTCTTCTTTACAAATATTACTGGTGCACCCCACGGTGATACACTAGGTCTAATAAATCCTTTTTCCAAGAGCCATTCCAGCTGAAGCTTGAGTTCCTCAAGTTCCTATGTGGTCATATGGTACGGAGCTTTGGAGATTGGTTCTGCTCTTGGAACCAACTCGATTCGGAAGTCTATGTCCCTTTTGGGTGGCATTCTTGGAATTTCTTTGGAAAAAACATCCAAGTACTCTTGTAATAGGGGATGATCTAGTGATACCTCCCTACTTTCTCCTTGGTCAAAGTCCTCTATTGAGACTACAAATAATTGGTATCCTTTGCACATGCACCTCTTGAGCTGCATCGCGGAAATCATGCGGAGAGAGATGGGTCGTTGCACCCCAACAATCTTCTTAGGTTCTCCTAAGTCATCTGAACACTGTGAATGCTTTTGTTTCTACAATCCAAAGTGGCTTTGTGAGCATCCAACCAATCCATACCCAAAACTACTCCATACGAGCCTAGAGGGATTACTCGGAGATTCACTAAGGTGGAAAAAGGTCCAAGTTCTAACTTGCAACTATGGACACAAGAGTCAGAGGTTATTCTTGTCCCGAAGGCTAGCTCAACTTGCCACCTATCTTCCTGCCTTACTGCCTTCAGCCCACATTGCTCTACTAAAGAAGGTGAAAGAAAAGAATCTGTTGCTCCTGAATCAAATAGTATGGTGGTAGAGATACCCCTTAACAAACCTAGGGTTTCGATGACTGTTCCCTGATGATTGGCTTGTCCATGGTCTAAGGTGGCAAATACTCAGTGAGTTCTTCCTGCATTAGCTACCGTTGGTTCTGAAGAGGCTTGTTTATAACTAGCTGCTGGGGTAGACTTCTGAGGGCAATTAACTGCAATGTGACCATGTTGACCTCAAGAGTAACATCCGGTGTTCTTAACAAAATTCCTTCCTACAGAAGGTGCACTGGACTGCTGATAGCTACCCTGACTAGAATTCTGAGGCATACTTTGAGCTGGCTGATGGTTCGGGTATCGCTTTGCACACTGCTAGTTGCGAGGATTGCTAGATTGAGGACCCCCATTTTTATTATTGTTGCCATTGTGATTGCTGTTGTTGTTGTTGTGAAATTTTCTTTTTTGGTGGTTTTGACTTCCTTTGGGAGGATAGTTTTTAGGTCCAGGTGCTCCTTGAGATTGATTTCCTTTGAAACCTGACCCAGCTTGGAAGGCATTACCCCCTTGGCCACCTGTCTAACCTCCTAACCCCAAGGCTATATTTTTTTCCTCAAGGCGAGCTTTGATGACTGCATCATTAACTGTTTGAGGTTCAAACATTCGTACACTACCGACCAAGCGACCGTTGAGTCCTCTAAGGAAGTGTTGAGTCAACATGGGTTCATCATCCTTATATCCTGAGTATGGCTTGAGTTCCAAGAACTTCCTCTCATAGTCATCAACTCACATAGTTAGCTGCCTTAGGTTGTGAAACTCTTCAGCTCTTTCTCATCTCCAGTGGTCAGATAGGAATTTGGCTTGAAAGAGTTCTAAGAATAGTTCCCATGAAAGAGTGGTAATATCTATGTGAAGTTTCTCTTTCTCTATTTCCCACCAAGTGGATGCAAAGTCTCTAAGGTGAATGACTGAAAATTGAGCCTTAGTATTACTGCGATAAGGGTGCATGGAAAATAGCCTTTCTAGCTCTAGCAACCAAGTTTGTGCGGTAGACCCACCTTGAGTTCCCTTAAATGGGTTAGTCTTAGTCCTAAGGAGGTCTCGCATGTCAGAAGCATGCAAAACATCTTCTTCTATTGCTTGATCTCTCCTCCTAGGACTCCTTTCCTTTTCCTCATGGTGAGTGTTAGTCTCCCCATGGTGGCCTCTATCCTACCCTGCCTCTAACCTCTGTAGAATCTGTTGTAACAATTTTGCGACTTGAGCCCCTTGAAAACCTCCTGATTGATTATCAGATTGATCCCCTCTTCCCTCATATTGTTCTTCTTCCTAAGAACTTTCATGTTGAGATCTAGGAGGGGTGTTTTGGGCACCTCCCCTTCTACCATAGGTTATAGGAGGCATCTTGCCATGAGTAAGAAGAAGGATAAGTTTAAGGGTCCTAGTTTGATTTCAGTTTTAAGTTTTCATAAGATGAATAATAAGTTTAAGAAGCATGGGCCAAATTTCCAGGGCCCCAGTGTAGCAACATAGTGCTCTGATACCAAAGATGTCATGCCCAGCAAGGGAACTGGGGAAGAGAACAAAGATTCTCTTTGAAAAAGAAAACCTAAGTGATAATTTATGAAAATTTTTGAACTTTTAAAAGAATTATGTAAACAAAACATAGATTAACTTAGATTCCTCCAAGGTTCCCTTATTAAATGCATGATTCATTTAAGTCCATCAAGTAATCTAACAACAAGAATTACTTCTCAAAGCAAACTACATCATATCGTTATAAGATTCTTTAAGAAATATAAAGTACTTTCATTTCAATTTTCCATTTAACACCATCTATATTCCTAAGTATCCTTTATGAACAATATAACTTTTAAATCAAATAGAATCATCTAAATCATTTGATACATTGCAAATAATACATTTGTTCTTCAATAGCCTTTTCACTTAATCAATAATAGGAAGCATACTAACATACTTGAAATGTTACCAAATCCTTTTTCTTTTCCAATATACATCTTATACATAAAGTTCACCCTTTCCCTTTTTCCTAAGTCTACCCATTCCAAATACATCATTTTTGAATTACATCAATGATTACAATGCATTCATCTCCTCTTGGGAGGTAACAATAGTTTTACATCATGAAACATAATTACAAAGCCTTCATTCTTCAAAAATTGGTACATAAGCAAGCATGAATCTTCAAACACTGCATCCACAAAAGATACCTCGATAAAAATATTTACCACCCAACCACGTGGACACCCAAAGGCCCACTCCCCCATGCTAGGAGATAAACACCAAGGTCCACAAGGAAGGAATAGCTAGGCCAAACCTAGGGTTGGGTAACCTTTCCCAAATTGCAAATAAAAGAAGATCAAAGTATAAATCCTTCCCCCAAAAGGTTCTAAGGCTTGGTAGAAACTCTAAGCAACAACCTAAGTGAGTAACTACGACTTCGTCCCGAGTCATGAAAACATATCAGACACATATCCATGAAACATAAAACATCATGATAATGGTTAAATTCAATTCCTTGGGTTAGATCCATAAAACATATAAAAATAGATGGTTTTCTAATCTCATAAACATATAAATGCTAACCATAACTGAGCATATCAATCTTATCATCATCCACAAAACATAAATGTAAATGTATAGTCCTAACCATCATAATAAATGTCCAAGTGAAAAAGTCCAAGTATCACCATAGGAGAGGTATTACATGCAACTTGAATTCACCATAACATACTAGAAAAATGTGTGCCTTGGGGCAACATGTCTTGTCCATACAAGCATTACATGTAATTGAAATTGTCTTTGTCCGATTGGTCTAGATATGTCATGCATAGTGACACCATTCCATAACTCCAGCAACTCGTCGATAAGAGGATCAATATATACATTCATATCTTTAGCTTGGTACTTACCTAGTTGAATGAACAACAACATTACATAATTATTGTGATCATTTTACTGCAAGATTTATAATTACATGCATATAACTATTAAATGATAAAATGCCTGGAACAATAATTGCCAACATAATGTGCTCCCTCTTTATTGACATCCATGGAGGAATGTTATTGTTGATGAAAAAAATAGGCCAAACAGAGTAAACAAATCCCAACTCTCCAAATGGATTGACACCGTCTGCTCCCAATGAAAGCTTGAGATTTTGAGGTTCTTCGATAAAGTGCGACCACTTTTTCTCTATGTCCTTAAATGCTAAACCATCTATAGGCATTCGAATAATGTCATCTTGACTCCTATTGCATGCATGGTAATCCATAAATTGTGCCAAGCTACTACACTTTAAAAATCTTTGCAAACGCGGTATAATGGGGATGTAATGAAGAACCTTGTGAGGCAGCTTTTTTGTTATTTAATCTGGTTGATATCTACTCGTATGACATTCAAGACATTCTATTGCAAATTCATGTTCTTTATGATAAATAATATGATCATTGAGACAAGCATCTATTGCTTGATACTCCATTCCAATATCTTTCATAGTGGCACATAATTCTCGGTATGAGCATGGGAGAATATTCGATGGTGGTAACAAAAACTCACCTATCAATCTACAACAAAAAAATATAAGTTGTTAATATTAACAAAATTTATGGTACATATTTCACCCTTTATTAACTATAATGACATCTATGACATACCTTAGCATACGTGACATTGTTATGCTGAATAAACCATTCATAACCTTCAAGTTCAACAACAACAACACAACAGGGAGAAGAGTTGTTTGGAAGACTTTGTAAAGGGCCATGTCTGCCTTCTAAAGTAGAGGTATATCATGGATGACATTAACGTCATCCTAATCATCATCATCAGCTATGTTAGTACCAAATGTATCACAGATCAATGTATTAGTACCATCATCTTCAGATGTGTTATCCGACGCATGATCATCATCTTCCATGGGATCATAATCTTTAACTTCAATATTCGCACCTCCATGATCCTCCACTTCCAAAACCATATTCTCCATATTTGCACCTCCATGGTCCATATCACGTACTGCCTTGGGGAGGTCAACCTATATAAAAAGGATGAAAAAAAATAAACCATGATAATGATCTCATCATCAAGTGTATTTCATATGTATATTAATTGTTAAAAAAATATAATGAAAAACCTACCAATGGATGATAATCAAACCCCCTTCAATGTGACCATTCTCCCTACAATGTCTCTTATTTGTTTTGATTAGAAATCTTCTAATGTTTAAGCCCTTACAAATTTTGCAAGGACAATAACATTTTCCATCACCTTTTCTTTTGAAGTTAAACCATAATCTAGTGATTGTCTCCCTATTTTGTTCTTCACTTAGATTATCTGACATGATCCTTCTTCACAAGAAAAAAATTTGGGTCATGGAAACTTCGGTCTATAACCTTCACAAACTAAGAAAAATGATGTTGAAAGTACACAAATCTTCTTAGACCTAAATATATATAGAAATTGAAAATTTAGTTATGAAATGATGTTTTAGTATAGTATACCAAATTGAAATACTTCTGCTATTGTAGTCTTCCACCTCAAACTCAGTCCTATTGTGGCAAGAAAGAAAGATATTCAGATAATATAATAGTTTGTAAATCAAAATAAAATATCATATATATTGAACACACAATATATCAGAAGTGCATTAGGAGTTAACCAAACTATTGGTTCTTTTCCCAATGCCTTCCAACCCAAATTCCTTCACATAAGCAAATATTCACCAAATTCCTTAACTTGATATCCTAACTTGAGGTTAATCTCAGTGAAGTATTGTACATTATGGAGCCAATCCAAGGGGTCATTGATGTGTTGAGGGGGAGGGGTACCTGTATTTTTGACTTCACCATGATCTAGTTGAGTGTGTGATAGTCAATGTAGAGGCACCATATGCCATCTTTCTTTGGCACAAGGACTACTGGGTTGCAACATGAAGAAGGGATGGGTGGTCACAATCAACTTTCTATAGTCAACTTGGGAGAATCAACCCAAAAGAACCTTTAGAGGAGGCTATTTATCTTTTAAAAAGTCTAGCAAATTAGAGGTGACTTGGGAAATTCAACCCAAAAGAAGACTTTAAAGACTTAACGTTTGAGACAAGAAGTTCTCGTGTCCATAGTTTGAAAATAAGTAGTGACGAATTGACAAGCCAATGGTTTTGATTGAGGGAGACTTATATCTAGCATGATGAAGTAGTACCTCAACATGGACAAATTTAGCATGCTATCAGAAGGCCTGACAGAATATCCTACCAAAATATAAGATTGTGGCCAACAATAAGAATTATCCAACTCTAGAACATGCAGTGCGACATCAAGCGATGCAACAAAAGACATAACTTGTGGAATAATTTGGGAACAAGCTTCCAAGGATGGTTGGATGGGGGCACAACTATTTGTGACTATTAAATCTTCAAGCACCAGCAACTCTGAAGGGAAGGAAGACATAGGCCATTTAAAACGAAGTATAAAATGTTTAATGCATAACATATAGACACAAATAAGAGATTGGAGTTGATCAACCTTCACCTATGCATATACAACCTTCACCTGTGCATATAAGAGTTGATTAGAGAAGGTATATGCACAAGTGACAAACATGTAGATTTGACCAAGCACTATTGGGAGCTAGACCCTACAATTGGACTTGTGATGATTTTCTCAATAGTACATTTGTTACAGGTTAAGCTCCCAGTAGTACTTAGACAAATTTGCATGTTCATCACCTATGCATATATCTTCTCTAATCAACTGTTATATACAGGTGAAGGTTGTATATGTTGTGTGTGCGTGCGTGCGCGTGCGTGTGTGGCTTAGCATTGTTTATTAGTAAAAGTTGCTTACAAGCATTATAAGGACCTTTGTTTATAGTTTGAGCGATTAAAATGTTGGTAAGATGTAAAAAATAACAAAGGGGGCCTTTATAATCATTGATCTTAAAATGACAAATATGTCTATCTAATGCTATTATGCCTTGTAAAAGATTGTTTGAAATTTTTTTTTGTGAAGAATAGTATGATATGATAAACAGTGATCTTAAGTTTCAATGATAAGTCAATGTACAAGAAATAGTTATTTGTGAATAAATGACTTAAAGGACATCATGTATTTAGTCCATAACAACAACAACATCAATCCTAGAGGACATATGTATCTTTTTATAGTGCAAGCATCTATAACCATCTATAACTAGTGAGGAATGATATTTTCAAGACTTCATTGAGAGTCTATCAACTAAGCTACTATTTACTACACATGTAAGTACCTGATCAAGGAAATATATACGAAATTCCACATTTGAGGGCTTAGAATGCTGACTGAGGAGATCATTAAGCTTGTAGGCAACCATGCCTAGATAATCAACAACATTCACCAATGTCTTTACTTTATATTCATTTAAATTGTTCTTTCTATCATTATGTTATTTAATTTATAGGTTCCCTAGAAAGAAAAGTAAAAAGTAAACAATATAGAATGCACATGAGAGGGAATCAACAAGACACCTTTGATACCAAAGTTAGGCATGTGGCACATCAATGGTAACAAAAGATACCAGAACATGTCTATAATGTCCCCTTTTTCAAAATCAAGCAAAGTTGAAACCCAAAACACCCATCGCACGATTTTCCATGGGTTTTGAGAATCTTGCACTAAGGAAATGGAATAAAATTATAATAAATAGCCAAAATGGTCTTAAGTAAAACAAATTTATAAAATAAGTTCTCTTTTTTTAGACTACACAATTCGGGCAGCCCCCCGATAACCTACAGTGCTAGATAAATTTTTAAACATGAACAGTACTGGTAGTGCGACACATCCTCTAGTAACACATGGACGGGGGTGACTCCAGACTACATTGACCTTGTGCCTACCACAAAAGAATTCACGAATTGATCTAGGCCCCTAGCCCCTAAAATAAGTTTTCTTATAATAGTCAATTTATTTCTGGAGGTGAGGATTGATTTGGCAACGTTAATGCTCACATAATAGGAAGATTTCATAGCACCATTCCTCAATGATTTGAACATCTCTCACAGTGCCATCATTAATATTATAAATAGCTACCATAAGTAGGCTGACTGCTAGGGTTAGGAGGGCTAAGTATAGCATATTAGTTTTGACATAAATGTGTGGAAACAATGAGTTACTGTCAAGTCAAGCTTATGTTGCTCATATTTAATTCTTGTGGTTCATATACATGATCAATATATATTGTGGTTGGTCGCTGAGCAAGGTGACACTAATAATATTTAATACCTGCAATTCATATGCATGATTGATATGGATTGTGGTTGGTTGCTGGTCAAGGTTGTGATGTTCATCCATGGTTAATAAGACAGTTTATACTGCCTTTATAAATGCTAAGATTTTTCTTAGAATCTACAATCTGGCATGTTAAGCAAAAAATGCCTTGCCTTGTGAATAGAGATGCAATGTATTTGGGCTGCTTCACCAGAGATGAGTATTAAGAGTGTTTTATTTTGTAAGATTGATGATCTATAATAGATGCATCAATAATTATATTTTTATAACATGATAATTCAGGTTATATGCAGAGCTAACCCTTACAAAATATTGAAATAAATAAAAATGAAAACTGTAAAGAGCCCAACTGGCTCTCAGCTGTAGACTTTACTTCTATCTCAATTTAATTACAATTTCTTTTGTATTTTCAGATATAAATAATTTTATAAGAAATTTCCAAACTTTTAAAAAATAACATCAACAACCATTTAATTCAATAATCATAAAACTGATTATTTACCAATATAATTATTGATCATGAAAGAGCTTGAACACGGATTAAACAATAGTCAAGTGTTTTTTTTTTTGCAACTTCTATGAAGAAACGTTGCATAATAATCAATGCCAACATCCACCAAGACTGGAAGTAGCTAAGGAAGGATTGACGCCAACTGCTAATGATTAATCCAACCCTCAAGAAATGAAATGCAACATCCTAGGAAAGGAGATGCAGCTGCCTAGAGAAGTCACACAACCCCTAGGTGAGTTAGTCCAACCTTAAAATAAGACGCAACCCCTTTACCAATCATTAACGCAGCCAAAGAAAGGACCGCAACACCAATAACAGATCCTAGCTCTTAATTTAAACTGTACGACACTTATCAGAAATATTACGACAGCAAATTAAATCTGTACTGTTCACCCAATACTCTTGTTCTAGACACAAATCTGCAGATATACCAGGTAAATTCAATCCAGCCTGGAAAACCTTCAGTATCAAATATAACTTGATAATTCTTCCTCCAATTTGGTATACCTCAGCACCAAATTGAATTCACAAAATCAAAATTGAATTCTCAGAATTTCAATGGCAAAATTCATCACCAATTAGTGATAATTCAAATTGCAGAATGAGGAATCAATCCTCAAACCCTAGCCATTTCTCACAGCCAAGAAACTTTATAAATTTTTCATCAAATGAACAATGGATGAGTAAAGTGCTTTTTTGAGTTGAATATATATGCTTTTTGAAAAAGCTTCAACTTTACTTTTTTCACTTAACAAGCTTCTTCAACACAACATCATTTTATAAAAACTTCCTTTAAAACATTATTATAATAAAATATCATTATAATAATGCGACTTAGGTTTAATAATCAATTAAATAATGGCCCCTTCCAATGATGACTTAACCCTCAACTTAAGTGAAATTATAAAGTCAAATTATAACTTTATAATAAGCCATTTAATGATTTAATAATAATTTGGCCACTAAAAATATAATAACTCCCAAAATACTCGTCATTTAAATATGTCGTCTGAAATAGGAGTCACACCTATTATTTCTCCATGTGACCAAATGCACTTTCCAAAAATAGAAAGGGTCCATCTTGATCAACACCCGACTTACCACAAATAGTGAGTACACAAAACTAAGCCCAAACGAAGTTCGATATGAGCCAAACAAAGACCAACCTGTAACTTACTGTATTGTGGAGAAGACAAGATCCTCCCAAGCCAAGGCTCTGCCTCAGAAGACCCTCTATTTACAACAATTAGCCTACGAGGATCAAAATAATAGGCTAATCTTTGAAATTCTGATGCTGGTAAAATTGGGGACATTACAGTCCTCCCTCCCTAAGATTGCTTGTCCCCAAGCAATCTAGAGAAAATGAACATCACAGTCCACCTGGATCCCAAGGGTAGAACTCTGTACTATCCTTGCTGTGTACAAGAAAATCATGTAGCACCAGCACCCAAATAACTTATATCATTGAGAACATCATCTGAAGACCAACTGTAGATGCCGATGCAAAAAATAGCCCAGCGGAACTCAACCCAACTGAAACATTGACTCTGTCAAAACTCGAGTCCCTACCTAACTGACACTCACACCCAACTACACTATGGATGAGACAACAACCATAGGTACCTGAGTCACTACTGCCAAATCCAACCTTTGATAAACTGTCCTGGGTGTGTCAATACTGCAAGAGGTCTAACTTGCAATTGCCAATCTGCAATAGATAATCCATCCCATAATGGATGGTAAGAAACTGGAGCCAGTCTACACCTATGTGAGACCAAATCCTCAATCTGTGGGTCAAAAGAAAAAAGATGAGCATACCCCACCGTATAATGCCGGTAGAAAGCCCCACTCTCTATCAATAGCTCATCATTACCAAATTGGGAATCATGAGACGACTCAAATATCTGACTCTGCATAACTGCAAGCTGGGTAGGATCCTGAATAACCCTCTCAACAAACCCAACCTCAAAATCTTTGTGGGGAAGCATAATAGATAGAGTCTCTACAATCTTTCCTACCAACCTCCATATAGCACAAGAGCCTCGAATGAGAGTACCCTTAGACAATTTGTATGAATCCTCTCGCACATCTGCACTCTCAAGTAAATACTCCATGAATGACTCGGTGTAGTAGAAGTTATACGTGGAAGCGTCAACTTTCTCTCTCGCAACCCACAACTAATCTCTCTGAAAATGTGGCGCTGCCAACTGTCCCATGCTATCAACTATATGAGATGAAGAAATAGATTCACTTCCAGAAAAAGGAAGCAAATCAATATGAGAGCTTGATTCCACTGATACTCTTACCTCATCCGTACCTACTACACCCATATCCTGAACAGATGTGTCTGTCACATCACCATGTCGCTCATCCCCAACCATAGAAGCAAACTCATCACTAACCACCTCAATGTGCAACCGAACTAGATCTGGGGCCGGTGTGGACCGTACATGCTCCAACTCCACGGTCACCTTCTCTAACCAAAACTACGACTCCTAAAGATACCACTGAGTGCCCTCTAAAACCTCAAAAGTCGTTGTGAGCTCCTGAGTAAGCTCACTCACCTCCTCCTCTTTGTCCATCAGTGCCTCGTATACCATACTCCCCCACTCAACTAGGTGATCTCAGTCGGCTACCAAATGTAAATAGTTCTATCTCAAAATCCTGACAGCCTCCCGCAAGGAATGAATCTCTGTCAAGGAAAGGTAACCACCATTGTGCTCATCTGTCATATGAGCACCCAACCATTAACAACCAACAATTGACTAGTGGCATCAAAATGCTCGAGAGTAGAAGTAATATCTCTCTCACCAACTCAAAACTGGCTAGTAACATGATGACACTGCATAACGAGCCTCCTATGTACAATCTCAACATCATTGTCCACACTATGGAAGGAAGCTGCATCCAACAAACACCCCTCAAGATCACCATATCTCTGTGTACTCTCATCCGAGCACACATCTACAAATTTAGTATTGACATCAGACTCATCCTCATCTATCCCCGAGGAAGCTGCTGCTGAATCCGACTCAACACAATTCCTAGCTACCTCATCCTCTGCAACCACTTGATAATCCAAATCCTGGGATCCATCCTCACTCACTAACAACTCAGAGTCCTCCCCCAGGGTTAGATAAATCAAACATGTCTCACTGCAGGAAGAATCATCCTCACGAGTCATCAAAGATGTAACCCCCTCTCTAGAAATGGAAGCTCTGGCTGTAGCAAACTCTTGCCACTCATATGTTTCCCAATCCTAATCTGTGATTCCTTGTAACAAAGAATCCTGGAACCCACCACCACCATATGACAATGCTGAGTCCACACCCAAAGTTAGATATAAAAAACTCGAAACACTGTAGCAACCATCATCTTCACTCTCAACATCAAAGATGTTTGTGATGCTAGTGTCCACATCATCTATCCGCGACTCCTCTACTAACTTTGGCTGCATACACGACTCAATGTCATCATGTGAATCAACTACACTATGGCATGAATCTATGTCACCCAACTCAACTGCAACACTCCCATCATGAGTGTCATCACTAAATAGCTCCATGCTCACATCCTCAATACAGGAAAAGACCACTGTCTCCTGCACTGATTCCACACTACGACTGCTATCATAAACCTCAGAGCTGTCAGAGCTCATACACTCCTCGCAGTTATCACCCAACATCTCACAAGGGGTGTCATCCCCAATGCGGCTCACAACATCCTCAAAAGTATCATCAGATGTGTCTATACTATCTGCATCCACATCTCCTGCTAAAATCTCAACTGCTGACACCTAACTCAGCACACATGACTCAACATCAGAATGTGCACCAATAATGCTAGAGGATGAACCGTCATCAACTAACTCCACTGTAACGCCTAGATCACCAACATCACAGCTAGGACACTCCATACATGCATCGGTCCCATATGAGGAAGTAGTTGCCTCCTGTACTGGAGTAACACTACTATAGATGACATAAAAATCTCCAATAACAACTCCCTCCACGGAAGAGTCTGAACACTCAGTGATAACTACAACATCAGCTACCTCTGCACAAATCGTAGTGACTACTTTAGGAGCCTCAACCTGTTGATGCTCAACACTGCTGTCAACCAATGGTACTGAAACATCCACATGTTCCTATGAAATAAATCCATCATCAACACTACAGATAGGACTAGCAGGTGTTGTACTAAATATAGGTACATCTGCATCACGAGCACCTATCGAGGAAAACTCAAGCTTTCTTCCCTGCAATCTTGATGTCGGCCTCCTAAAAGCAGAGACCATATACCTCGCTACCCTGTCTACTGTCACTGGATTTGACAAAATCTCCACCAATCTCTGCTGATGCAGCCTAAGTCTTTCCATACTTTCCACTAAGGCATTTATTTCCTCTCTTTTTCCCATATTGCTACGCCGACTTCCAGAACTAGGCCTCCTGTATTTGTCCATAGCTAGGAAAAGAGAGTGCTGATCACTTCTAAAATATCATCAGAATATATAAGAATTCATTCCCCACGGGATGGCAGGAAACATGATCTGATACCACTGTAAAGAGCCCAACTGGCTCTCAGCTGTAGACTTTACTTCTATCTCAATTTAATTACAATTTCTTTTGTATTTTCAGATATAAATAATTTTATAAGAAATTTCTAGAGTTTCAAAAAATAACATCAACAACCATTTAATTCAATAATCATAAAACTGATTATTTACCAATATAATTATTGATCATGAAAGAGCTTGAACATGGATTAAACAATAGTCAAGTGTTTATGTTTTTGCACCTTCTATGAAGAAACATTGCATAATAATCAATGCCAACATCCACCAAGACTGGAAGCAGCTAAGGAAGGATTGACGCCAGCTGCTAATGATTAATCCAACCCTCAAGAAATGAAACACAACACTCTAAGGAGATGCAACTGCCTGGAGAAGTCACGTAACCCCTAGGTGAGTAACTCTATCCTTAAAATAAGACACAACCCCTTTATCAATCATTAATGCAGCCAAAGAAAGGACTGCAACAACAATAACAACTCCCAACTCTTAATTTAAACTGTATGGCACTTATCATAAATATTACGAAAACAAATTAAATCTGTATTGTTCACCCAATACTCTTGTTCAGAACAAATCTGTAGATGTACTAGGTAAATTCGATCCAGCCTGGAAAACCCTTTGTATCAAATATAACTTGATAATTCTTCCTCCAATTTGGTACACCTCAGCACCAAATTGAATTCACAAAATCTGAATTGAATTCTCAGAATTTCAGTGGCAAAATTCATCATCAATCAGTGATGATTCAAATTGCAGAATGAGGAATCAATCCTCAAACCCTAGCCATTTCTCACAGCCAAGAAACTTTATAAATTTTTCATCAAATGAACAATGGATGAGTAAAGTGCTTTTTCGAGTTGAATATATATGTTTTTTGAAAAAGCTTCAACTTTACTTTTTTCACTTAAGAAGCTTCTTCAACATAACATCATTTTATAACAACTTCCTTTAAAACATTATTATAATAAAGTATCATTATAATAATGCGACTTAGGTTTAATAATCAATTAAATAATGGCCCCTTCCAATGATGACTTAACCCTCAACTTAAGTGAAATTATAAAGTCAAATTATAACTTTATAATAAGCCATTTAATGATTTAATAATAATTTGGCCACTAAAAATATAATAACTCCCAAAATATTCGTCATTTAAATATGCCGTCTGAAATAGGAGTCACACCTATTATTTCTCCATGTGACCAAATGCACTTTCCAAAAATAGAAAGGGTCCATCTCGATCAACACCCGACTTACCACAAATAGTAAGTACACAAAACTAAGCCCAAATAAAGTCCGATCTGAGCCAAATGAAGACCAACCTATAACTTACTGTATTGTGGAGAAGACAAGATCCTCCCAAGCTAGGGCTCTGCCTCAGAAGACCCTCTATCCACAATAATTAGCCTACGAGGATCAAAATAATAGGCTAATCCTTGAAATTTTGAAGCTGGCAAAATTGGGGACATTACAGAATAGATATTAGAAATATTACAATATCTTCATTTAATAGACAATGTAGTGAGAGAAAAAACACACTAAAAAGTAAAAAAATAAAAGATTTGCTAGAAAGTGTGTTTTGATTTTCCTCTATGTCCATTATGGACAATATAATGTCCTCCACTGTACCCACAATACATGACCTGTTGACTCTACATTTATGAAAAAAAATCGCATTTCCTACATCCTTTAGGTTGCAGACATTAAACAAAAGAGACAATTTCAAAAACATTTCCATGAAGTACATATATGACAAACATATATTACTTTCTAAGTTACTTCAAAAAAATACAAAGCACCCATTAAATTTTTTGTCTTCAACCTAACAAAAATTTGCATAAATGCAAAAGGAAATTGATTATTCCTTTTATTCATGTTGTCATGTAAAAAAGAAAAAGTACAGTCCAAAGATATAGAAGAGGTAGAAAGCGCCTCAAGTTTCTAGCTACAAATATCGGTCCTTTTTAATGTGTCTTAAACATCAGATGATTAGACAAAGATCTTTCCAGTGAGAAACCTTGTTTGACTGAGGCATTCTCTTTTGGGTAAAAACACAACAGATGAATATGTCATCATATAAGAACTTTTGCATTTAGAAAATGCACTTGAAACTGAGGAATATAAAGAATTGTATCTTTGGAAATTAGGTTTCCATAACAAAAAGAAATGATCGACAATTGCCTCCTAGTGTACCTTACTTTTCTATTACCTTGTATAACTGTAGCAGTATTTAAGACTTCAAGGAACCCCACCATTACCAACTAGAGCTAGATTTGGGGATTTTTGACAAGCTAGATTTGTCAGTTTCTATCAAAAAAACTTTATTCGAAAAGAAATATTACTAATTTTTTTTTCCTGAAATTGTCAGTACCCTTTTACAATCCAAACAAATCAATATTTTTGAACTTGGCAACCTATGTCACAAGGTTCAAGTTCGTGTATGTGTTCAACAACAATAAAATTTGGGTGACATTCAACAAGAGGGAACAAAATAAAAGAAGTTGTAACTTTTACTAATATAAATAAATAAATTAATAAAGTTACTAAAATAAATAAACCTTAATATTTATATTTAGTGAGAATCATGCATGTAAATATTTTCTTATATAATATATATGGTGACACCCCATAAGAAGCTATTACTCTATCAAAATATATAATTTGTAAACTTAACAAATTACCTAAAAAATGGTCTGATTAGAAGTTGCCTAGAATTAGAGTTAAAAGCTAGATATTTTAGTTTGATTTGGCCATATCTAGTGCTCAATTTGTAACCTTGGCTTATTATGATACAACAAGTCTCCAAGACAAAGCCTAAGCATTGGAGAAAAATTCCACAATGGGCATAATGACTAGCGAGATGCAGACACCCAGGATTAACAAGGAAGAAAACTACCCACTAAGCCATGCAGAGATAAAAGACAACTACCCAGGCCTCTAAATGCCCATAAAAAAGGATTTCCCTAGATAATTGGCAGTGCCAATGATTGAAGATTGAAAATTTCCCAGTCAAAAACCCATCATCAACAAACCTTAAACCTAGGGACTATTGGTAAGAGAATTCCATATAGCTTAGTTTCCATTTTCTTTTGGTCTAACATAAGTGCAACTAGATGTAGAATATAAACTTATGTATAATTCTATTGATTTATTTTGCATTTAATGTGCATACTAAACATAAATGAAAATCCCATACATAATTTTTCAAAAAAATATACTCATGGAAAAATAGTTGTAGACAACCAAATTTTAGCCAAATTCATGTGTAAGAAGAATGCTCAACAAGATTAATAGTGAATCTAATGTTTTATCTAATGGCTCTTACAAAAAATAGTGTACTACAACACATTGATACTTCAACAACAGTTAAAGTTCAATAGATCAAGGTTATGGCTATATTTCATCTATGATTTGAATCGTATGGATATAGAAGTGAATTATTGGTTGGAGCTATGTCAATGCAAAAATCTGTATTTGAGAATTTTATTGTCATCATAATTAATTTAATTGGAAATATTTACCCAAAATGAAAGGTTGATGATGCAGAGCACTTCTGCATGTTACCCAATCAATTAAACACTACTCAAATAAAGACAAAAAATAGTGACCTTTTGGGAAACTCCCAAACCTTAAAGACAACTTAGGCTAGACTTCCCCTTCACAAACCCACTCCATGCATACCAAGGGACCTCTGATCATCAGACTCTTCAAGACTTATTGATACACCCAAAATTCTATTGGAACACTTGACTTCAACCTCAAACAACAATCAATGACATTTGCTTATGTACTTGACTAGTAGTACCAACATGGACTTATTCCCTCAGCACCCATACAATAGGAACTCATCACCATGAAAGGACATCACCAATACTTTTATGAGAGGCTTGGGTCATTTTTAAAACTCAAATTCTTGGTCGTGACACAACACTTTCTAGGCAGGTAGGTACATAACAAAAATAGAGCTGATAAACATTAACAACATTTGACTCCTCAATGACACAAACAAAAGGTAGCCCCTCTAAACTCTTCATATGGTTCCAAGGAATTCAAATCATATGTAAACAGACTCTACTGATGGAACAAAGTAGAAAAAATTCCAATCATGAAGGGTACAAATAAGCATCATGATTGTTGTTGACTAGTCTAAACAGGGCAGTGAGTCTTCATGACATTTTGATTATGTTCCAACTCATTCTCCATGGAATTCCTTCAAGATGAGGAGTCCTTTATTGTTTACAACACTCCAGACACCATTCTCCATCCAAACGATACATCCATCAACACTAAACTTCAACAATTATGTTGTTTACTGCTCACAGTCAGCCCTAATATGCATTGCCAGTCACTAGGGCATCATCAATCATAGACAAAACAACAAGATCACACCCTGCCACCTATAGATAGTGATGCACACATTTTGGGGAACAAATGCACCAATTTATAGAATTTTTCCATGATGAAATTAAAAGTTATGCAATTATCTTTACTCACTGGTTACCCTGATAAGAGTTTTGATAGTTCGTGACAAAAATGAAGATATCTTTCTACAAACTGCATGAAAATACTTCAAACTTGATTCATTTGAAATTACATTCACAAAATATTCTAACCATATAATTCTTGCACTACAAAATGGTTTTGCAACGTCTGAAAACCCTCCATAGCTAGAGTTGGAGAATCCCCTACTATCTAAAGGGCAGGTGGAGGGCATTTCATGTACTATGTCAAGGCATTTCACCCTGCAATATTTATCTACTCATCGTCTCAAAAAGCTATGGCATGATTTAGGTTATATTATGGAAATAAAAAATAATTGGTAATGCTAATGCATACCTACTATCGATCACAACATTCACAGCATTCACGACATTCAGGGGTAGAAGCTTCACGACACTCATAGCTTCACGACATTCGACTTCCCAAGAATGGGGTGGGCTTCCTTAGAGCTACCTTGGGCCACTGCTTCTTTCGCGTGATAAAATAAAAATGAATTTGCTTTGTCTTTTTTTTAAAAAAATGTGTGCTCGAAACTGTCGCAATTATGACGGTATCGGGCACAATTTAAAAAAAAAAACCAATTTCACAAAATGTGCCCCTCCGTTGGAAATGACCGTCGAAAAAGAGGCCCAAATGTATTAGTGTCTATGCAGTAAATGCACTTAATTAGTTCATGAGTGAACCTAAGCAAATACATCTAGTAGCAACTAAGCACATCTTAAGATATCTTCGAGGCACAATCAGATATGGGTTGAGATATAAAGATGTGGACCTGAACTTGCATGGATACACTGATTCAGATTGGGCTGAAAACATTATGGATCGGAAAAGAACCTTTGGATGTTTCTTCAGTTTAGGATCAACCATGATTTCTTGATTCAACAGAAAACAATCCTCAGTAGCTCAAAGTTCCATTGAAGCAAAATATATTGTAGCATCTATGGGAGCACAAGAAGCAGTTTGGTTGAGAAAACTTCTAGTTGGACTATTTGGAAAACCACTAAAGCCTACCATTATTCATTGTGACAATTAGAGTTGCATTAAACTATCCTTGAATCCAGTGTTTCACAACTGGTCCATACACATTGAACAACTAGAAATAAACATTGAAGTAGTCAACTTGAATTTGTTTCCAATTTGCCTTGGTTGCGACCTTTGGAACCTTGGTTTAAATTTTTCCTTCCATAATATTGTCAACCCCCTAGAGGCACCAATAGATGGAGATACAATTTATTTCCAATTTCTCCACTTAGCAAATGGATGATGAGGCTTTGTTTCTTCAAAATTTCTTTCTTGAAGTAGAATGATATTTTACTCCACTTGCCTCAATATGTGATATGACAAGGCATAACATTCCATGTAATGATCTTCATAGCTTTCATGGGGAGCACCTTGTTCTCCATGAGATGATTTTATCTAAGGTAGTTTGAATACTTGATCTGATTCCATCTTTGATGATTTTATTTTTAGATTTTTTTAATTATAAGCAATAATTTAACAAGGGGGTTGACCCTTACACAACCACAACCTGAAGGTGTCAAAGAGAACTTCATCACTAAAATAGGGGTGTTGACTTTTACACACCATCGAAAACTTATTAGCAACACACAAACAAAACAGGTGTTGTCAAAGACAAATACAAAATAAACAATACACTAACACAAAGGCTAGTAGCCCTCCTCAAGAGTGGGAGGGCCACTCACTCACCATTTGTGGGTAAGAGTGTGAGTTTGAAGAACTATTTTTCCTGCACCATCAAACAACTATCCATGGGACTTTGTCCTAAAGATCCCCACCACAAGGGGGAGCAACTAATGAAACTCCATTTGGGTATTTGTTAGCAAAATGACCAAAGTGCTGAGAAAGTTGAACATTGTTAGTTGAAGCTTGGAACTCGGCAAGAGCAGAAGGCGAAGAATGGTTCACATGACCAATAGGAGGAGTGGTATCCACATGGTTTACTATAGGGGTATCACCCAGATTTGTGGTGGGAGAAAGACCTAGATTTGCATCAAAAGCCTCACCCAGATTTGTAGTAGGAGCTTCATCCTCATCATCAAGAACTTGTGAGTAGTCCTTATGGGTAGAATAAGAGAGAATCAAAAGCTCAAATGGTCAAATGATCATCATTTGCATCCTTCCATCAAGTAGCAACATCTTTATGATGCAAAAGAGATAAGTCTATAGCCATATGACTAGTAGAGAAGCATCACCGACATCGAAAGGGAATGCTTTCATAATCCAACAATTGAGTCCAAAGCCTCCCCCCAACCATGAGCACCACATCCCCTCGAAGTGGTGTGGAGATATCCATATAAACCAAAAATGTGAGCGAAAGTAGAGCAACCAAATGAGGTTGTAGCTTCATCGATCTTCAAGAAATGTCTAATAGATTTTTCAATGGCCTCAAAGCAATAAATCTAACAAAAATGGAGTGGAAGGTTGGGAAGACGAACCCACACCGAGTGCACATTGAGTGGTTCAGTAAGAGGGTTGAAAAAGACTGTTTAGGGTTTGGCAAAAAGAGAGTGATTTCCCCAAACCCACATCTTGCTCAATACTGAATCACAATCTTCAAAAGAAGAAAATGTAGCAATAAAAAACCCTTTTGCACAAGGGAATAGCTCAATGTTACCAAAGACTAAGGATTACCAAGAACTTGTTAATCGACAATGCATATTCAAAAGAGAGGGCCAAAGACCTACAAATCTACAAACAAACCCATGATGTTGGTAGAGATCTACATTATCCACCACATTATTTTTAGATGTTCTTCCAATTTTCCCTTTTCTTTTTGAGGAAGAGGTAGAGGAGCTACTCACAATAGGGGTCCGCAAAATGGAACATGGGATCCAAAGCTCTAAATGAGGGGAATTTCTTTAGCCCATTCCTGAAAGTCATTTTTATCTACAAGTCTGGCCAGTAAATTTATTCGTGAAGAAGAGGGTGGAACAAAAGAGTATTGTAGTGAGATGGAGACAAAAGATTTCATATTAAGGGAATGAGAGGAGACTAAAGCCTCATCCACTAGAACATTAAGCTTTGTAATTAAGTCTAATAACCCTTGTAAATCATGTTTCTCCAACTTGAAGGACAATTTTGAGTTAGTGAGTTCTTGTGAGCTTACGGTCTCCTTGCCTCCTTAGCAATTTTTAACTTTAAAAACCCCTTGCACCACTATCTGATTTTGAACATCATTACCTAAACCATCTTGTTCAATTAGATTAGAGGTCGACTTTGCTGAAATGATGCACTGAAACCTTTTGAACTAAGAAGCTATGATGAACACTTTTTCCCCAAACATGCTTGGAACATATCATGAAAAAAGTTGGGAAGTAAAGTGTATTGAAAATCTGCTAATTTTAGGCCTAATATTTGCTAATATATTATTATTCATGTGGATATCAAATTCCTCGAAGGTCTTGTGCAAGTTTGGAATTTAACAGTCATCCCTGCCTATCATATGAAGTTTTTATGACGGTTTGGTCATTTTAGTGCCTTTCATTTTACGTTTTAAGAAAAATATCGATTGTCAATTTTTTGAGTTATTGTCAAAAATTTTAATTAATAAATAATTTTAACTATAAATATTTTATCAATATAATTTGTAATACATATATTAAATATAATAAATATTTTATCCTTAAAAAAATAGTGTAAAATAATCTAATTACTATTTTAAAACATGTATTATTATATATAATTGAAACTCACTAATTTTTAAATACAAATTATAATTTTTATAAAATTCACTCAAAAGCATAACATAGAATAATCTAATCTAAAGAAAAATTTGTTTTATTTTATCCATTGGAAATCGGGATACAAAACATAAAATTAAAAAAATAATAATATCAAAGGTCAATAACTCTTCTTGACTTTGTGTTCTTCTATATCTGATATATTTCATTCCAATTTACATCATTTATTTTAGATCAATTTAAAGATACTCTCATTAATGCATCTAATGTATCCAAACCCAACTTTGACTTTCTGACATCTTTGATGATATTTTATTTTGAAAATCCTCTTTCATAATCAACAATACTTGCAAGAATAGTAAATACATCCTGCCATAACTTCATCATATGAAGATCTAACTTCTATGCAAAATGTTTTGTGTTACGAAAAACTCTCCAAACATCTTTCATTTTGAAACCCTCACAACTCAAATGCAATGAATCAACAAAAGAGTTAATATCCCTTTTTCAACCATTAACATCACATGTGGATTCAACTTCATTAACATTATTTGAAGTAGTATGTTGCAAATGTTGGAAAAGCTTATCAAGCCAAATGATAATTCTTAGTGATATGCTTTTTTTTATATAGATACAAAGAATGTAAAATTAGAAAATAAGCATAAAATAGTAACACATGCAAAAATCTCAAATTTACAAGAGCAAGTTTCTAAATTCATATATTTTATTTGAAAAAAATTCTAAATGTAATAATAAACAATAATTATACATTAGTCACATATTAAAAAATATCAAATTAACTACGCATGTTTCTAAATCAATAATAATATACAATAAATCATAGAAGTTTTTATTTGTGATAATATATATATATATATATATATATATATATATATATATATATATATATATATATATATATATATATATATATATATATATATATATATATATATATATATATATATTAGTAATATATACAAAAATATCAAATTAACGAGGCAAGTTTCTAAGTTTATATATTTTATTTCAAAAGAATTCTAAACTAATATAAATATAAGCAAGTTTTAAAAATCATATGTTTTATTTGAAAAAGATTTCAAAATAATAATAATATACAATCAATTGTATAAAAGATTTTAATTGTGATAAAGATAATATGAATATATAATAAATAATATAAAATATGTATATTGCATAATAGTATTGTTTATTAGTAAAGTAAGTTTCTAAAATTCATATTTTTTGTCTTATAAATATTTTAAATTAATATTAATATGTAAAAATAAAATGGAAACATAATATTTTGTTTCAAAAAGATTCTAAATTAATACTAGTATATAATAATAAAATAGAAACTTATATATTTTAAAATATCTTATATATATCATACATATTATAAAATAATAAATTTATATTATTAAATAAAATACTATACTATCTATAACATTTTGACGGTTTATTAAAAAATTAAGTGTCATACTTATAGTTTTATAAAAAATTAACATGTAAATAAATACGGTCCAATAAATTTCTAGCCTGTCATATAGTTCAAAAATAGAAAAACAACCAATACGACCATCAAATTCCAGATGTGGTCTTGTGGTAGTCGCTTCACCTTTTTCCATAATTGATGTGTACAATTATATCTTGAGTAACCTGAGCTCCTGACTCAATACACTTAGTGGATGGGTGATTAGTTGAGATCAACTCAATTGCATTGTAGATCTCAGAGGGAGTCCAAGATGAGTTACCAACTGCTACCGAGCAGAGAGCTACTCAAGAAACAATCTTTACACACTGCTACTTCTGGCCTATATATTTGATGACATTCTGAAGTAAAATGACCCAATCTATCACTAGCACTTGCACCCAAAGGAGGTGCAAGGGATGCGCTGATAGGCATTTAATTTGAAAGCATAATTGAAGAGTTATGTAATAAAAGTAAATGTTTAAAAGTGTAAATGAGAAGGAAACATTATCAGAGCACATCAATTGTGAAGGCACTTATACAACGTAAAGAATTAGAGAATATAAAGTGTATGAACCCCAAATAGGCAATAATTAATGATTTACCTTCAACAGAGTTAAGGAAAATCTATACAAAATAATTGTTGTTGAAGTGAGACAAAGAAAAATAATACGCCATCTCGTGCATGGAAAACCACATGGGTAGCTTCTCACTACAAAAGATAAAGTAAAGGTGTATGATGTGGAAGAAAAATATACCAACAACTTAATAAAATGAAGTGTTTTGAAGCGTACTTCTACAAACATGTTGCATGTTAGAAGGAAGAGATTTGATCGTGAAATAGTTGACTCGAAAGCATTGGCGGGTGTTACTCTATGTAGGGAAGACCGCCTCTCCCCTGTGATAAAAGACCATATACAATAGGTTTTCTTTGTAGGGCACACCACCTCTCCCCTATGATAAAAGGCCATATACAATGGGTTTTCTTTAACAAAGCTTGGACTGAACTAATTACCAAAATTATACTTTGATACAAAAGTTAAGAAATCGAATACCAAGAGTTTAGGTAAGCCTCCTTGCATCTTGAAAAAAAAAGGTTCTAATTCCTAAAATTTAGAATTGATGAATCACACAAAATGGTTTTAATAGCTGAAGAACCTTTGCACAAATAAACTATGCAAATAAAATTAGATCAAAATAGAGGCAAGAACTCCTATTAAAGTAGCAAATATAAACCAAAATGATTCAAGTTATGGGGGAGGTATTTTGCAAATGTGTGAAGAAGATAGTATTAATTTATCATCTTCAATAAGGATAACAATGAATTTTGACCACTAAATCAAACAAACCATAATCTAGTAAAACAGATAAATTGAACCCTTACACAAAATGGGAAACCACCGAAGGGCACTACAATAAAAGTATATGGATTGACCATATTAAAATCCCATATATTTATATCCATCAACTAATTCTTCAAAATTATAATACATTCAACATTTGTTTAGAACATTACCAAAACATTACTTTAGAAAGTTGTAACACACTTTACCAAGCTATACATCAATTTATTTTCAAAGGACCTAATGCTAACTAATAAAAACTGTTGCCAAAGGTATACTTTCTAAATGGAAATTTGATTGTGTGAAACATTAAGCAAAGTACAAATTGTAGAGACGAAAAAATGAAATGAGTGATATTAGGCATGATCATTTAATAATCTAGATACAGTTTGCATAGTTTATAAGACCGAACAAAATTCCAAGGAAAATCTGTGTATTTTTTTACATGAGTGTTTGGGTGATCCATACCAGGAAAGATAGAGCAAAAATATAAATTCCTATAACATTTTTTTTCATGTTTAGTTGTTTCCTAAAGATGCCAAGGAAAATAGGTACAATGAAGTCCTCAAGGCATTGGTATTTATTAAGTTCATCAAGCAAGTAGTCTAGAGGTGGTGTTAGATAAAACATCAACTAAAAGAGACATCAATTACATGAATTTTTAAATCCCAAGAGGCATTATTTTTTGTGAAATTCTAAACCTGACCACACATTGATATATTATTAAACCAGGTGCAAATTCTAGAAATCGATACAGATCCATTCATTATTCTTTCCTTCAAATATGTTCACTTGTTTAGGATCCTTTGTTCTTGTGAGCAATTCAATTCAATGATCTTTATACTCTTTAAATCCAGAAACATATAATTAACCCCACAAAGAATGACCATGAAAACATTCTATTTCATTTAACATCAAATCTTTAAATATGCTTATCTTATATAATATCTCATGTGCTTCAGTTCGTGTTTTTGATGGAAATACCATTTCATTTAAAATATGTATCTTCATTTGAACACCAAAGCCAAGTAGCTAAATAGATTTAATTAAAAGGTTCTATTTGTTAAAGCAACCCATAGAAATCATTAACACAGGCAACAAAGGTGAAAAATTTCTTTTCTCGCCAATTCCAGGGGAAAATATCGACCATTTAAGAAAATAGATGATAACAAAAGATAATAGTCTAAATAAAAACTTAAATATGTTTATTGAGTAGGATTGCATCCTCATACCTATACACACGTCTTCTGGTAATTATATTGATATATTACATAGTGATAATCTTATTCATTTACTCATATGTCTTCAAAAAAAGTTTATATGCTAAAATTTTAGTACATTGATTCTAATTTTGAATGTTTGTAGAGATTTCAATGCGCAATTTCTAATTTTATCGTGGAGCAAAGCATATTTTCAATAGTTGCATATCTATCGAAAAAATCCCCCTCCAATTATTGTTTGATGGATGTCCATACCCTATTCCATATCTCCAATTTTGGCTCAGGCAAGAAGGTTGTGGAATTTGACTTTACACCTACGAATTGCGTTTTCTTGAAAGTTTCTAAAGCCATTTCAATGAATCCATTATGTTCATATAGTGCAATAATGGCATTCCACGAGACCACATTTCTCTCAAGCATTTTTTCAAACAGTTTGCATGCCTTGTCAATGCTTCCACATTTTGTATGGCATTTCCAACTATAATATTTACTAAAAGCTTCCTTTCCATTATCCTTTCATGTCCATGTCCATACCTTGTTCCAAAGCTCCCATTTTGGTACAAGCAGGGAGTATGCCAGTGAAAGCTGTGGATTTTCGCTTGACACTGCCAATTGCATTTCCTTGAATGTCTCTAACACATTACCAACTAATCCATTCTATGCATATTCTCTGATCATTTGGAGTCCATGAGAAAATATTTCTTTGAGGCATTATGTCAAAAAAGTCACGTTCCTTGTATATACTTTCAGATTTTGCATACATGTCTAACACGGTTGTTGCAACTACGACATTTGACAAAATTGTGCGTGTAACGCTTGTGAGCGATGAAAGGGTGGACTTTTTAACCTTGTAAAATGGTGTTCTTGAGAATACAGGTTTCCAATAATTGAAGATATGTAGAAAAGTCTTCAGAGGGGTTGGGCTTGTGTTTAGCAAGCAGAATGTACAACAGATTCTTAGACATAATGCTGTGAGATCGAGTGACAGTAATGGTATTTTATGATTATAATTTTAACATGCATAATGTAAGCATTGAGAATGATAACCATGCAAGCATTTCCACTCGAAATGATTTTTCCAAAGAATCGAAACCTTCATAATCAATTTGTCGAGGAGGGTGAAAACCAAATAAAGTCGTGAAAAATCAAAATGTAGACAGTGAATTGATAAACTCATGTATGAAAAACTCCATATGAAAAGCCCGACATGAGAATAAGACATGAGACATTAGGAAAATCCGGTGGGGATTCCCACCTAAAATTTCTCTAAGATTTTCCCCATTATGCCACAATCTAATCATACCATTGTATGTGTAAACAAGATTTCTCTAAGATTTTCCCCATTATGTGAGTAGATGGGAGAAGTCAGCAGTTAATAGTCATTCCTTACACTTGATTTAATGCACTTTGATTCAAGCGCCTTTCAGGATTGTAGAAAAATATGATTACAAAACCAGTTATATACACCTTGAATCCTCTTCTACCACCATGTTTGTTGGTATGAGACAATAAACCCGGTGTGAGAAATGAATGCGGGTCCTCAGTTAGGCTTGTGTGGTGCTTCTGAAAGCATCGAAATAGACTCAACAGTAATCATCCGTGAACATGTGACGGGTGTTACAAGGATACATGTGAATGCAGGGCATCAACTATCTAGCCACAAAATTAGAAATCGTTGGATGCATGGCCATGTCCATGCCATACCTTCCAACACCTTATTGTGCAAAAATCAAGGTAAATACAAATTATTGTACAATTTGGATTGAAAAGAATAAATTAATTATTTTAAAGTGACACAATTTGGAAAGGAAGAAAGACTATTTATGATTAAATTTCAAACATTTTAATACTTCCCTTTGAATGAAACACTTTATTTTAAATAAATTTCAAACATTTAAATTTTTATATATTTAAATCTTTTTATTTTTTATTTTTTATTTTTATTATTCTTTAAATTTTTAATAATAATTATATTATAATATAATATGAAATTTAGTAATTTTATAATATATTATATAAATTTATTTAACAATGCTATTACTTAACTTTAAAAAATATATAGTATATTTTTAATAAATATAATTATTTTTTAAAATTGAAAATACTTTTAAATTGTATTTTAATATAATCATAATATTTATTATTATTAATTATGATTTAGATAACAATTTCTTGATTTTTTAGATCGTAATTTGTATTTAGAGAATAAGTGTTTAACTTAGATTATTCTATTTAAACTATAATGCTTTAAAAAAATCATTACAGTTTTGAACATTCTACATTTCTTTCATATTCCTCTAAAAATAAAATTTCAATCCATAATTTTGTAAAAAGATTTTAATATTTTTAATGAAATCAACAATATCCACCCTTTATTATCATCTTTGGGTTGATATAGATCCTCATGCATAAATCAACATAATTTTATATCAATTTTTGACCTAATTTTTCTACTCCTTATTTATACAAAATTAACAATAATTGTATATCAAATTATATAAAAATCTAATTCAAAATTATATATATTAATAATAATAAAATTTATGATTATATTAAAACACAATTAATTTTTAGTTATATATATATATATATATATATATATATATATATATATATATATATTAAAAATATCGTATATATTTTTTAAAGTTAAATAATAAGATTTTTAAATAAATTTATATAATATACTCTAAAATTATTGAATTACATATTATATTATAATATAATTATTATTAAAATTTTTTAAGAATAATAAAAATAAAAATTAAACATATAAAGATTTAAATATTTGAAATTTATTTAAACATTCAGTGTTTGTAGAAAAGCCGAAGAATTAATATGTTTGAAATTTAATCATAAATAATCTTTCATTCTTTTCAAATTGCACAACAGTCCAAATTGCACGGTAATACCTCCATTTCTGTACAATACGGTGTTGGCAGGTATGGCATCGACATGCATCCAGCCATTTCTAATTTCGTAGCTGGATAGCCGTGTCGTGAATGCAGTCCTTCCACACATTCAAACCCATCTCAGCGGGCCCGCTCTCTCTCATGACTTCCCAAACAGCCGTACTGCACTTAAAACCGGAGCCCAATCCAACCTGCAGAATCCTGTCCCTAGCCTTCAAGCGGCCCTTGGCTTCCATGTAAGCCGCCTCGTACCAGAGCCCACTGGGGCAGCGCCATGCACGAGGGCTCCAGATCGAAGTCGGTGAACAGCAGACTCTTCCCCATCCCGTTCACAACTGCCCGTCCACCCGGGTGGATACAGAAATGCTGAAAAGCCAGCCTGAAATTCATTTCATAAGGCTCCAACTTCATCTACAGAAACTTAATACACACCATAATTAGTGAAGTTAGAGCGGGTTTTGATAATCTGAGAAGATGAGTTTTGAAGAGTTGAACATGAATCCACAAGAGCTGTGCTTCACACAAGACTCTATTTCGGCGAACCTTACAAAGAGCTACAGCACTGTTATAAATGAAAATCCCGACTTCAGCAACGGGTTTTTGATAGATGAAATTTGGACTGACGTGCCTAAACCATCATGTTTGAGAGTGGTTTGCCAGCAAGTGGAGAAGGGGCTCATAAAGCCTTCTGAAAACTGCCTTGAGAGGCAATAAATAACTGTACGACCGCCAGCTCGCGCCAGAGGGAAAGCGTATGGAGACCAAAAACCAGACTAACGTAAAAAACCGGTGATTGAAAATAGTTTGCAGGTGCGTGACCAAAAAACCAGTGTAAAAACACCAATCGGAAATCCATTTTCGGGTGTGATACAAATTTCCGAGCGTGAGAAAATTCCGAGCAAGCCGTACGCGAGCTTCCCCACAGGGGAAGCCTCTCGGTTAAATATTAATATGAACTGAGATCGGGTCTTTTACGACTTCATACACCATATGGAGTAGAAACTTCTAACTCCTCTGGGAGATTTTTTGCTTAGGTCAACCAGGACACAAAACCTGATAGTGAGATCGGGTTACAGTGTTACTCATAAGGCCTCAAGTCATGCTGCAAGAAGATACCTAAATGATTGGCCAGGGTTTCAACCACCTCTGATTAGCGAATTTCCTGTTTGTGTCCATCCAAACAAATAGGAATTGGAATTTCGAAATTTCAATTTTGCCCACAAAATAAGCATTTCATCTTCTACTTGAAAAGGTGGAATTAGAATTAGAGGCTGTAATTCCCATTTTCGAATACCCATTTTATGTGCCGTCGGGTCTGTGAGCTGTTTAATTCATTTTCACGTCCGAAATTTTCGTTGGCCGAAATGGCAAGGAAGGTTTTCACCAATTTTCGCGAGGGGGAGATGGAGGAGCTCACGCTTGGATTGGAGGCGAGTGGGGTGAAGTTCGTGTGAGTTCTGTGCACACCCTCCGACACTGCTGCGAAGTCATCTTCCGCTTTGGAGTTTCTCCCGGCAGGGTTGCAGAGTCGCATGGCGGCCAAAGATCAGGGGGTTCTTCGTCCTGGGGTGGGCTCCGCAGCTGGGCATTCTGGCGCATCCTGCAACTGGCGGCTTTATTTCTCACTGTGGTTGGAATGCTGTTCTGAAATCCACCACCGCCGGAGTTCCGCTGATTGCCTGGCCACTTTACACTGAGCAGCCTTTCAACTCCAAGTTTGTGGTGGATGAGATATGATGGGTACTGAGAGGGAAGCAAACGGGTCATCCCATATTCCGGAAATCATTTTCAGGATTTGTATCTTCCAGAATTGACTATATCTGACATTTGGTATTCCATGTACCAAACGGGCCCTAAGTTCCAGCGGGGTTGAGGACAGAGATAACCAAAGGAGAAAAGCGGATAGAGTTGGCCAAAGGATTGAAATGGAACAAAAAATGAACAAGGATTTATTGTTATGCACAAAATCTCTATCCTTCTTGTTTGAAAATACCAAAATGACATATCTGTGACCATTACCAATATAAAATACCTCATTAACACTAGACCATGAAGAGTTACGCAAGAACTTAAGATTGGAAAGAGGAGTACAGTTCCAAAAATTATAGATTAGGGCTCTTGAGTAACCTCTGATACTTGCGAATTGAGAAGATCTACTGGAAGAGTCATCCTGACTTGTCCATCTGCCGAAATCGTACCAATGTTTTGAGGATGGGAAGCTTTTTCAATGGTTCGATGTAGTTGAAAAGCAGGGCCCACGGATTTAGGGATCCATTTTTTGATCATTTTCTTGCCCTGAGGGTGCTTTCTTTAAGCCCTATCCTTGCCAATACCTTTGTACTTTTTGCCATGCCTGGAGAAGGAAGAAGAACCTTTGCTCTCATTCAAGGTAGGTTTGCGCTTAGAAGGAAAATGGAGAGATGGGTGTTGATGAGAGGAAATAGGGGAGGAGGAAAAATCCAGGGGGATGTCATTAGAATGAGTTGCCAGGGAGGGGTTGAGATGTTATTAGGAAGGAAGGCTGGAGAGTGGGTGGAACAGAGACTGGAAAGATCAAAATCTAAACTACCATGAGTAGCATGCTTCGACTTGAAGATGGGGGCCCTAAAGTCTTGATAACAAGGGATGTTAGAGCGCCTGAGATAGAAACCTGGGCAGCTACCCATCTACGCCTAGTTCACCGGAAAGCCATGGAGATGGTATTGGCGTGAGCTGAAACCCCGCCGATATCCATAATTCGCAGGCCATTTTCGACCAGGAACGGACCTCATCACAAGTGATCTCAATGCACTTTTTATGAAGGTTTTGTGTTGAATGTTTGAAGATTGTGAGGATTTTGCAGATTTTATGATTTTTTAAAAGCATGCTACATTGCTCCGTATTGATGCTACATTGCTCCGTACGGAAACTACAGTGTGCTGTACAACTACGGTGCCATGTTGTACTAGATAAATTTCAAATTGTTTTCTAGGGTTATTACAGGTGCTGAGCGTTATACATGAGGAATTAGGCTAGGTTTGTAACCTTTATACAAGGAAACACATTTCCCAAGCCCAGCCAGACATTATGATGCAGTTTCAATCCATTCTGTGTATGGAACACAGTTTATAGAAACTGAAATATGCAGATTCAGCTGCAGTATTATTCTGAAATTTCTGTAACTGTTTTTGGGTTTAGTACAGCTGCACTTTAACACGGTGACATAACAGCCCCGCAAATAGGTGTTTCTAAGTGCAAGCTTTGAGGAGTTTCATCTCTACAAGAAGAGGCATTTTTCCAGATCATGCATTGCCGACAGAACTGTACTTATTTCTTTGTTAAAACAACAAAAAAAACTCAAACCCTAATTTATATTCATAAATGTAACAGGAGTATTAAACACTGTTATTTCCTTGATATGGCAATCAATTAGTCGCACATTATTGAACAATATCCGAAAAAAAATGTCTTTGATTAATATAGTTTGTAGTATCTAGTGGTGATTTGAAATTTTGAACAACCATCGTGAAACACATTCAAGTTTCCTACCACAAACTGTTTGATGAAATGCCTGTGTACCCAAACTTGTGAAATTTGCAAATTATTGGTCAAAAATTTTGGTGAAGTTTCTTACAAGTTTGGACTAGTTGTCTAATTATTATGGACCATGAAATCAATAACCACACTAGATCATCTTTCAGAATATTGAACAAGTTTTTGAGTTATGTTTATTCGAATTTCGAACACAATTTAGCAATAATCATACTAATAATAAATCTTCATTTTTTTGAGAAAAGATTTGATGGAACAAATATTTGTGTGATAGCTTCCAAAGGAGATATACTCCAACTTTCAGCGTGGTTTATAATCTGCGTTGAGGAAAAAATGTTATTTGTGATCAGCAACTGCATCCATTAGGCATTCTACAAAATCTAATCATTATAATTATAATGTGTAAATACTTACTTTTAAGTTATCATCGAAGTCATATATTGTTGAACCTTCCAAGGAAATGAGAGGCCTCCATGGAAATTTCAAGTAAGTTCTGTTTCGATAAGATTTTGGACAAGCAAAGTTAATCAATTCATTTATAAAACTAAAAGAAAGGAACCTCCAGACTGTCCAAAATGGAACTAAGAAAATCGATCTCAGTATCACGAAAGGAAATACAATATGTATCTTACAAACCATCAGCAGTTCATTAATAATAAAATAAATTAAAATAATAAAAATAAATCAAATAGATTTTTACAATCCATGACATGATTTGCAAGCTGTTTTTGGATTCGATTATGAGTGTTTTTGCATCAACGTTTCAGATCACACTCCATGATCTATCATCAGAATAATAATGATCGAGAACAAGGACAAAATGTATAGAGTAGCAAACCTAATCCATATAAAAAGAGAGAAGAGAGTGAGAGAGGTGGAAGGAGAAGGAGAGGAAGCAAGATGGGAATGACGAGTGGTGAATAAAAAGATATAAATAATAAACAGATGCATTAATAAAAAAAAATAACAAACCTCAAATTCAAAGAAAGAAACACAACACACAAGAAAAGAAACCAACAGAAGAGCCAGGCCATAACATTAAAACATAACTAAAGAAACTCAAAATTGAATGATTATCATAAAAAGACAAAGAAAATCATATAAATATCTAAATACTAATAATAATAATAAGTATATAATCAATTATCAAACAATAAATACAAAAACTAAGAATGTTAAATATAAAAATTAATGAAAAGTAAAGCAACTAATTAAAAAAAGATCTAAACATTAAAAAATACAAAAATGATAGAAAAGTAAATAATAAAAAATGAATATATAATAGTAAATATCAAACATAAATAATAATATATATAATAATCAAAATATAAAAAAATAGTATTATTTATGTTTGGTATTTATCATTATATATTATTTTTTATTATTTACTTTTCTATTACTTTTGTATTATTTAATGATTAAATCATTTTTCCATTCACTTGATTTTTTGATGAATAGTGCCTTTTCTATTAATAAAATATTAAAGTTACATATTCACAAAAAAGGAGCCAAGGGACATAGAAATCACCCCACAGAGTTCACGTGGCAAAGCCGGAAACAGAGAACAACTATTCATAAAAAAAAATAGGCATAAAGCCTTTAAGCAGCAAGAGCGGTGCCAGAAGGAGGAGGATCTTTATCATCAGAACCCCACACATCATTGGGGTTAAAAGTAGGGTCAGGAAGCGACCAACCATCATCTTCAGCTTTTTTCTTCTCTTTCTCTTCCGCTCTGGGTGGAGAAATGGCCAGCGCCAAGTGGGGAAACTTGGAGGTGGCAGGATGCCAATCAGAGCCACGACAGGAGGTAGGAGCATCAGGAGGGGCGGACTGAGCCGGAGCTGGAGACCACCCAGAAGCACGGTGAGGCGGAGAAGCCGAGTGACGCCGCCAACCATCGTCGCCACCTCTAGGAGAGTGGTGGTGGGGAGCCTGAGCCCGCGAGGTATGAAAGCGGCAAGCCGAGGAGCTGCGCCCACGGCGGTGGCCTCTAGGGGGAGTACCTTCAACAGAGATGGCATCCAGAGGAACCCTGGCAATAGTGCAGGGAGCATTGCCCTAGTGATTGAGCAGCTTCTGTAGGTGGGCCACCTCCAGAGCCACTTTATTAGCTTGAACCTGAATCTGCATCATGACATTATTACATATGCAAGCCTTGTTATACAGAGCAACATTCGTATCAAGCTATGAGAAAAAATAACAACATTCCTATCTTTCCACAAAGTGAACAAAATCTCCATCCTGAAAGTATGCCAAATCTGGGTAAACTTGGAAGGAAGTCTAGGAGAATCTCCTGAGACAATCATATGCTAGGAGAAAGGCTTAGGCCTAAAAGGTTTGAAAAAACCACGAATCCACTACCAATACTGTTGAGCTCTCCTACAGAATCAGAAGATGTGTAAAAACATCTTAGGGTGACCACAGAAAGGACATCGAGGGTCATGAACACCCAGATGTTTGAGCCTAGATCCCACTAGAAGCCCTTGGAAAAGTAAACACCAAGCAAAGAGAGCCATCTTGGGCTCCGTAATGGCAGCCCAAATGGTCTGAAAGCGAGAGCTCCAGTGAGAAGTGGAAGAATGAAGATGCCATCTCTGGTTAAGAGTGTCCACCATCAGAAGATGGGGAGACAACCACTTGTAGCCCATCCTTGGCTTGTAATTGCTGAAAGGAGTGGCAGGATACCATTTCCAATCCTTCCACCAAGGCCGAACAGCCTGAATACCAAGCTTATGAAGCAAATTATCAGGAATTGCAGAAACCAACAGATCAAAAGTTTGACGATTTGTGTGAGCCAAACGGTACTACACCTGCATATCCTCCTAGGAACGGAGACTCATAGTGGCCCTAGAGAAGAGGTCCTTGGGAGTCCGAATGCCACATTTGAAAAAACACAGAGCATTGGCTCCTTGAGTCTTGGCTAGGGGGATGCCATGAATAGAAAACAACGGAGACCACTCGAGGTTCTATTGATTGAAAGAAAGCCCATCGCGAAAGGCATTACCATCCCATCGAAGCCAAGGCTTAATAGCTTCCCAAGCTTTCCAAATACTCTTGATGATGAAAGTACCCTGAATCTGAACAAGTTTTTTCATAGTGAGCAAGGTCTGAAGACCAATGCCCTTCCAAGCTGGCCTGTGAATAGGGAATCTTGAAGAGATGCAGTGCCTGACAAGAATCTACCAGGCCTCATCACCGGTAAGAGCCCGAATAATCCACTTAGCACAGAGAGCATGACCTTGTTTTTGAGTGGAGAGAAGGCCAAGGCCACCAGAATCATGAGGAAGGCATCAATACTCTCAGGCACCCTTGTGGAACCCATGGCTGTCAGCTCCAAAGGCCCACAGAAAGTCTCTGAGGAGGCGTTCTAGCTTGAGATACAAAGCTTTAGAAGGAGCCCAACAAGAAGAGTAGTAGACATGAGTAGCAGCCAACACTTTGGAGCAAATCAGAAATTTCCCAACAAGGGAGAGAGGCTTGCAAATCCAATATTGCAACTTTTTCTCAATCTTAGCAATCACAACATTCCATAAGTCTACAGAAGATCCATGGAAAGCAAAGGGAATGCCTAAGAAGCGGAAAACTTCCCCATGCTGAACCCATTTCCAGTCAAACTTAGCAAGCCAGGGAGGAGCTGGAAAGAAAGACTGTCTGAAATAGAGTCTTATGCCATTGGATAGCAGATCCAGAGGCTTGACAAAAGGTGTCCAGGCACTGTAGGGCATTAGAGATGTTCTCCTCATCCTCAATAAGAGTGAGAAATGAGTCATTAGCAAAGTGACCATTAACAAGCTGAGAAGAAGACCCAGGAAGGGAAATGCCCCGAACCAAACCAGAGGAAACAGAATTGGCAAGCAAATACCCAAAGCCTTCAGCAACAAGCACATATAAAGCAGGAGCTAGCGGATAACCTTGCCGGATGGATCTAAAAAGCCCAAAAGTATCAGATTGAGACCCATTGATAGTAATGCACACAGAGGCATCACCAAAAAGCATTTCCACAGATTGTAAGAAGTGAGGACCGAACCCAAGAGCTTGGAGCATGGCAAGGATAAAAGGCCATTCAATGCGGTCATAGGCTTTAGCAAAATCAATTTTAAGGAATAAAGTGGCCTATTTAGACTGATGAGCCCATTCCATCCCTTGCCAAACTGCAATAATGTTGTCAAGGATATACCTGGATTTAATAAAACCAGTTTGCTCAGGGCGAACAATAAGAGGAAGGAGATGTCTGATTTTGAGAGCTAAAGGTTTAGCAATTATCTTGTAGGAGACATTCAACAGGGTGATGGGCCTCCAATTGCAGATATCCTCGGGATCGCTAGACTTAGGTATGAATTTGATATTCCCTTTATTAATTAAAGCATCCAAACTTTTATTATGAACAGCCTCAAGATAAACTTTATGCACGTCAAGACCTATAGCATCCCATAAGTGCTTGTAGAATTCATAGGGGAAGCCATCACATCCTGGAGATTTATCATCGGCCATAGAAAAAGCCGCTTCTTTGAGATCACTGATGGTAAGCAGTTGCTCACAAAAGGCCCGCTGGTCAATCACTACGCAATTTGGAGTAACAGCAATACAAGCCTTCAGAGCCTCCTCCCGCGCAATAGAATTACCCTGCGAAGCAAACACTTTTTCATAGTGTTGAACAAAAGCCTGAAGAATGGCAGGGAGCTCAGTAAGGGTTTCAGATCCTTGTTTGATTTTTTGAATACCAACAATGGTATGCCAGGCTTCGAGAGAATGAAAAAACTCCTTAGAGGCTTTATCGCCCACCTCCAACCAGTGGAGGCGAGCTTTGATTTGAGCTCCATGAGTAGCATAGGCATCTGCAATTTGCTTTTCATGTCGAAGCTGGGCCAACTTAAGCTGAAGATCAAAGTCAAAGGGATTCAACGCAAGCGCATCAGCAGCATTGCGAAGAGCCTTAGTGTTAGCTTCATAAGCATGCTTCCTGTAGCAGGCTAACTGACGGCCGTAAATGCGAAGAAATCTCACAGTACAGGTGATGGCGTTATTCCACCACTGGATCCAACCAAGCTGACTGTGGGGCCGAGGCTCTAAATTCCAAACTTGACAAATGTGAGCGATAGTGGAAGCATGCGTCAGCACTGACGTGTTAAGGTAAAATTGTGTATGAGCAACTCGCCTGGCAGAGGAATGCCAAGTGATGGAAAAATAAATGGGGAAGTGATCTAACAAGGTAACATTTGTCAGAGGAATGACAGGTAGGCCTTGATCTTCAGAAAAAGAGAAAAAAGATTGAGCCGTTATCATAGCATGATCTAATCTCTTATATGCGGTCAGAACAACTCTGAAATTAGACCAAGTATGCCAAACCCCACCCTGCTGGCGGCGGTTAGCATTGGGATCAAAAAGGCCCAATTTATTGCGCATGTGATACCAAGCTTCTCTCTCTCCAGCTGTCCATTGAAAAGGCAAAATCCCTTCCTTGTCAGAGGCCAACTCAACCATATTAAAGTCCCCACACATAACCCAAGCAGGAGGCAAGTTGTCAGCTAGCCAGCACCATAGCTGAGATCTTTCCACAAGATCATTGGGAGCGTAAACATTAATGATGCCAAAAGAATGGTTGTGAAAAGATAGCAAAATCCAAGTGACACGCTGCATCGGATCAGAACCATGAGCAATAACAGAAGAATGAAGGTGAGGTGACAGAATAGCAATGACACCACATTTACCAGCTTCATGCTGAGAAGAAAAAACAGTGCTGTCCGACCAAATGACACGACAGGCAGAATTAAGCAGGAAACCTGAAATTTTAACTCCCTGTAGACATAAAACATCCAGACTGTGAAGTCTGCGATGGGTATCACGAACATAGTACTTTCTGGAGAGGTTAGTTAGACCTCACACATTCCAAGACAAAAAATTCATAAAAACTCTTGCATGGTTTCCTCATCCCCAAGAGAGGAGAAACTATTTTGCAAGAAAGTTGGTACAGAGCCAAAGCTGGGAAGTAAATCTCCAGACGAGATAAACCGCCTTTTTTTTGGGTTGTCCGTGCATCCATCGGGACTGCGAGACCGACGCAGAGACTAGGAGGAAACTGAAGAAACCGTTGGCGGCGCGAGCACCACTTCTGAAGTGAAAAACCTCGCAGCTGAAGTTTTCCCTTAAATAATAGGGTGTGAAATAGGTGGCACAGCTGGTGATGCTTCGACGGGAGGAGAAGGTTCTCCAGCCGGAGGTTTCGGAGGCGACACAGCTGTAGGAGTAGTGTGTGCCATTTTAGAACCTAAGGCGTTCTTGCCTTTTCACGAAATTGTAGTCCATTCTTCTTTTTTTCCAGCATCCGAATTTTTGACCGGCGCTTCCTTTGGCGATGGCTTCACCCGAGGGGTAACTAGCGGGTAGTCCTTAATCTTGTGTTTTGCCGATTGACACCTATAACAGGTGTTTGGCAGATTCAAATAAAACACTTTTTAAGAGATGGTGAGAGAACCAATCTGGATTTCAACAATGTCCTTGAGGTCCCTAGAAAGGTCGACTTCAACACAGACATGCTTCTGGGGTCGGACATTGAAAAATTTGTCATGCTCCATGACAATGACCTTACCAAGGGTTTTAGCAATAGACTCAATAAACAACCAGCAAGGCAAAGAGAGACCAAAAAACTCAACCCAAACAGGGACCCTAAGTTTCTTATCGTCCAAGACAGTGAAGTCTCGAGACCATCTCTGGAAAACAAGCAGGGATGACCTAACCGTCCAAGGCCCGCGGCTAAAAACAGCTTCTACCTGGGAAGGGTTAGCAAAACGGAAAAGAAAAAAACCATTGGTAAGGTTTTGCACACTGTCAAGGCGGACCCCATGAGGGGTCCAGCTCTTGTTTACCCAATCTTTAAGGATACTTTCAGCAGGAGTGCGACCCACAAAATATCCAATCAGAGTATGCTTTTCTAACCATTCACATGCAGAATCAAATTCTTGCAGATTAAGAACAATATCAGGGTTATCTCGTGAAAGACCTTCGGGACGAACTTGCGAGGACGTTTGTTCAGAGCAGGCACCATGGCTTTCCGAAGCTTCAACTCGAGCACCAGCATCAACTATTGGGCCGAAGTTGGCCGGAGCCATACTAAAAGCTAACCTTAATGCAAAAATCCCGCAGTAAATGCGGTATGACAGATGGAAAGCTCAGAGTAAAGACACAGACAGGAAGCCGTACGCATGAAACCCTAGCAGAGCCCGTTCACTTGATTTACTTATTAAATTTTATTTTTAACATTATTGATTTTTATATGTATTGTTTTATTATTAGTTATATATTAATATTATTATTAATATTTAGATATTTATATGATTTTCTTTGTCTTTTTATGGTTATCATTCAATTTTGGTTTTCTTTAACTATGTCTTAATTCTATGGTCTAGCGCTTCTGTTGGTTTCTATTCTCTTTGTTGCTTCCACCTCTCACCCTCTTTTTAGACGGATTGGTATGCTATTATATTCATTTTCTCCTTGCTCTCTATCATTATCATTTTGATGATGAATCACAGAGTGTGATCTAAAATATTGATGCAAAAACAATCACACAATTGAATCCAAAAACAGTTTGCAGAATAAAAATAAAGATAGGAAAAAACACATTTCTCTATAAAAGAAGCAACATACATCACAAAAACAAATAAAATATATATCTTACTAGCCACCAGTAGCTCATTAATAAGATAGATAAAGTACAATAAAAATAAAGAAAAAGGAAAAATCACATTTCCCTGTAAAAGAGGCAACCTGATAGATTATTATTTTATCAAAATGATTATCTATTTCCTTGCACCAAATGATGAGCAAATCCTAGCCTTCAGTGCATGATCATACATTCTGAGTAAAACTCAGTCTATTTCCTAAACAATTTTTATTCTTTTTACAGAACAAGCTGGCAGTATTTGCATGTAAGCAACACACATTTCTCAGATGATGGACTCCACTGCACTCCCGAATGATTTCAGGAAAACAAACACAAAAATTATTAGTAGTGTCGTGGATCCTTAGCAAGTTGGCAACATTTTTATTAAAATAGATAAAGGGGAAATTTTTTGAAAATAATTGTGACAGTTAAAAAGTTATTTCAAATAACTATTTTTTAAGAAGAGGTGTCCTATTTCAGGATTATTTGGAAAAAAAATTTTAAAAAGAAGTTTTTATTTTTTTAGGCATTTATATTTGAGCAAGTGAAAATAGGGTGGGGCTAGAAATTGTTATCAACCATAACAATAATTAGGTTGGAATGTTATCAACCATTTGCCAAACATCTATGTTTAGATTTTTGTTAAAAATAATTTTTCTTCTTTGGAAAGAAAATGATTTTTTTAATTGTTTTTATTACTGCATAAAGTATAGAAAACAAAGATACTCTATTCATGAGACCACCAGCTTCTTTAATTTGGGAGCTTAACAGAACTTGATTAACCAGCACCTTTAAAATATTCCTCAAAAATCTCAAGCAACTCCAACTCTATATTATAGAAAGCACTTTCCATAGGACCCCACCCTTAAAGAGCAATGTTACCACATAGTCAGCTAACTTGTGGGGTGGCTCATTTTGTAGGTCAATAATGATAGTGCTTGAACATTGCAAATTTTGAAAAAATCAGACCTTTTTAAGGTTTTTTTTCTATAGTTTTTTAAATCTACATTTTGATTTTTTTAATGGAGATATTTTGTCTTGTAAAAAATAGGTTTTTAAGTATTTTATGAGATTTTATAAACATTTTTTTTTACTACAATACTTTATATTAAAATTTAACATTTTATTTCATTTTATTGTTTTATAATTTGGATTTTAAATTTATCATATAGAAGATTTTGCAAATTTAAGTATTTATATTCCACTTAACTTGTATTACTTTAAAATTAACAATTTTAATTAAAAACTTGAACTTATTAACACTTTAAATATTTATAGTTTATTTCAATTTTTTATAATTTAAATTTCTTTTTTAATCATTTCACTTCAAAGAAATAACAAATAATTTTTTTTAAAATTATTAATTATATTGTGATATTGCTATCAAGATTTAACTATGTAGTTTTCCATTCATTCTCATGAGAGATGGGTTCGTGTGAACCACTACTCATGAAACATGGGTCAATGAGTTTGACTCAAAAAACTACATAGTTAAATCCTGATAGCAATATCACAATTTACTTCTTGTGGAAAATATCTCCTACTTATCTATTAATTATATTTTAAAAAATAGTTTTTTGTTAGGCGGATTTCATCCTCTTTTTTTTTAAAGAAAATCCCCCCACAAAACTTCATCCAAATTTTATTGTTTTTGAATAAAAATTCAAACTTGAACCTTGTAGCTCGAGAAAACAACAATAACAATAATAATTGGTGCATACAATGGGGGTAATATGGTCAATGGGTCAACTTTGTGAACAACTTGAATGCAAATCTATGAGAATAGTTAGCTCTAGAACCCTTGTGTTGGTTTTCCCACTGAGAGTCCAACCTTAGGTTGGCAATGAACCTCAAGTAAATGATTTGCAAAATCAGTTTATGCAAAATTGGACAAATGGAGGCCAAAATTTTCAAGCTGCTATATCTCCTTGAGACTACATGGACCTTAGAATAAAGCATAGACCCGTGTTGGTGGACAAACAAATAATCATGCTTTGCAAAAGAAGAATGGTAACTAACACTTCCTTATTATGATGGATCGAGGAAGACTAACCAGAGCTTGGGTACATAAATTGGACACATATTTTCAGCTTAATCCCATGCCAGAAGACGAATCTATCAAATATGCCAATACTCCCTGGGATGGAATTGCTCACGAATGGTGGCATCATGGGATGATTACAAGGGACATGATCAGATTACTTCATATGTTGAGTTTGCAGAGAGGCTTATTGATAGATTTGATAAACACGATTCAAAGCTGCATTCAAGGAGTTGGCTTAGTCGAAACACTGGGGGTTATGAAACTATCTTAGCTTAGTTACAAATATTTCAAAGAGGAGACTTATTGTTTTGTTTATGGATGGTTTATCAAATCCTTTGAGGGGTTGGATTAAGGCACTCAATCCACCTACTCTATAGGAAGCCACCAAGAAGCCTAGGGGTATGGAGACCTCCACTTCTAGGAGCAAATATTAGTCCAAAGGAGGAACAAAAATGATAAAGATAAAAAAACCTCTCCATAGGGAATTAAAGAAGTCAAGGAATGAGTTAAACCAGTGGAATACTGATAAGCTAGATGAGATCAAAAACAAGAAATTATGCTTTCATTGCAAGGAGCCATGGGACCCATCTCATAAATGTAGTGTTAGGGTAAAGGTAAAGCAAATAGAATACTTTTAAGTAGATGAATGAGTCTCAAAAAAATCAGATCAACAATCTGATTCGGAGAGCAGTGAAGAAGGAAGCTCATCAAAAGAAGAACAAGTGGTGGAACCAAGGATGGAATACTCTCACTTGGCAAAAACTCGCCAAGCCCTGAAAAAGATTACTCGGGAAAAATCGGCTAGTTTTTGGAAAAACTCAGCAAAAAACTCGGGAACTTAAAAATAGCATAAAATTTAATTAAAAATGCATTTTTTTTGCAAAATTCTATGAGAAGATGCATCCAATGAGTTAATTAATGAGAAAACAAAAGAAACACTAAGTTTAGATATATATAAATGCAAAGTGGGTACAAAATCGCATTCTCATGTGGAATGCTAATGATTGGAAGCAAAATAGTAAAGTTATACATCATTACAAATTACAATTTGAATTACATCTTCCTCTTCCCAAGTCTATGACCAAATAAGGGACTAGGAGAGGAACTAGAAGTAGAGGGCCTAGTCCTAGAAGTAGAAGCCTACACTGAGCGTGACTATGCCTCCTCGCTTGATATCCCTCTTGATGTGTGTGGCTCGCTCTCCATCCTGGATGTATCTTCTGGCACTGGCACTGCTAATGACTCCTTGTCTAAATCCTCATCATCCTCCTCAATGTCACCCAATGTGAAACCAAATCCACCCCCCTCCCCCTCCATAGCCTGCCTCTCCAAATCAGCGATGTCATCCTTTGTAAACAATGGAGGCTGCTCATATGTTGTCCAATCAGAGTAAGGATCTATATCGTCCAAATCAATTGGACCAGTTGGTGCTTCCTTTGCCCTCTTCAAGCGCAACTTAAGACTATATTGCACATAGACAAGGTCATTGGGCTGTTTTTGAGCTAACTTGTTTCTCTTCTTTGTGTGGATGGACTCAAAAAAGCTCCAATTGCGGTCACAATGGGTTGAGCTACAAGGCTGGCATAAGATTTTGAGAGAGAATTTCTTTAGATGTGGAGTATTCCCGCCCCAACTTTGCCACCAAGCCTCTACAAATTAAAATATTGAGAAGTTAGAAAGAAAAGAGACAAGCAAAACATTATTTATCAAATGGCAAAATTGCAAATGTTCTACTTTTACCTGGGGTTTGAGTGCCTCTTGCTCTCTTTACCAACTTTGAAGAGAATAATTTACCCTTTGATTCCACATAGATTTGTTGTTCGGTCACAACATGGTCTCTCTCAGCAACATTAGGTATCATCCTCTGAATGCATGTAGAGAGGCCCTCCATGACCTCGCCATTAGGATCTGAAAAGGAATCATCATATCTAAAACAAAAACAAAATGAAACCAAGTCTTAGTACACAACCTACGAAAAAAAAGTGAAATCAAGTCTTAGTAAAATCTGAATAACAATCACCGTACCTGAAACGAGGGTTGAGGAAGTATCCTGCAGCATGAATGGGTTGGTGGAGCTGATTGTTCCACCTCCTATCAACAATCTCCCAAATGGGGTCATAACTGAGTCTATCCCCCTTGTAGTGATTTTTGATAGACTCTTTGGCCCTATCCATGGCCTCATACAGAGACCCCATTGGGGTTTGGTCCCCATCAACCATGCGCAGAACTCTCACCAAGGTTTCAGATACTTGCAATTGAAATTTTAAAAATACAAATTAGTTTACAACAAGATTAATTAATAATGAGAGACTTGAATCAAGAATAATTAAAAATTAAAGTTTTGATTCTTGAAGTTACCTTCACAATCTCTTGAGCCTTCTCCCAAAAAGGTTGATCAAAGACAATGCACGCAACAAATTCTCCTTCAGGCTTCTTTCAATAAGCTGATTCAAGCCATGGTGGACTCACAAATATTTGTTTCAAAGAATTCAAGCCATCAATAATACTTTGCAACGTCAAGAAAACCATTGCAAATCTTGTGGCTGCGAGTCTCACCAAATCTTTCCCTTTACTAAATTGTCTCATCAAATTTAGAACCCAAGGGTGATTGTAGATATACTTCGTTACCCGCCTTGCATCTTCCACAATTGGAGTCACCCAATCAAGTTTTCCTATGTCCTCCAAAAGAAGGTCAAGGACATGTGCTGCACAAGGTGTCCAAAAAAGAGTGGGGTTCTTGTCTTGGAGGATTCTACTTGGCATATTAGTATCAATGCAATAATTAGTTTCCAATTTCCATAGTTTACCTAAAAACTAAATTAAATATCACTTATTAGTATTTAAATTTAAAATTTTAATGATAATCATGTGCAACATAAATATTAAAATTTAAAATTACCTGCTACCACATATGCTGCTGCATTATCTGTGATGATTTGCACCACATTCTCTACTCCCACCTCCATGACAACATTCTCCAACATTAATGCCAAAGTTTGTGCTTTTTTCACTTTGTTGGAGGCATCAACCGATTTCCAAAATACATCATCCTTGCAAGCAACCAAAAAATTAATGATGGTTCTGTTTTTTCCATTTGTCCACCCATCAAAAAGAATGGTGCAGCCATATTTACTCCACTTTTTTTTTTTCTCCACCACTATCTTGCCCTATCAACAACATTTACAAGCAACCTACAAAATCAAAGTCAAACCAAGCCTTAGTACTCAATTTTGATTTAATAAACAAGAAATAACAATTAAAATTTCAAAATGAAACCAAGTGGATTCCGATTATTTACTTACCTCCCACTCAAACCCTTGCGAGAAGGGGCCTTGTACCCTTTTCCTGAAACTGTCATTGTAGTCACCAAATTGAGCTAATAGGGGCTCTCAATCACACTCAATGGGATATTGTTGAAATACCAAAAATCAGCACATGCAATATCAGTTTTCTCATGTGCCTCCTTGTTCCATCCAGTGACCTCTAATGATGGTTGTGCACCAAGTGTATTCCTGTGCACAAAAAAATTGTCTATCCTTGATGCTGATGGTGTCGGTGGCACTCTACTAGAGGAAGCAGAAGCAGTAAAAGAGGCACTATGTTTGCGGATGCGTGGGCCATGAAGAGAGCCCACTATGCTCTCAAGTGCTTCTTCTTCCTGAATGTCTATAGGAGCACCTTGAGTTTCAGCTATGGCTGCCCTCACAGCTAATTTTTCCCTCTCCCTTTGTAATTTTTTCTCTTCCCCGACTGCAAGTAGGACATTAACAAATCTTTTTATCTCGTTTGTATTTTTTTTGCATGGATTTGTATCATGCTTGCTAATGCCTGCAAGATGGTATTTGAGGCGGTTTATGCCTCCAGAAATTACTTTCTCACAGTTTATGCAAATTACTTTCCCGGACTCATTGGGTGCTTCATAGGCATACCTCCATGTTTTATCTCTAGCATTTTTAAGCCGGGTGCCTATAAATCTAGAAGGGCATGGTGTTAGTGGCCACACTTCCCCTGAATCTGCCATGCTGATTTAATGATTAATGGCTGCCCTACACATAAATTTAAAACATAAAATAAATATTTTAGAAAATAAATTAAACAAAGTTAGAAACTATCTAAATTAGTTACAATCTTTTTAGACATCATTCAAAATTAGAAAAAAAAACAAAACAAACTGGTAGGGTTTGATATTTTTTTTAAAAAAGATATTTTTTAAAAAAAAAATTGATAGATTCATCATTTTCTTAAAAACTTGTCCAAAACAGTGTTGAATCTTGTTCTAATGACTCAAAATCATTTTTAACTACTTAGAAATGATTTTGTATTCATTTAGATTCAACAAAAACAAAATAGAATGTTTGAAAAATAAATAAAAACTATCTCAACAACCCTACCTGGAAATGTGTTTTTTCTTCAAAAAAGGGTTGAAATCTGCCTTCAATCCACTCAAATCCGCCTTCAATCCACTCGAATACGCCTTACAATGGCTTGGAAACCCAATCCAGTTCTTCCCTAGTCGCCCAAGAGGCAGCAAAAACAAAACGAAACAGTGAAGTTGCATTTTTTGGTTGTTGTGTCTGTTTATTTAGATGCGGGCGAGTTTTTACATAAAACTCGGTGAGTTTTAGGTGGCGAGTTCTTGGCCGAGTTACTCGTCGAGCTGGAAAACTCGGCGAGTTTTCCCTACTTGGCGAGTATGCCATCCTTGGGTGGAACCATTTCCCAACTATCTAGTTCAAAGTAACAAGACTTGCCTAGACTTCCCAAGACTCGACAAGTTCGAGGTGAGCGAGGCTGGTCAAGTGTGGGAGACTTGGCCTCCAAGTCTTTCCCAAACCCGTCGAGTCCAAACCCTTGAACCCCACAAGAGGTGCTGCCCCTTCACCCCGCTGAGGGCACCCATCCATAGACCCCACTAGGGGTGCTACCCCTCAAGCCCATTTTGTTGTCCCCAAAACCCCATCAAACTATGTCTAAGCAATTAATAGGCCAATGATGAATCGTGATCATAAAAATCTACAAAATACATATCCCTTGTTGCAAATATTTGTTTCTTCGTAGTTAAAGCCACAATCAAGGATTATCTTGTTTCATACATTGAACAACTTGTTTAGCATACAAGGACCACCATAGGCAAAGTTGGCATGCTATAATCCTTGTACTACTAAATACAAGTCATAGTTGGCAAGAAATGTCATTTTCATAATGCGAACTATATCAATCATACCTTGCATAGACAACTCAAAGAAGAATCCCATCTAGTAGTATTGTAGCTAAGGTCAAATGTAACATAACCATTTATCTTTTTACTTGACCATTCCTCTTTGTTAATGAGCTTGTCAACAAAACATGCAATCTTGAAATCTTCAAGAAAAGATTAATAATAAATTCCTCACTCATATATATACACTAGTCATTGAGACACAAGCAAATATCATGGCTACATCATCATTCAGGACCTATCTTAGATGCCAAAGCATGACTTGTTATGATGTTAGGATGAGTAATGCAACCTCCTTTGAGCCATCGACATAATTATAGTTTTGATATTTGTTTTAATGCCATGAATTTTATATTCCATTTGAAAATATTTATATAACTTAGTGTGTTATTTCCTTGAGCTAAAATTTGTCTTTATTATGTGATCGATGTATACTTGTGTATGTTATCAAATTAGCTTTTATTTGAATATGTTATTGTGTCTTTAATGTTTATTTAATAAAGGGTGTCTGAAACATGTTTTAAATCCTTAAAAATCCCCGAATTTATGGGGTTTTTCAATTTGGTGATCCTTTACTAAGTTGTTGCCTAGTCTGGGCATTGACATCAGTGCAAGTCAACAATCATCTTGCCAAGTCCAAGTTGAGTTCGAGTCTCATAACTATGATCTAGTTTCTAGAATGTGGTAGGATTCAAGGTCAAAGATGTTCTACATGGGCAGAAAATAATAACTCTCATTGATATAGGTGCTACTCATAATCTCATTGATGAAGGCCTTGTAGCTAGGAGCGAGGACTTTCGACAGAAGAACATGAAGGTGATGGTAGCAAATGGATATAAGATCAATTGCACTTGTGAGATTTCTAATTTGAGCATACACTTGGGGGAGTATGAGCTGAAGGATGACTTTTATGTGGTGAACCTAGGGGACACTAATGTGGTGTTGGGGATGCACTGGATGCCAACACTCGCAAAAATCCTATGAATTTGTAGGAAATGGAGATGAGGTTTGAGGCAAATGAGAAGAGAATAATACTTGGAGGGATGTTGATCAACGTCGTATAAAGCGCAGTTTCGAGTTGGGTGACATTGTTTATTTGAGACTCCAGCCATACAAATAGTCCACCCTCAAGACAAGTGGGTCAGATAAGCTTAAGCATTGGTTCTATGGTCCTTTTAGAGTCTCCAAAAGGATTGGAGGAGTAGCTTATGAGTTAGAGCTACTAGCTAGCAACAAAGTGCATAATGTATTTCACGTCTAGGTTCAAAAAGGCACTCAGACATAATATTGGTCTTTCATTAGAGTTGCCACTATTAAATAAGGAGAGGAAGTTGATTTTGATTTCAAAGCCATTATTGAATAGAGGGCGTGTACTCTATGGACGAGGATCATCAAAGGGTACTTGGTCAAGTGGAAACATTTGGTAGTAGTGGAGGCAATGTGGGAAAATTAACAAATCTTGCAGCGTCTAGAGTTAGAATTGCTAGGAGACAAGCAATTTTGGGGAGGGTGGACTATCCTAAGCATTGTCAATTTGGACCGTTAGCCTAATCAGTGGGGTTTTCTAGGCTACTGAGTTAGGGTTAGGGGATTCATGATGATTGTTCAATCTAGTTACAATGACTATATTGCAACCATTTTCGAATTCTCCTATAGTGTCACTGGTGGCGGCTCTCTAGGTTGGTATTAACAGGATCATAAGAGTATTTCGATGTCACTAGTGCATTCAAATGGATTATTGGAGATGAACGACACTTTCTAGAGTGATTTTGGACAACTTGTCTGAGACTTACTATTTTTAGTAAGTTTTTGTCTACACATTGATTGGTCAGTTGGGAATTTTGGATGACTTAAAGTTTTTAGTTTTTACCAATTAGCTAATTTTACTAAGTATTATATAGGTAATTGTTATTTTTAGCAACTAGTCATAGCTTTAGTATGAAGTACCTTCAGTTTCAAGGTTTGGATAGTTTGGGCTATTTTTGGCATGCTACTATCTATAGTAAGTGGTATTTTGGGAATTGGTTTTAGTTGGCCTTCCCTCAACTTCAAGGTGCAGAGTCTTCAATTTTAAGACTTGGTGAATTTCCTAAGACTACAAAATAATATTTTATTATTTCACTTAAATATTTTAATAAAGTGACCTATCACTTCAGTGAAATAAAATGGATGTTAAAGTTAAGGAGGTGAAATAATATTTTAACATCATTTTATGTGGCCTCCTAAAGTGAAAAGAAAATAAAAGATTTAATGATCTTTTAAAGAGCAAAAAGGGACGTCCACTTGAGGTTAGATAAGTGAAATATTTGTAAAGGAAAAAGTTTATTATTTTATTGTATCTAAGTTGCCCTAATCTCTCATTGAGATTCTATATATTGGGATATTAGCCTTCAGTTGAGATATGTTGATTTGGTGATTTATGATAGTTCTCTTTGAGAAACCCTGTGTGGTTTTGGAGATTGGACTTGGGCAGTCTCAAGCATTGTGAGGACAAAAACACTTGCAAGGAACATTTTCTATGTTGGTGAAAGATCACATTCTAGAGGATTTCTTGGTGGTTTCATGCATGAATCACACTGAGCTTATTTATGGAGTTTCATATTCAGTTTTGCTAGAGAGGATTGCACATCAGACTTGTGGAGGTTGATTTAAGGGAGATTTTGACGAATTGTTCGTTGTTTGTATCTTCCTTAGTCATACAATCCATGCAGCTGTCTGTACCATTCTTGTGTATGGTGTTGAGTTTCTAGAGCTTCCAGGGGGGTTTTGACATTGATTGTTTGTCATGGGAGTGGCACCTAGGTTCCTATTGCATTGCCTTTCCATTTTATCAGCAAAGGAAACTCTTTTTGGCTGTGGTGTCCATTTCTGGGAGCTTGTTGGACCTGGTTGCAAGTACAGTAATTTGTCAATGACAATCAGATTTTCTGGCTATGTTTGAAATGGTGTTGTAATGCAATTTTATGACATGGGTAGTTCATATTTTTATGAAATGTTGTAATTTCAGATCTGAAATTAATTCTGCAATAAAAACTTGGAGGTTTCTTGAAAAAGTATTGTTTGGAAATTTATTTGTCTTATTTCAATTGCTGCAATATATTATTGTTGTGGAAATTACTTCTGCATCTTCATCTATTTCTCTAAACACTTGAATTGAAAGCAATACATTGCAAGCAAATTGTTTGACAAAATTACAGTAAGCGTAATAAGTGCAAAAAATTATACCAAACAGGGCTGCATACTACAACGACAAGCATTGCATTGAGCTCATCAATTGAGAGTTATCTGTAAAACTGTACCCAATTTAATATAAATATTGCAATCCAACTCAATATCTCTAAATCTTCATTTTTCACACAATGTGAATCCTGAGTAAATCCAAGCGAAATTGACTAGGAAGGGAAGATTCCCTTTCCAAATCCAATTACCTATAGGGTTTTGAGTTGAACAAAGTTATCCAAGGCTCTCAATGAGAAAATATATTATAGAATTAAATAGCAAGCGTCTCGCCCTAAAATTTTATGTTTCAGCAGAGAAATGATCAAAGTTGTCTCTTTTTCCTTCTACATTTCCTTTTATATCCTGCTTGCTAACTTTCGAGAAGATCAGAATTTAATATTTAATTTAATTAATAAACCTTATAACTCAACATAAAGTGACTTAACATTATTTTACTTTTAGCTCCACTTAAGTAACTTTATAATATTCAAATAACATAATTAATTGAATACAAATTGCCTGAAAGATAATTAATTGAGAGAACTTTATTTAATTAATTAGATTATTCCCTTCCAAAGTCCTAAATTAGCCCATGAGAATGAAATAGGTTAAAGGTCATGTTGTAAGGTTTTCACACCATCGCCCCATTGCAAATGGGGACCCCCTCTTTTCGCTTGGTGGTGGGGTAGTTGTCCTAGGTAGTCTTAGTTCAGTAGCAATTTTCAAGTCTACGAGTCTAAGAGATGAGTTTGAGCAACTTTGGCTCACTAGGGAGTTAGGTTAGTCAAGGACATGACTGGGAGCTAGGCCAGGCTAGTCAAGGATGTGGAATTGAAGTCAAGAGATTTGAGATTAAATGAATTAGAATTCTTAGAAAATCCTTGTTCCAATATCAAATTTATCTTAGAAAGTCAGAAAAAGTTATGGAAAAGAACATTCATGGAAGCATGTTGATTCCTGAAATTTGGATGAGTTTGAAATTTTTTAGGATCTCCCAAAATCTAAAATCTCCATTATAACTCTTATAAATCTAAAACCACTCTCAGACATCCTAATATTATCTACATAAAATATAACTTTAAGTACTTGACCCTCTCAATTCGCCTTTGCCAAAACACCTTGTACTTGTGTAATGACCCGTACTATATAGGTCACTTAAATCCTCAAACTGAACTTAGGCAATTCGTCAAACACTTGGCATGTAACTGAATAGAGCTGGAATAGTACGAATCGTTGTGCAACAAATCCACAATAAACAGTGCCAAACAGATATTTGCATATATTTATTCCAAAATGAAGTCTATTACAATTTCAGAATTTATGGACCTTGGTGTCTAATGCAAATGTTGATGGATGATCATATGTAACCTTCAAACATACAGTCCTAAACTGATCACAATAATGGGCTGAACTGAACACCTCAATAACTGATTGCTATCAGTGTATGTAATTCCGAAAATAGTGGACTGGTCAATGCATAAAAACTTATAACTGTTTACAATATCAGATTCTCATGGACTACATAATGCAGATTACAATGTATTAACCCTTGCCAAAACCTTATAATGCTAAGGGATGAACAATGACCAGTTCAGATTGGATAATATATGACAGGTGTATCAACAGCGAATTAATGACTGTTTATAATATCTGATTTATATGACTGTCACTACAATATATTTGCATCAGATGAAACCCTAGTTACATAAGCGAATGCAATGAGCAATGTCCAATTATTAAAAACAACAATTCTGAGACTGTTTGTAATTGCCAATTCTGATCATATACTAGCAGTGACTGTAACAGCAAGTTTACATAAAAAATTGACAAACTTTCGAAATGCAAGAACCTGATTTTGGATGCCCCTTGGAGGCCTGATTTTAGTTGATGAAGACCACTGCTGTAAACCCTCAACCGCACCCCCAAACAGATTCATAAACACTGCTGTAGCATCCAACTGGCTGGCCGTACCCAGGCCGTACTGTACTGTCCTGGGGCGGCTGCAATATAAAATAAATGCCAATGTTTTGGGACCCCAAATTTGTATGGAAAGGGGCGCCTAGGGCAGTATAATAGCCCTACCAAATTATAAATTCATCCGCCAAGCCAAGTCTGAGATATGAACAAAAACGTTGGTCCAAAACCCTGGACTGGCAGTCTGAAAAATATGCAAAATTGTCTTCAAACCCTTGCCAAACGCTTCACCAATGCAAGAGCAAATCTGAATCCCTTATTTCAACCAAAAACAAATCATTACAACGAAGTCTGTTTTTTCGAATTGCTTTTTCGGATTTGCTTTTTCGAACTGCTTTTTCGGATCTGCTTTTTCGAACTGCTTTTCCGGATTTGCTTTTTCGAACTGCTTTTTCGGATCCGCTTTTTCGAACTGCTTTTTTCGGATTGCTTTTTTTCAATCACCAACAAACCCTTACAACAATTTCTCAATGAAGCCCAAGTGAGATGGCTGAATACCAACTCCTCAATGCAACAATTCAAGTGATATTTCACACCCTCAAAGTTGCCAATCCAAGGGAGTGATTCGTTCCCAAAGACTGAATACTGATTTGCAGATCCAAACCCACAAATGTCTTCACAATGAAGAAGTAAAAGAGATATCATAAACCAAGCATGTCCAAATGAGAGGCCTAGCCCTCTATTTATTCACTTTTCCTGGAACTTCTAGAACTCTCCTTTATAAAATCTCATTAAAAAGCACTTTTTATAATAAAATAATATTATAAATCAAAAAGTGCAACTCAACTTAAAATTAGAACATGTAGGCCCCGATAACTTATAATAATAAAATATAACCTCTTAAACTTCTCCAAAAGCCAATATAACCATCTGATCTGCAAAAATGACTCTCTCTCTCCACCATTTGCCTACGAGAGTCGGGGATAGGCAAATTCGGCACGCTAAACGAGGTCAGCCAAAATGGGGACATGACAGTCCGCCCCTCCTGAAATTGCTTGTCCCCAAGCAATGGCTAAACAATGAACCCAACAATCCTCCTGGATCCCAAATGAAGTCATGAACTGTACTACAGTCAACCAACGCAAGCTCCTGCAATATCCTCTGCGATATAACCAAGAGGAATCCATGAATGTATCGTGAACCACTGCTCAACTGAACTCTAACCCCATAACTGCCATAGTCAGGAACCCACGAGACACCAACTCCGAAAATATCAGAACTCAAGTGGAGAGGACAACTGAAACTCCCAACATAGCAAATATCCTCAACACATCCCACTGACAATCCAGCTCTATAATGATGAATACTCCGAAAGGGAACTGCACCGAGTGCGGAGAATCCACACACTATACACCAACTGTAGTCAACATATCTCTGCAGATTACCAACCATGCTGGTATCACCATAACTCCCATGCTCTGCTGGCGGCTGATGGGCATCATACAATAGATAGCAGTCACTCAAAACAAATCTGTCTGTCATCTCCTCCATACATGACTCATAAGCAAGCTGATAAACATACCCTGAGATATAATACCAATAAAAAGAACCAACCAGCTCATCCTGCAAACGTGATACAATCGACTGTGACTGATCATTAGCTAAGTCAGAAGATGACATAGCCAAGGGAGGGAAATCAAGAACAACAGCTAAACCATCAACAACATCAATATCATGAACCATCCAGCTGTCGCTCACAAAACCCAACATCACGTCATATGCCTCACAGCTCTCTACCCGTGGAGTCAAACCATACCATAACTGATGACAAACACTAGAGCCCAAAGTACATCTCCATATCATCATCTCATCGACATATGGATCAAAAATAAACTGATGAGCATACCTCTCAGTGTAATGTCGATAAAATGCGCCAACATCAGTCAGTGGCTCAGACTGCAATCCCGATGAAACTAACTGCAACTGCTCACTAACCAGGCCCGAACTCGCCACTACCTCTGAAGACACCTCCAAAGGAGTAGTACCACTGATAGGAACCATGCCAATTGCCGGCTCATCAACATCAAACATGATCTCTGGTACCACATCACAAGTCTCCACGTCATCAGTAGTAGAGATCACCACCATGTCGAGCGGACTACAACGCTCAACAGCAACACCCAACTCAACCGAGCCTAACTCAAGTGGAAGGGAACAAGATATACCACTACTAGTATCTAGGATGGATGCATCCCCATCTCCACTGTCTCTGGCAATCTCAACCGTGGACATCCCCGAATCACCAGACACCATAGTCTGTGACTGTACAAAATCTGGTAAAGTCTGTAGTCGCTCCAACTCCATGGTTACCTCAGCCAACTGAAACTGTGACTCCTCAAAAGCCAACTGTGTACTCTCAAGAGTCTCCGAAGTCACCTCGAGCTGCTGAGTAAGCTCGCTCACCTCCTCTTCCTTGACTACTAATGCCTCGTATGCTGTACTGCCCCACTCTATAAGATGATCTCTGTCGGCTACCAACTGCATATAGTCCTGTCTCAGAACCCGGATAGCCTCCCATAAAGAGTGGATCTCTGTCAAGGAAAGATAACTGCCTCCCTGCTCATCACTAGTAGGAGAACCCCATCCATAAACTGCTAACAACTGACGAGCAGCATCGAAATGCTCGCAAGCGATAGCAATGTCTCGCTCACTAACTCTCAGCTGACTAGACACATGATGGCACTGGCTAGACTGTCTCCTACAATCCTCTTCCCCTGGTACACTGTCCAAAGGAGTAACCTCAGAATAGCTATCACCTGTAGTACTGCCATCCAAACTCAGCAGACCAGCTGCTGAACTCGTATCATCAAACGGAGTGACTGAAGCATCAACATAAACCTCCGTATCAAGGGAATCCACTAAGTCCTCAACACTATCAATAACATCCTCCTCTAACACACTATCAAAAGGAGTATCCTCAAAGTCGCTAATCTCTGGAGTACTACCATCCCTACTCTGCAAGTCGACTCCAGAACTCACATCACCATACGAAGTGTCAAAAACTATAACATCACTGTCCAACTCCGCTATAACAAAAGAATCTGCCGAGGAAGCTAAGTCCTCACAACTATCCACAGCATACTCCTGGATGTCATCAATACCAAAACGATCCTGGGACTCATTTGTAAACTCCATCATATCTGTGATATCATCAACCCATTCCAACAAGAATGGTCGACTGGACACATGAACAATGCCCCACATGGGTGTATAAAAACTAATTCTAGCATCAGACAAGCTGCTGGCATGGACGAGAACTACACCGTGTAATCTACTAATCAAATTCATGATAGCACTCAAACAATCACTGCTACCAATAGATGATAAAGATCTCCAGTCAACGGAATCCCAAACGCCAATGTAACAATCCTGAGTCCTCATCCATAAACTGGAACCGACTGACACCTCAAGCAAAATCCGTACCTGAGTAGCCTGCTCAATCCCAATATCAGCTGATCCCACATCCATGTCTGCCATAATTGACACTATCCTTGAATCCTGGATGCAAGGTGAACTCTCACAACTATCGACAACCACATGTGATCCGCCTGTCGTAGAAAGTTGAGTATCAGGTGTGTAAGATGAAGCTGAACTCAACTCCACGCCATACCCATCCACATGTCTCTCTGAGTCCTGTAATGCCAATGGAGTACTCAACAAAGAGGCTTGAGTGTCCTCGAACTCTCGAGAAAGCCTGCCAACTTCCTCCTCCTTCCTTCTCAAGGCATCTAAATGATCTCTGGCAAGGCTAAGAAGATGGTCACGATCTGAAAGAAGATGTAAATAACTCATCTTCATCGCTCCCATTCCTTCCCTGATCGCCTGTAAGTCAACACAAGAAGACTCTGCCTGAACTCCCTTATGTCTGTCTTGTAACTGAATCATCCGGATGTGATCCTCTATCATCTCCCGCATCCTGTCATGATGAGATAATGAAGTCACAATCCCATCCTCGCTTACCCTAAGCTGACCGGACAAAACATGTGAAGTACTATGTGCCTCAACCTCATGTGATGTAGCATCTAACTGTGCCTGATACTCTCTATCAGCAAAGTCCTGAATACTCAATGTCTGCTCATCGCTGATAGGTATCTCATCATCATGCACAACAACCTCCTCACAATCATCATCTGAATCCACTGTGCTGTAGTTACTATTTTGAGCACTTGTGACATCATCAAGACCAACTGTACCACAATCACTATCAGTGTCACTCATGCCATCCGGTGTGCTTGTGATATCACCTTCTGATGCAACTGGCTCAACCTGTACAACATCTGTAACCACTTCTGCCTGTGAAGATGATGCAAATAAATCATTACGTGAAGATGTGCTAACATCTCCCAATACCGGATCAGCATGTCTGTCAAACTCATCATACAAGTTTCTGCCTGTCATAGGGAAGGTACTTCGATCCTTAGGCCTATTAATCAGGCTCTTTAACCACGTACATGCCATAGGTGACACATTCCTCTCTTTTGTCCAAACATGCCATAAATCTTCTGCCAAAAGTTTAGAAATTTCATCCTTCTCCTCAAACAAAATTGTGAACATGATAGAGTGCATTGATGCTAATACCTCGCTGGAATGAAACTCATCCAAAATATTCCAAAATGTGTTAAACATTCTGCGAATGTCATCAATACAACCTATTGACAACATAATGTTTTCAAACCTACACCATGCAAATACTTCAAGTAATCTTGCCCTCTTTGTGAAATGAGGGTCCCTGATGTCATCCAACCTTTCGAAGCTTTTCACCATGGCATGAAGTACCTCTCTCATAATTTGATCATCATAAGAATTAAAGCCAGCTATTATCCTCATGATTTCACTAATGCAAGAGAGAGCTGCAAGTCTTACCACCTCATCATGATGTCTCAATAATCGGGGCTTCACCAAAGAACCAAATACTGGAGATAAAGCTGTTTTCATAGCATAGGAATCTGACTGATCAACCTTGCCTAAATAAGTTTCCAGCTCCTCCAAAGTTCTTAGGAAGTCCTCTGTTCGCTGAAATGGACGATCTAATGTCTTCAATGCAGTGTGCATTCTCTCTTTCAATTCCTTGTCTCCTGTTAAAGCCATGCTGATAGTTGAATTCAATCTGAAATAACCCAATCAGGTTGGCAGGAAACCGCTCTGATACCACTGTAATGACCCGTACTATATAGGTCACTTAAATCCTCAAACTGAACTTAGGCAATTCGTCAAACACTTGGCATGTAACTGAATAGAGCTGGAATAGTACGAATCGTTGTGCAACAAATCCACAATAAACAGTGCCAAACAGATATTTGCATATATTTATTCCAAAATGAAGAAGTCTATTACAATTTCAGAATTTATGGACCTTGGTGTCTAATGCAAATGTTGATGGATGATCATATGTAACCTTCAAACATACAGTCCTAAACTGATCACAATAATGGGCTGAACTGAACACCTCAATAACTGATTGCTATCAGTGTATGTAATTCCGAAAATAGTGGACTGGTCAATGCATAAAAACTTATAACTGTTTACAATATCAGATTCTCATGGACTACATAATGCAGATTACAATGTATTAACCCTTGCCAAAACCTTATAATGCTAAGGGATGAACAATGACCAGTTCAGATTGGATAATATATGACAGGTGTATCAACAGCGAATTAATGACTGTTTATAATATCTGATTTATATGACTGTCACTACAATATATTTGCATCAGATGAAACCCTAGTTACATAAGCGAATGCAATGAGCAATGTCCAATTATTAAAAACAACAATTCTGAGACTGTTTGTAATTGCCAATTCTGATCATATACTAGCAGTGACTGTAACAGCAAGTTTACATAAAAAATTGACAAACTTTCGAAATGCAAGAACCTGATTTTGGATGCCCCTTGGAGGCCTGATTTTAGTTGATGAAGACCACTGCTGTAAACCCTCAACCGCACCCCCAAACAGATTCATAAACACTGCTGTAGCATCCAACTGGCTGGCCGTACCCAGGCCGTACTGTACTGTCCTGGGGCGGCTGCAATATAAAATAAATGCCAATGTTTTGAGACCCCAAATTTGTATGGAAAGGGGCGCCTAGGGCAGTATAATAGCCCTACCAAATTATAAATTCATCCGCCAAGCCAAGTCTGAGATATGAACAAAAACGTTGGTCCAAAACCCTGGACTGGCAGTCTGAAAAATATGCAAAATTGTCTTCAAACCCTTGCCAAACGCTTCACCAATGCAAGAGCAAATCTGAATCCCTTATTTCAACCAAAAACAAATCATTACAACGAAGTCTGCTTTTTCGAATTGCTTTTTCGGATTTGCTTTTTCGAACTGCTTTTTCGGATCTGCTTTTTCGAACTGCTTTTCCGGATTTGCTTTTTCGAACTGCTTTTTCGGATCCGCTTTTTTCGGATTGCTTTTTTTCAATCACCAACAAACCCTTACAACAATTTCTCAATGAAGCCCAAGTGAGATGGCTGAATACCAACTCCTCAATGCAACAATTCAAGTGATATTTCACACCCTCAAAGTTGCCAATCCAAGGGAGTGATTCGTTCCCAAAGACTGAATACTGATTTGCAGATCCAAACCCACAAATGTCTTCACAATGAAGAAGTAAAAGAGATATCATAAACCAAGCATGTCCAAATGAGAGGCCTAGCCCTCTATTTATTCACTTTTCCTGGAACTTCTAGAACTCTCCTTTATAAAATCTCATTAAAAAGCACTTTTTATAATAAAATAATATTATAAATCAAAAAGTGCAACTCAACTTAAAATTAGAACATGTAGGCCCCGATAACTTATAATAATAAAATATAACCTCTTAAACTTCTCCAAAAGCCAATATAACCATCTGATCTGCAAAAATGACTCTCTCTCTCCACCATTTGCCTACGAGAGTCGGGGATAGGCAAATTCGGCACGCTAAACGAGGTCAGCCAAAATGGGGACATGACAACTTGACAAGTGCGAAATCCGCACTTGCCACGTACAAGGTTGTACTTAACTAGTACGGAATCCACACTTTCCAAGTACAAGCAAGATTCCCCCCCCCCCCCCGCCCTTCACTTTCATGCCTTCAAGTGCAAGAGTTTCAAGTGAGAATTCAAGGGAAATGGCAACAAATTGAGGAGAGAAGTTAGGGATAGCCAACACCTTGTACTTGACAAGAGTGGAATCTGCACTTGCCATGTACAAGGCTGTACTTGACTAGTGCGGATTCCACACTTGTCAAGTACAAGCAGAGTCCAACCCCACCATGAAATTCGTCCCTTGTTGCTAAAGAAAACTTACCCTCTATATTGTGTTTCCTCATGAGTTCGGCCATTTTGATTTACAACCAAGCCTTTATCCCATGGAAAACCAGAATGTGAATCAGATCTGCGGTGGTGAAAGAAAAGAAAATCAAGTCTGAAATGGAAAATTATGTTTTGATGCTGGTTTGCGAGTAATGTTTCTTTCATCTAGGTGTCATGTTGAAATCAATTTGACAATGTTCTAATCTTATTCATGATCATCTCTTTACAAAACTAAATACAATTCCCTCCTTTGTTTTGCAAGGTAACTATGAAAAGAGTTGGCTTAGAAAGCCAAGATTTGTGACAAGAATCCAAGCATAGGCGGCTCCCACTCCAAGACTTAAGCAAGGGCAACATGAAGATGAAATAAAATAATCAAAGTTACAAAGACAAAGATTATCATAGACTTGAATTCCCTCTAGGAATCCAAATTCAATTGGATCAAGAGCAATAATCCAAGTACATGAAAGGCTTCACCATTTCAAGGAGATTATGGCCAAGAAATCAAGATTCCAAGAAAACAAGTTATACAAAAGGAATATTAAGGCAAATATCAAGGTAATTGCATCAAGAAATATTTCAAGTGCAAGATTCAAGAACGTGGCAATGAGAAGGTTTCGAAGAGTAGAAGAAATCCTTGAGATGAAACAACTTGGGCAGTCACAATCAATCCAAGGATTGATAATGTTGAGTATCATACTATCAAGAGATATTTCTATTTTCACCAAGAAATCAATCAATTTATGAGATAAGCATGTTGAGGTGGTGCATAATCATCTTCCACCAATCAGAAAATTTTAGTTGCACGTGTCCAAAATGGTCCAATCATATTATGCCGAGTGTACATGAGGAAGACATCATGTCTCTACCTAACCTATTTTCTCATTGGCTTTCAAACGCATTATAATTTTCTCATTAGCCCACAAGGTGCTGCCTTTATGTAATTGGTCAAGCATTTAAAGCTTGTAGCTAGTAGTTGGATTAGGGCATTGTTGAAGAAATCTCGGCCCTTGATCTTGAATTGATCTTGGCCCTTCATTGTAATTGAACAACTATAAAAGGCCAAGGCCTTCTCATTTGTAACTCATTAGACTAGAGATAGAGTAGAGTAGGAGAGAGAGACTTGTTGTCATAATGCTATCAAAGTAATTGTTAAATGATTGTTGGTCTTCATGGTGGATTACTTGTGTTGCTTTGCAGTATTGCATGGTTTCTACATTTCCTCACTTATATTAGAATTTCATTTCACATTGGTCAAAAATAGTGTTTAGTTGAATGGAAAATATTTTGGATGCATCTTTGTTGAACTCACATAGACCAAACCACTAGCTACTTGTTGATTGTAAGTTTGCCTTATGTAATCAAATGACATACTTATGAGCTTTGCTTTGATTATTGTTTGCACATTGATATGCATCGATGGATGGTGTTAATGGAATGGAGATAGTTCGAACATCTTACATCTACCTTAGGAGATCGCACTAGCTTGGTTGATGTGGATAGCTAACTAAGTCTAGTAGAGTCACAAAGGCATTCATCATCTCTTGCATTCTAAGAGTAGAATAGATTTCTTAACCCTTTTCCCTCTACAGTTCATTTGGTTGAAAGTGTTTGAAGCAGTTGATATCCATTGAATGAACAACATAAGTCCCTTTGTGATAACCAACATATCACATCATTACAACTGAGTAAAGTCCACAATAAAGAAGGAACCTTGGGGTTGTCTCATTTGATCACACAATCCATATACATTGTTTAGCATATGAGCATCCTTATTCAAAAGAGAGTTGAAAATTTCGTGTTTCGTTTGGAATACTAGGTATTTGATTTTGCATGTTGTAGTGGCATAAAACTCACATCAACAAGTCCTCTCTACACAATTGGATTGAAGTAGGGGGCATTATAGTCATCCCTCCCCGAAATTGTTTGTCCTCAAACAATTCCAGATTTGGATGTTGAAGAATCTACTCTCCTCATGCAACATCTTCTGGTGGCAAATCTTTCCAATGGACCAAGTCCTCCAAAATACTCTTATTTTTTACTTTCTTCTCCTTTAAATCAAGTATAGCCTCCATAATGAGGACCAACTTACCCTCTTCATCCAATGGTTGTGTTGTGAGGTTTTCACACCATCGCCCCATTATGCAAATGGGGACCCCCTCTTTTCTCGCTTGTTGCCTCAAGTTCGGTGATTGAGTAACATTTCAATCAACCAAGTGTTTTGAAGGTTTCAGAGGTGGTATTTTCAGGTGATCAAGTTGCAATTTCAGAATGAGAGAGTTGAAAATCTAGTGTTTATAGGCCATGTGGTGATGAGTTAAATGTAAAATTTTAAGCATATGAAAATTTTGGTTAGTCAGTTTGTCGGAAATGTTATTTATGGGCATATTGTGCAAATGGGGGCCTTAAAACCCCTAGGAGATTGATTTTTTAGGTACAAAACTATTAAAATCCCTTTAAAAGGTCAATTTTTCCTTATAAAAATGCTCAAATAGTCGACATGACTGACTTTAAGTGTGATTCCTTCAATAATTCAACATTTCCAAAAGATTCAAAGTGATTGGAGGTCATACTGTAGTCCAAATGCCTTATTTGCGAAATTCTGCAATGGAAAATGGATGAAAAATAGCTATGGAATCCTGTAGTAGGGGGTCGTTTTTCCCCTTTTGAGGCATTTCTGCAGTGAAAAATGGATGAAAAATGGCTAAGTATGGAATCTTGCAATAGAGGATCGTTTTTCCCCTTTTGAGGCATTTCTGTAGTGGAAAATGGATGAAAATTGGTTAAGTATTGAATCCTGCAGTAGGGGGTCATTTTTCCCCTTTTGAGGTAATTTGGGCATGTAATGTGAAATTTGGCTAAGTGTTTAAAGTGACTGCAAGTACAACAATGAAGTGAAGATAAGATCAAAATGTTGTTGCAGTAGTGGATCGATTTTCCTATGGGCTGGCAATCAAGTGATGTATACCGGAAATTGAAAGTGGATTACAAACAAGTTGTGGACTTAGTGAAATTTGGGAAAAAAGTGCAATTGTAGTAGTGGGCGATTTTCCCCAATTGGACATGTTTTATTAATTATTTAATAAAGTAAAGGGAAAATAATAAATTAAAAAGAAAATAAAGTGAATCTTCTAGATGCCCCATAAAGTTTTATCCCACATTGCTTGTGAGAGGCAAAAAGTGAAAGTAATTCCCTTTATAAGAGGCTGTCATAGAGAAAGAAAATACATAACAGCCATTGGAGAGTTTGGAGAAATGATGAAATTTTGAAGACAAGTCCCCAAGGAAGAAGGAAGAAGCCATTGAAGGCCAAAAGGAAGATTGTTGCAAGACAAGAAGACATTGTTTGAAGATCTGAAATTTTATAACAGCCATTGATGAGTTTTTTGCAAGGTGAAAAAATACAGAAAATTGTTGCAGCCCTAGATGGGGCAATTTTTTTGAGGAAAATTGGAAATTTATTTAAATGCAAATTTCTTTTCTAATTTGTTTCTTGACTTAATCGCTTCATTTTTGGTGATCATTTGCAGCCATTACAAGTCTAAAAATGCAGGGAAAAAACATGATAATCTGAAAATACCAAGGAGGGGCAAATTTTTCTAGAATTTTTTAAAAATCATTCGAGCACCGAAGTTGCCCTTTCTTGTTTTCTAAATTGTTGTTGGACAATTCCTCACCATTTGCATTTCATTTCAGTCAAATTAGAGGTAAAATGAAGGAGTTACGAGCAAAAATGTCGAATCTAGGGCTGAAAATCTGAGTTTTCCATGAATTTCCAAAATTTTACTAAGTGTTAGAAACAAGTTTGGATGATCATGGGGAGTCTTGGAAATCATTTTCAGTGTGTATTTTCATCATTTTAAAGACTGACAATGCAAATTACAGTCATGTCCTCAGAAAATCAATCATGCAAGGGTTTGAATTTTACATCTAAAATGCATATATGGGCTGTAATTTGAATTGAAATGCATGTTGTAGGTCTTTGTTCATCATGATAATCATTTGATAGGGGCTACGGGCATGGATCAAACTTGTCGTAGAAGGTTTGGGGGCTGCATACAGTCATATGTTTTACTTAGTCATTTTTGCCTGAAAAAAAAAAAAAATGCCATGCAATTACAACTTTGAATGTATGCACACTAATCATTTCACGACATATCTTTTTTTTGGTTAAGTATAATGGTGCCTTGCATTACAGTAATTACATACATAAATATTAATTTTGAGCTTCATACAGGATGGCGGAGACTAAGGGTGCATCAAGACAAGAGTTATACAAGAGGCTATCCGAGGGATTCTATCCAGCATCCACAATGATTTCAAAGTGGGGAAGACTTACAGATACAAACATGGAACACTTTGACATGACGGGATTAAAGAGAAGAATGTATAGATATAAAGATCATTTGCCATCCAGGATTTGTAGCAAATACAGTAAAGCGTGGACTTTACCAGGCAACAGGATTCCCAATAGCAATACAATGTAGTGAATTGATCCTTGAATGCCCCAAACATTATGACTCAAAAACAAGAACAATCAGAATAAAAGGAAAGGTGTATGCATACATAAGCGAAGAGGCACTACGGGAAACCTTTGGGATCCCGTACTACAGCAGGATGCACATGCTACCTGTTGATGCAGCTAAGGAGATGTTTCAGTTAAAGCCAGATGTGTGCAAAGGGATAATCTACAAGAAATGGGCTGAAGGCAGAATTGGAATCAGTGTATTTCAGAGGCATAAACTCTCTTGAGAAGAGTCATTTGAATGGTTTCTTGGCACTTATGTCTCCTGTGAACAATTTACATTGGCGTACTACAGAATGGGATACTACATTGGATAACTGCATGGAAAGATTGGAGATCATTGAGCTACAACACAGCACACTCCCTGGTATTGACATGATTGAACTTAGAGCGATTTTGCTCAAGTTTTTGGAGTTTGCAAAGAGACAGAAAGAAAAAGGGATAAGCTTATTGGATGATATGTTTGATGACTAGGCGTTCCTCTTTCTTCCTATTGGTTCACAAGGCCTTTGAGTTTTCGCATTGGCTAGTTTCATTTTGCTTCTTTCCTATTGGATACTTCGGATGCCCTAATTAGGGTTTGTAATGAATTAATCTGGGCCATCGGTTTTGCCTCTTAATCTTGGCCATTCATTGTACTAGACGGGTTCCTATATAAACCCCACCCCTCTCATTTGTAAGGGAGGTTGATTGAGAAACTGTTGCTTATATAATGCCAAATTTGCTCTACTTTTCATTGTTGTGAATTTGCATGATGAATGGTTATCAAGTTTGCATTATTGCATGATTATCTTCAATTCTCAAAGTTAGAATAGAATTTTTTTATTTTTTTTCAAAGTTAATAGAAATAGATTAAATTGCATGAGTAAAGGTAGAAGTAAGAATATGAATAAATTGTGTGGTTACATTAGTGGATGTTTGATTGGATTTCAATACACTAGGCCACTAGCATCCTTGTTGATTTGATAGGGAAGCCTTGTGTGGTACACTAGTTATTTGCACTTAAGTTCAGTTGGCATTGGATCTTCAGTTTGTACTTGTGTTGAATTGAAGTAAAGGTGTTGATATGAAAATCATTTGATTTCCTCTTAAGCTTGCACTTGGTGAAGTTGATGTCGCAGATAAGACTCCATCATAGTTGAATCCTAGTCCATCCATTAATCTTTCCATCCACAGTTAGAAGCAACAGGAGTTTTAGAGTTAGAGTTTAAAGAGCAAAGTTAGAAGTAATCTATAAAGGAAGAAGCAATAGAGTACACATCCCAAAGCTAAGACCCATCACCAATGAACAAATTGTAATCTTGAATGAACTAGCGTAAGTCCACCAACGTGATTATCAGCAAATCACATGATTTTAACTGAGTTAGTATCCACGGATGTAAGGAACCTTGGAGTTTTTTCATGTTCTTCATGAATATTTACTTTTCAAGAGAGGATTGAGTGTTTGGTATTCCTATCAGGTATTCAATTGCTACAAGTTATGTAAGTGGAACAAAACTAACATCAACAGGTTGTAACTTAGCAAAAGGTAAAATGTGTTGTCCTAGTGCCTTCTTAAGGCATGAAGCATAAAACACATTACAAATTCTACTATGTTCTAAAAGCTCAAGCTCATAAGCAACTTGCCTAATCCTTTATATGATCTTGTAGGCCCATAAAACCTTTCTTATGACTTTTTTGCACCACTCCTCTTAAGTGGGGATTGTTTGTAGGGTTGCAGCCACAAGAAAACTAGGTCTCCAACATCAAATGTCCTCTTTGTGTTGAGTTTGTCTACATACATCTTTTGTTGATTTTTTATCCCATTAAATATTTTCTTTCAAAGCCTTCATAATATTTTGGTTTCCTACATCCAATCTCTAGTTTGTGGTGCTTTTCTATCAACAATAACTAAGTCTACAAAAGATGTAGCGGCATACCCATACAATACCCTGAAAGGTATCATGCCTATACTCATGATGAGTGGTGTTGTAGCAGTGCTCTCCTAAATAGAACCATTTGACCCGAGCCCTCTAATGTCCTAGTACATAGTTTCTTAAGTATCCTTCAACTCACTTGTTAATTGTTTATGTCTAGCCATTTGTTTGAGGGTGAACACTAGTGCTCGAAGCCAATGCTACTTGTTCCATTCTGAATAGCTTCTTCCAAAACACACAATAACTTGTTGTCACGATCACTAACAATGATTTTAGGCAACCCATGCAGCCTAAACACCTATGAAAAAAAATATCTACAATCTGGGTGTCTTATAAGATATAGTGTAAAAGTGAGCATACTTGATCAATTTGTCCACCATAACATATATACAATCCTTACCCTGCATTATGGGTAGACCCGTGATAGAATCCTTTGATATGTTCTCCTAGTTCTAATCAAGAATAGGCAAAGGCTGCAACAAACCCACAAGGAAAGTATGCTTAGATTTGTTCCATTTGCAAATTACACACGCCTGAATGCATCTAAGGGCATCATTTTTCAATCCCTTCCAAGTAAATCTCTCTCACCTGCCAACACAACTAGCCCTAATGGCATGCTATAGGCATATTTATGAGTAGCCCTAGAGATCTTTGATTCAAGTATCAAATAAATTTTGTCCTTATGATAACTAATATCATCTAAAACCTTCAATCTATCATCCTAAATCTTGCCATCCAAAATCTTACAAACCAAGGTATTTTTAGATTACTTAACCAACAAATGAGGCCTTAGAATCATTTAACATCTCAGATATAGAGCATAAAGTGGGTCTCCTAGACAAAGCATTTGCTACTACATTTTTATTGCCTTTGGCATATTCAAAATCAAAGCCATAATATTGTATTTTTCTTACCTACTTTTGTTGACATTCATTCAAGTCTGCCTACTCAAGGAAGTATTTCAAACTGTTATCAACTATTCTTACTAGAAACTTTCCTCCAACCGAATGTCTAAACTTTACCAATGCATGTGTGATTGCAAGCATTTCTTTATAGCTAGTATATCGCCTCTTTGTATCTCTAAGCCTCTGACTCTCAAAAGCTATTAGGTGCTTATTTTGCATAAGCATAGCTCCAATTCCCTCTCCTAATGCATCACATTCTAAAAACAAGTGTTGACATAAATCGAGGAGAGTTAACATTGAGCAAGTGCTCATCACCTTCTTAAGTCTGTCAAACACCTTCTAAGCTATACCTTTCCACAAGAATGATCCTGTTTTAGTTAAATCTGTCAAGGCTATTGTTAGCTATGAAAATCTCTTAACAAATCTCTTGTGGTAGCTATACAACCCAAGGAATCCTCTCAAGTGTGTCAATATCTTCGATGGAGACCAATCAAGGATGGTATGGATCTTTTCCTAATCAACTCTAACTCCATTAGCACCAATCACATGTCCCAATTATAAAATTTATGTCATATCGAAATCACACTTGGAAGCCTTAACAAATAGTGATTGTGCTTCCATAATACCCAATACCTCATCAATGTGTTGAAGGTGATCTTCCCACGTCTTCTTGTAGATTACGATGTCACCAAAGAACAAGAGCAAAAAATTCAGAAACTACTTATCATATACATGATTCTTATAGTATTGGAATTTAGCAAGAGCATTGATCAATTTGACAGGCATGACCAAGAACTCATAATGTCCACTTTAACTCAGATCTAATAGTACTCCGGTCTAAGATCAATCTAGGAAAACTAAATAGTCCCATGAAGCTCATCAATGAGCTCATCAATCTTGGGAAATCTTATAAAGTGCATAGTAGTATATGCACATTCTTGTAGTCTCATCCTTCTTTTTGACCAGCACTATAGAATAAGAAAAGGGACTAAAACTAGGCTTGATGTGCCCCATATCTAGCAGCCCCTTGATGGCTTTCTCGAATTCATCATGTCTTTTTAGATGACAGTAGGGTGTAGTGATTACAGGCTTAACTATCTCCTATAATTCAATAACATGCTCAATACCTCTCTCTAGTAGCCTACGCGAAGGAATGTCAAAGAAAACCACATTGTACTTATCTAATAAGGATTAAATATCCACGTGAGATGCTTTCTTTCCATCTAGGTCCTTTGTGGAAATAAAACATTGGGCTACACAAGCTACATGACCATGGTGAAAAATGCTCTCCATCCTCTTAGAAGTTATGATCCTTAGTGCAACTTTAGACATCCTACGAAGAACAACTTTCTTCCCATGCACACTGAACTTCAACTCTATTGTCTAGAAGTTTTGAGAATACTTCCCAAGTGAATGCAACCACTTAACTCCAAAACAACATTTTTTTCTCTAATACGAACCACATCAACTCAGCCATGTATATGTCAATGCATTTTCAGCCTATGATCGGTGAGAATCTTGTCATCTATGCTTTATTGAGTTAATCCTTGTACTCATAGTGGTTCATACTTCCAATCAAATAATAAATCAGCTTGGTTTCAGAAGTATACTTCATTTTTATGCGCTATTGTAATGCATCTTATTCCCATCTTGTAAGCCCCGGATGTAGTACCACTGGAGGAAACATTTGTATGCATTTCATTTTGTAGAGCTTGATGGTTTGCCACCAGTTTATACGCATATCATGTTGATAGGTCTTGGTCAGTTCACTACTAGACCCAATGTATTTCATTAGCCTGTTTTGGCACTGAACAAGCTGATGGAATCAATCATTTGGGTTTGAACCAATCTTGCCAATGGATCACATTAACACATGCTGTTTGTTAAAGAAGTGTTGATTGAGGTCAGTTGTGTCGCCACTATGGTTGGCTTTCCATCATTTCATTCTATGTGTAGACATTGTAGTTACTAGTGCAGCAAAACACTGTATGCTCTCACCTTGCCACTACAAGATGTAGGTAATTAGAAAGCGCGGAGGCATTGCATATGAATTTTATATCTGAAAGTTATCAAAAAAAATATAGGGTGGTTTATTACCCCACTTGCCTTATTTTTCCTCTCAAAAACTTGTTTTTTACCCTTATTTTTCACCTCAAATCTAATTTATTTTAAAATATGATCAAACAACTTTTAATTCCTTGGTTTCCACCTTCCATCTCTGTCCTCTTTCTAACCATATAATGTACCATTTAGAGTCCATTTTGTTGATCTTTTTCACCTTCCACCTCATCTAATTTTTGAACCCCTAATCCACTTATTTTCTACATCTCACTTTCTTTGTTAACTTTACCTATTTCCCCTTAATTCTCTGATTTCTATCCCTCTATCTCAATTCTCTTTCAACCCATATCAATTTCAGTATTTGCACTAGTAATCATTTAATATAAGATAGAATAAATTCATAAATTATACCTCATAAGGTTAGATTTCCAACATGACCTCTGCTTTGGAAGGTGGATCCATTCTCAATGGCTCTAATGCTATTCTCTCAATTTCTTTCTCATCTTCTATCTCTTGGAGATCTCTTCTCCCTTTTTGTCATCACCAACATATATTGATGAGAACATTTCAAATAACACAAATATGCCAACTTCCATTGTAGCAAATATACCTATGAACACAAATTAATGGTATTCTAAGAAATATCATACCTAACGACATATATTTTGATTTGAGTGATAGAACACATGAATGAATAAAAAACATCAATGGATTGTTATAAATTATAATGGTCAATAGTCAATACCTTAGTTGCCACTTTGCTTCAATAAATCTTCTGTCTCCTTTCAACCCCTGCACAAAGATATTTAACCTTATTGGTATAAGAATTTCTGTATCTACTATCTACACACATATATTGTCGTAAACTTAAAGGACAAAAAAAGTTTTAATATTAGCTGGGAATAGATGATTAAAGTGATATTTGTGAATTTAGAGGCAAAGATAGAGTACCTAACTACACGAACTATAGTTAAGAAATAAATGTTATGCAAATTTTGGTCACTGAAGGTATAGGGACCAATTCATCATGTTCAAAGGAATGTCTCAGGTGTATAAAAGGTCCAAGACCTTATGTGGTTTGACTCCACACCTTGTGGTGTCAATCCTACGCAATACTAATGTTGTAGGTGGAACTGCTGTGTAAAAATGTGTATGTTTCTACAGATAGATACATATCTATACATACTATATACATATGTATATATATTGATTTTAAAATACAGAGGAAACTGTTATCTTGTTGAGGGAAATTTCGGTAGACCGCCATGCCTTTTGAGTAAGTCTGCAAACATAGGAGAGGTGGGTTTCTTAAGCAACAACATGAAAAGATTCTTGGGCTTTTGGGGGGGAGAAGAAGCTCAATAGCTATACAATAGAAACGATTCATATAGAATAAAAAAAATAATAGATTGAAAGAGAGGACACAATCTCTCATAAATCAGAAAAACCTTTCAAATATATATATATATATATATATAATGGGTGCTATTGTTATCATGTGAGAATTAGCTTGTCAAGGTATACCTGCATTAATTAAAGTAATTGCTTTGGTCAAAGTTGTATATTCAAACTGTTGTGTAGTTAAATGTTTGAGTTTTTCTCTCTGTTACACCATAGTGTTAAAAGACATTGTGTTTATACATGGTTACTTGTTGAGAATGAGGCAGAAATGCATTCATGTTAGTAACATCATGATAACACCAATTTTAATGCATGTTGGCTATGGTTGCCTAGACCATTCATGATGGATCGGGCTTCTCCTATTGAGTAGCAGGGGAAGCTTATTGCTTCATGGTAAGGTGGAAGTCATTCCGCTGATACTCTCTCTCCTTCAGGTTTGTGAATGAAAATTTTCAACAAAAAAAAAGATTCCCAACTAAAGACTTTGTCACATTGCAAATATGTACTATTTATTAATCATGAACCAAAACTATGGTGGTAAAGGGTTCTGTTCTTGTTGAAATTCATCAATATATCCAATGTAAATGTTGGTCACTATTGAAATGAAAACTTTGTAGTCGTTAAATAACTCATTGAGATCATGTGTGTAGTTACATTAATAAATAATCCATTATTGTTTATTCAACTACATGAAAAATTGTTAATGATGCTTAGTGAAGTATATGAAAAATTGTTAAATAATCCTTGTGAGTTCTACAAACACTTATGGGATGCTATAGGTCCTAACCTGCACAAAGTTTACCTCGAGGCCTTTCACAATAAAAGTTTAGGTTCTATCATAAATAAAGGGAACATCAAATTCATACCTAAAGCTGGCGATCCTGAGGATATCTGCAACTGGAGGCCCATCACCTTGCTAAATGTCTCCTACAAGATAATTGCCAAAGCCTTAGCTCTCAAGATCAGGCATCTCCTTCCGCTTATTGTTCGCCCTGAGCAAACTAGTTTCATTAAATCCAGGTATATCCTTGACAACATTATTGCTCTCTGGGAAGGGATGGAGTGGGCTTAGCAGTCTAAACAGTCCACCTTATTTCTCAAGATTGATTTTGCTAAAGCCTATGACCGCATTGAATGGCCTTTCATTCTTGCCATGCTCCAAGCCCTTGGCTTTGGTCCTAATTTCTTGCAGTCTGTGGAGATGCTTTTTGGTGATGCCTCTACGTGCATCACTATCAATGGGTCTCAATCTGATACCTTTGGGCTTTTTAGATCCATCAGGCAAGGTTGTCCGCTGGCTCCTGCATTATATGTGCTCGCTGCTGAAGGTTTTGGTTACTTGCTTGCTAAATCTATCTCTTCCGGTTTAGTTCGGGGTATTGCTCTTCCTGAATCTTCTTCTCAGCTTGTTAATGGTCACTTTGCTGATGACTCCTTCCTCACTCTCATTGAGGATGAGGAGAATATCTCTAATGCCTTACAGTGTCTGGACACCTTCTGTCAAGCCTCTAGTTCGGCTATTCAGTGGCATAAGACCCTCTGCTTCAGACAGTCTTTTCTGCCAGCTCCTCCCTGGCTTGCCAAGTATGACTGGAAATGGGTCCAGCATGGGGAAGTCTTCCATTTCCTGAGCATTCCCTTTGCCTTCAATGGCTCCTTTGTGGACTTATGGAATGTTGTGATTGCCAAGATCGAGAAAAAGCTACAATATTGGATTTGCAAGCCCCTCTCGCTTGCTAGGAAATTCCAGATTTGCTCCAAAGTCCTGGCTGCTACTCATGTTTATTATTCTTCTTGTTGGGCTCCTTCCAAAGCCTCGTATCTCAAGCTGGAGCGCCTTCTCAGAGACTTTCTTTGGGCTTCTGGAGCCAACAGCCATGGGTTCCATAGAGTTACGTGGGAGTATTGCTGTCTTCCCAGAGACTCTGGTGGCCTTGACCTTCTCTCCACTCAAAAGCAAGGGCATGTTCTTTGTGCCAAGTGGATTATTTGTGCTCTCACTGGCGATGAGGCCTGTAAGATCCTTGTTAGGAACTGCATTTCTTCAGGTTTCCCTATTCACAGGCCTGCTTGGAAGGGCATTGGCCTACAGACTCTTCTCATTATGAAGGAGTATGTTTAGATTCAGGGCACTTTCATCATTAAGAGCATTTGGAAAGCCTGGAAAGCTATTAAGCCCTGGCTTCAGTGGGATGGCGATCGCTTTCGCAATGGGCTCTCTTTCAATCAACAGAACCTCTGGTGGTCCCCGTTGTTTGCTATTCAAGGCATCCCTCTGGCTAAGACTCAAGGGGCCAGTGCTCTGAGTTTTTTCAAACATGGCATTCGGACTCCCAAGGATCTCTTCTCCAGGCCACTATGAGTCTCCGCTCTTGGGAGGATATGCAGGTGCAATACCGCTTGGCTCACACAGATCATCAGACTTTTGATCTATTTGTTTCCGTTATCCTTGATAATTTGCTTCATAAGCTTGGCATCTAGTCTGTTTGGCCCTGGTGGAAGGATTGGAAATGGTATCCGGCCACTCCTTTCAGCAATTACAGGCCAAGATTGGGATATAGATGGTTGTCTCCTCATTTTCCCATGGTGGATATTCTTAATCAGAGATGGCATCTTCATTCCTCTACTTCTCACTGGAGCTCTCGCTTTCAGTCCGTCTGGGCTGCCATTATGGAGCCCAAGATGGCTCTCTTTGCTTGGTGTCTGCTCTTCCAAGAGCTTCCTATGGGACCTAGGCTTAAACATCTGGGTGTTCATGACCCTTGTTGTCGGCATAAATGTTATACGGGTGTAATAAAGTTATGTGTTAATCTTGGCAGTTAGTGACCGAGACCGTTACGACGCGACGTTTGGTCGTGACCCTTTGGGGATTATATGTATACACTTGTTCCTGTGTTGTGGACACGATTGGATATGTACAAGTTCTTATGATTATGAATGAAATAGCCTATTGTCTTCTATGTTGCGTACTTAAATATCTGATTGTGTTTACGTTTCTGTTTGTTACCCCACGAGGGTAAACAACCCTCGGTGTCCCTTTTGTGGCCACCTGAGACTTTCTTGCACATCTTCTGGTTCTGTAGGGGAGCTCAACAGTATTGGCAGTGGATCCATGGTTTTTTCAAACCCTTCAGGCCCGAGCCTTTTTCTTGGCATATGACTGTTCTGGGGGATTCTCCCAGACTTCCTTCCAAGTTTACCCAGATTTGGCATACTTTCAGGATGGAGATTTTGTTCACTCTTTGGAAAGATAGGAACACTGTTCTTTTTTCTCACAACTTGCTTGATACAAATGTTGCTCTGTATAACAGGGCTTGCATATGTAATAATGTCATGATGCAGATTCAGGTTCAAGCTAATAAGGTGGCTCTGGAGGTGGCTCACTTCAGGAGCTGCTCAATCATTGGGGCAACGCTCCTTGCACGGTTGCCAGGGTGCCTCCTGATGCCATTTTTGTAGAAGGTACCCCTCCCAGAGGTCGCCGCCGTGGGCGCAGCTCTTCGGCTTGCTGCTCTCACACCCCGCGGTCGTAGGATCCCTGCCACCACTCTCCTAGAGGTGGCGACAATGGCTGGCGGCGCCACTCAGCTTCTCCGCCTCACCGCACCTCTGGGTGGGTCTCCGGCCCCATCTCAGCCTGCCCCTCCTGATGCTCCTGGTACTATCGTGGCTCTGCTTGGCCTCTTGCCACTTCCTCCAAGTTCCCCCGCCTGGCTCTGGCTATTTCTCCGCCTAGGGCGGAAGAGAAAGAAAAAGATGCAGAAGATGATGGTTGGTCGATTCCCGACCCTCCTGTCAATCCCAATGATGTTTGGGGTTCTGATGATAAAGATCCTCCTCCTTTTGGCACTGCTCTTGCAGCTTGACGGCTTTATGCCTTTTTTTTTTATTTATGAATAGTTGTTAACGTTTCCGGCTGTTGCCGAGTGAACTCTGCTAGGCGATTTTTATGTTCCCCAGCCCCTTTTTTGTGAATATGTAACTGTAATATTTTTAATAGAAAAGGCATTATTCATCAAAAAGTATATGATTAGTTTGAAAATTATATGTTTAACCTTCATTATGCCAATAAATAGTATTATTGTATTCTAATATTGATTCATTCTTATTGTTGGAGATGGTGTTCAACTTTAATATAACATGATTTATATTATGACACATGTACAAGCCATGACAGTTTGTGTGGTCTCAAAGGCCTAAATTTGGGCAAATTAAAATGCTAACAAAGATTATCCCAAAATAGAGAGATTTATCAAACCAAAAAAAAATCCTACGCAGTAAAGCTTGTTCCTAAAAATTGAATCTGAATTTCTTCTAGCATTGGTTGCTTAACAGAAAATATTCTTCACCGAGAAAAATAAATTGCTCCATATCCTTGGATCTGTAACATTACTCCTATCCTACATCATATAAATGCAAAGAAATTTCATAAAGTTTGTGCTCTTTTTCTTACAAGTCTTGTTGATTATCAACAATGATATTAGTGGAAATTTTTTTGTATGTGGTTTAGAATAGAGTCCATTACGACAAACCTGTTCAATGCTAGAAAGCAACAAGGATGGATTCTCAAAAAACGGGACCAGCAACTGCAAATTCCGTTGATACAAATCCTTTCCTGCACATCTTAAGAAATGCATCCCCTTCAAAAGAAAATATTACAAAAAGTAAAATAGCAATAAACTACAGTTCTGTTTTTAATGCAATAAAAATATAAATTTGTACGTGATTAAATACTTCTCTTCATTAAAAGCTACAGATGATACTTTTTTGAAAAATATTGCTCTATGCTGTATTCTTAATTTTTTCCAATATAACAACAGTATATGATTTTTTTTTAAATAATATTCTTGAAAAAATTAACCAGTCTATGCCCACTAAGGTACAGGGATCATAACCATCAACGTCAGACAAGAATGAATGTTCGAGTAGTTCAAGTTTATATTGAATCTAATACTTTAGTCTATCCCATAAATTACAAGGCTATATTGACTACCTAATCTCATCGGAGCTTCCCATCAAAGTATATTTTCCAGAAGCATACTGAGTCTTCTTTAACTCCTAATCATGTTCTTATTTAACACCTGCATTGTCTAGATTGTTAGCAGATTGAGATTTGACAGCCTAATTCTAAAGGAACTCTATCATAACAGATGTAAGAACCCCTGCGAGTTCTGACTCTGACAAACACTGGATTGCTTCAATTTAGTATGTTTGACATTTTGTCAAACACTTTGCAATAAGTTCTGATTTCTGAATATATATATATGTTTGATTTGAATGATTTTGCAATTCTAAATCATATACCAATGCATGAAATTCAAACTAACTTGCAACTATGCACAAATGTGATGTCCCCTTCAAGCTAGTGACATCATGCTAGCTAATGGTTAGCCTATCAGTGGACCCTTGTAGGCTAGTAGACATGGATAGGGGGTCAGTAATGGCACAGGGGAGGTATGATCTTCTAATGGTTCAGTTTTGGCAGAGCTGAGTGTTCTTAGTTGGCTTGTGAGATAGTTTTTGGTTCACTTATTTGGATTCTGCTCTGTTTGGCAGAAATGGCTATTTTTAGGCTTATTTTGGAGCTATAGAGATGGACCCCTGCTATTTTTAGAAATACCTCATGGTCACATGGAGAATATTTTCACTAGCTCCCAGTTCAAACGGCTTGATCAAATTCACAATATTATGGGAGTTATGACATTTTTCGTGGCAAAGTATTAAAGAAGAATAATTATTTAATATAAAGTTATATTATAACTTTATATTAAAATCACTTAAGTTGAGGGTCTTAACATCATGAGAAGGGGGCCAAATTTATTAATAATTTGTTTGATTTCCTCCTAAGTCTAAATGATAAAATAAATCATTAATTTAATGTTTATAACATTAAATTGTAATTGCTTGAGAGAAATCGCAATTCCTGCTTTTTGGGTGCAATTTAGACTTGGAAGGTTATATATGCTTAGCGTGAGAAGAAAAGGGCATCCAGTTTTCATTATTGATAAAAATTTCTTCTACTCTTGAGCTCTGAGAAAGGGTTTGACAGTGCGGCCATTGGAGAACGTAGTTCTTTTGTGTGTTCATCATTTGAGCCAGTGAGATATCTAGTGAATTTGATATCCAGCGGAGGTTTCATCCAGAGACTTCTATTGTGCTTCAGCGGAGATTTACTTCAGCATTTACAGCATTGATTTACAGTTTCAGAGAAGTGGGGTTGCAGACAGTACGCCATCATTCTTCCAGCGTGAGTAGAATACTACAGCAGGCATCATTTATGCTGGGATGCAGTTATGCTAGGAAAGTGTGATTTTCATCAATAAATTCCCAGGTTTTTAATGTGTATTGAATCCAATCTTATTTGTTGTTATTTATTCAGATATTATCATTTGTAATGAGTTTGGCTCAAAGGAATTAAATAAGGCAGCAGTAGTTCATTTTCTATTCAGTATTTCAGCGTTATGTTATTTGCTTTTTATGTCAAAAACCCTTGCAAAAAAATATAAAACATTATAAAACCATCAAAACAAATAGTACAACAGCAAGAGCCTGAAAGGGGTTCTTACAACAAATATCACATTTTATTTCAATTCCAATATTTGGAATTATTTACAATGGTCATCAATATGCATTGGGAAATTTATTAATTGCAAAGTATTAAAACCTGGAACTGAATGCTGATTACAATAGATACCACCAATGAAACGTCCTTGCTCTAGGAAGTGAGGCCTAGGCTAAAAAATGTATGAGAGGTGCCCAGGAATCAAAACAAGCCACACAAACCCCAAACACTGCCCTCCAACAGTTTTCTGCTGCACTATAAAACCTATGGCAAACTATATCTCAAAACGTAAGCCCGTTTGAATAGATTGCAACCACTTCAAAAATACAATGCCGAGCCTAGAAAGGAGTCACGACAACCTATAAAGCCCAACACAGTACTCAATTATTATCTCAATCTGCAGTAAATACCAACCTCTACCTCTGTATTGATTCCCTGATGAAAAATGCTGAAACACTTCACACATACAATCACAATTCACTGCACAATTATGGTCTTTAAATAAGACCATCACAAGCACAATTCGCTGGATAGTTTCACCAGTTCAAAGTGCAAAAACACTTAGAAGAATTCGCAATTCTTCCAGCTCTCAATATCTAAAACCCTTGGCACAACTCCTCATCAAATTCACAAATTACAAAGGCACAATAGAATGTTTTTTTCCCTTGCATTGAAAGCATTTATAATTCTCAAATGCAAATAGGCTGGAACCTTCAAGCTTACACTCCACTTAAAAACATAACTTTGCTTTTGAGTGTATTTGCTTTTTGATGTTTTTTAAACATTTAATATATTTGCTTTTATATCCCATGTTGACTTAGGGAAATAATAAATAGATCTACTCCATTTATTATAATGTTCATTTAATGCACTCATTTAAGTCAATTGCTCCCCTTTTAATGAATACTTTATATTACAAATCTTTAATAATTAATTATTAATAAAGAATTCTTTATTAATAATTAATACCTTAAACCTGCGCCAATATACTTAATCCACTTAACCAACTGATGAACTCTGCTAATACCGAGTCCAGGGGCACTGCTAAAAATAACATGGACATAATTGACTTACTATAAATAGTAAGTCTCTCAAACTGAGCCAATTGATGAGTGAGTCAATCACTGCGCACACCATGAGTCCAAGTGCCCCTACCATAAATAGAAACTCCACAAAAATGACTTACTATAAATAGTAAGTCACTAAATAACTGCTTCAGGCAACGATACTGAATCTCAACACTGCCACCAAGTTGTTCAAACACCCTGCTAAAGATGGAAACCCTGAATTTGCCGAAATAGTCACTTACTATAAATAGTAAGTGTGTCGATCTGATCAAACGAAGAGCAATCCTGAACATCCTTGACCACTTGAGTGGGAATAAGTCTTTGGCTCTACCAACTAGACCTTTGAACAACTTTGTTAGCCTATGAGGGTTAGGAAATAGGCTAATCATTTGAAAGATGACACTCACGAAAAAGGGGACATTACAAAGGGAAAGGTATGATAGGGACTAAAAAGTATGGGCTTCTTTCCTCACATCAGACATGATGGCACCAGACTCTGATGACTGACAACATTTTACAGATTTAAGAACAACGAACCCTTATCCATTTCTACAAACAACTTCAACATAGGACAACTACAAAATACTGAGGTGGCCTGGCTTAGATTTGAAACATTTCCTTAAGTAGAGAAGACACTTGTATCACCTTGAGTTGTACCATCACTCCATATATGAGACAAAAAATAGAACACTTCTTGAAGCATAGATGACACATGTATAACCTTTAGCTACATCATCACTGTATGAATAAGACACAAAATAGAAGGTTGATTATGTACCTAATTAAACCTCAGAAAGGATGATAAGATTTTGTAATTTCCCTGGGCAAGATCATTATGCTTAATTTGAGTTGTGCTTTATCATGTCCGATTCACACAAGACTACTGTAACACTATGGTCATAAAATTCAAACATAAAAAGAAAGAACAGAATTGTCCTCCCTCAAAAGATTGAATGGGACCGTATCATGTCTCCATTTGTCTATTTAATAACCCTCACAAGACTGGATTGGACCATATCATGGACCTTTCAGACTAGATTCAATTCACTTGAACATAAGTTGCTCAATTAGAAGTGGGTATAGGTAGGGGTATGTGGTTACAACATGCCAATACCAAAAATGTATTAAAATCATATATACACCTATTTACAGCCTAAAAATAGGAATTGAATTCAGAATACCACATATTGTGTATAGAACAATGAGACTTGTGCTCAGCACTAAGTTGTTGATTCAAGTATGTTGTGAAATCAAGATCGTCCTATAGAGAATATATATGAGTGTTGTACTGAAATAGATTACCGTTATTATTGATCTTTTCACCAGCCATCAATATATGCATTTATATCCTTTGAATAGTCATGTCTGTGAAGAGCCATGACCATATGTGGCTTATGCTACGTAGGGTCATGACCCTTCATAACCGATTGTTAATATTAACTGCATTGTAACATATACAATTATCAACTGATCTTAATATATATATATATATATATATTACCATATCCGATTGTAGCTATATCTTAACACTCCCTCTTAGCAAGAGAGGATTTGACTAGGTGTCATCACAATCCCCGACTTATTCGGAACTGGATTTTAGTGATAACTAAAACATAACTTCATATCAAGATATCCGACACAGCTCGGGACATTAATATAATATACTCATCCTAATAGAAGAGTTATCGCAATCCTCGAACAATTCAGAACAAGATTTAGTGATAACAATCAAGATATTCGGCACATTCCGGGACAACTTAATGTAGTCTAATCTTGATTCACATGTTGTTATAATCCCCGACCAATTCGGAACTGGATTTAACAACTCCAAAAATTCAGTGTCAGGACTAGTGACTACAATACATAGTCATACCTGACACTAGGTTAAGCTATTGTCTAAGTCGTCACCTAGCAATAGTAACCCAACACATATGAAAGATCATCACCTTTCATAATATAACACAAAATGAATGGGCCAATAAAGTCATACATATGACATCCACCTTGACTCTTCTCAGAGGGTGGATCCACCATGGCTCATCCCAGAGAGTGGAAACCAAGACTTCCACCTTAGACTTGTCTATCAAAGACAAGAATCATTTAAGATACAAAATGATGGATCACTGAAGCTGAAACCTTCTTTTCAGTTAAGGCTTTACTCCTCAACATACCAAGGTTATCTGATAGTACACAATCTTCTTTCTAGAAAGGGTTTTGGTAAGAATATTGGCCGTTTGTTCTCCACTGTAATGCATTTGTTTGTACTATCTCATAGTCTTGGTAAATTCTGAGCTTACAAAGAATACACCATCTTGACATGGTACACTCCCTCTGAATTTGTATGACCAAGATCCTAGTGTGCCAACTTAATTTGATCTTCTGGCTTCTCCCTTTGACATATAGCCTTCTCACATGGTAATAATCATAATTCTCTACTACAAGTTCTTGATTACTAGAGAACCAACAAAACACAGTCTATTCCCTCTGAATCAAGATCCTTGAATGTCCACTGATGCAGATCCTTTAGCTTCTCCCTCTATCACGAAGGCATACCCTGTTTATATACTCAACTCAATGTCACTGCAAGATGTCACTTCATACCTTCCTTCCTGAGAGAGCCAATATGAATAATCTAAATAGTCATAAGGTTACATCAGCTAGCATAAGATGCATTTTGATCTTTTCCAAGGCCACAACATTAACACTCCCTCTTGGACTTGAGGGAAGATAAAAAAGACCTCTAGTATGATGTTTATCTCAATGAGTTGTAGTCTCATGATGTATGGAATGCCTTAATTAGGGATTCTATCCACGTGCATCTCATCGGCAATTCTGACGCAGACCAAGGCAGGGAGGATCCAATTAAGGACAATCCAGCCTTGCAGCTTCAGAATTACACAACGGAAAACTCACCACAACAAGATTTTTTCAACTCAATTTTCATTAACATGCCCGGCTATAAGGCCTTCCAGGTTAGGGCCAATTACAAATAGAAACAAGTTCTTCAAGATCCAATACAAACTTAGCTAGTTTAGCTCTGAAACAATCAGCAACTGATGGAAACCCTAAGGCAGATCTAAACTTGAGCTCGCAAGCCTCCAAGCAATCTCCTTGTCTCCAAGTGTGCAGACCACTAGCTCTGCAACTACAAACTATCAAATAACAATCTGATCTGTAAGATCTTTTCCACAACTTCACCAACTCCAGCTTTCAAAACCTTAGATCTGATTCGCTAAGTCTTCTAAGTCATTTGCTACTCCCTAAACATCTACCCAAACACCGCTTTAAATACTAATCATCAGCCACAAGTTGGCTGGATGAAACCATTAACTCCCCCCAACAATTATTAAATTCAATACAAGTCGGCTCTCAAATAGCCTTACAAACATTTAATTCAACATGTTGCCCTGTAACAACAGCTACCAACAATAAATGCACCAAGTCGGCCCAACAAATCACTCAAAACTCCAATCGGTAAACCAGAACTACCGAGCAACAGTAATAACCGAGCATGCCAGGCATCGCCGAGCACCAGTGTCGACCGAGCACCGCAGACATCGTCAAGTAACACTTTCACCGAGCGCTAGAGATTACCGAGTTCCTCCAGCGACCGAGCTTCCTTCAATGACCGAGACCGTCGGTCAAGGCTGCAACCGAGTAACACCGGCCAAACAACACACCTCCATGCAGATTCACCGAGTACCCTAGAATGCCCCTGCATCAGACACCCCAGGTTTGAAAACGATGTTCCTATGTGAGAAGAACATCTTTCGGGATTCAACACATAAACCCCGAACTGGTTCTTCACATATAAGTCCACCTTTTTAGCTTGCATTCTCTTCCACTTCAGCTTCCTCTGTCTCTTCAAGTCTTTCCTCGACAACACACAGGTCTGTCCTCCATACTGATCATTCATTTTCTCTGGATTTACCAACTCAACTCGGCTACCAATACTCAGGCTTCTCCTACCAAGCGTTGCATCCAGCAAAGGCATCAGGGAAAACTTCCTGTCATCCTTCTCAACAATAAACACATTTCTGAAACAGTCATAGATAGCTCTGCAATCATATTGCCAAGGTCTACTGAGCAATATATCACAACTATTCATCTTCACAATGTCACATAACACAAGATCCTTATACTGGCCAATCTAAACATCAACAAAGCATTGTTCTCTTACTTCCAAAGCATGAACCTCTTGCAACCAGCCAATCCTATAAGGACAAGGATGCTTCATTCTATTCAACCCAAGTTTCTGAACCATGTCCTCAGCAACAAGGTTATTAGTACTACCACTATCAACAATAACATCACAGAGTTTACCGCCAGACTTGCATCGGGTCCTAAACAAGTTACTTCTCTGACAAGGTTCCTCCTTTGTATCGAGCAATGTTCGCCAAAGCAGCAAGTTCTCAGATTCAGGTTCATTCTCATTCACCACAGCAATTCGTCGGTCACCAAGCTTCTTCTGTGTACACTCAAAAGAACGATGTCCTTCCTCTCCACAGTTATAGCAAGTACCCTTAAAGATAACTCTACCTGTCTTCTTCTTCAGTTCCACAGGTTTCAGTTCATCTTTTGCATCAGTCGGTTTATCCTTCACCAAGTGATCAATCTTTTCCTTCCCTCAGGGATTACTATGTTGCTTCCTCTTCAACTTATCTTCTGTCTTCAGAGCATACTGATAAGCATCTTCAACAAAATCAATCTTCAGCATACCAAGCTCATCCTGAATATTGAATCTCAAACCATTCACATACCGAGCTACCTTTTCCTTACCAAGCTCTCGGTGTCCAAACCGAATAGTAAGTTTGTAGAACTCCTCGGTATAATCCTCAATAGACAAATCCTTCTACTTCAGATTCTGCAACTTCTTAAACAAGTCAAGCTCATAGTCAGAAGGTATGAACTTAGCTTTCAGTTTTATCACCATCAACCTTCACCGATTGATCTTCATTTCACCTTCATCTTCTCTATCTCTTTGTAGTTCTTTCCACCAAAGAGCAGCATGTCCTTTCAACTTAGTCTGTGCTAATCTCACCCAAAGAGGATCTTCAATTTCTTCCAGCTCAAAGAAATCTTCAAGTTCACCAATCCAATCAATCAAGTTATCGGGCTTCAAAGTACCAGAGAAAGTAGAAACTTCCATTCGGTAACTACTACTTAACCGAGCTCCAGATCTAGGCAACCGAGCAGCTCTATCTTCACCAGATCTATCCCTCCAGTCATCACCACTAGATCCAACAGGTTCAAAGTCTTCAGCAGCTTCCTCATAACCATCTTCAATACCAACATTCCGAGGTACACCAGCAACAACTCTCATGATCTTGGCGACCATGTCATTCTTCATCATCTCCATCTCAGATCTGAAATCTGATTTCACCTTCTCTGTAATCCTAGATTCAACAATATCACAGAGATCTACAAGTACTCTAGGGTCCAATCTTCTCAGAGGCATCCTTAAAGATAAGAGAAACCCTCTGCAACAAACCCTACACTGACCACCTTGTGGCAATCTCCAAGTTGTATGCAAGTTAGATCTCAATCTGCCACCTTGCACAAACAACTAGGGCAAGATCCACAAGTTCAGTGCCACGGATCTGCAATCCAGATCATACGATCTGTTCACCAACAAGATCAACTCTCGCTCTGATACCACCTGACGCGGACCAAGGCAGGGAGGATCCAGTTAAGGACAATCCAGCCTTGCAGCTTCAGAATTACACAGCGGAAAACTCAACACAACAAGATGTTTTCAACTCAATTTTCATTAACATACCCGGCTGTAAGGCCTTCCGGGTTAGGGCCAATTACAAACAAAAACAAGTTCTTCAAGATCCAATACAGATCCAATACAAACTTAGCTAGTTCAACTCTGAAACAATCAGCAACTGATGGAAACCCTAAGGCAGATCTAAACTTGAGCTCGCAAGCCTCCAAGCAATCTCCTTGTCTCCAAGTGTGCAAACCACTAGCTCTGCAACTACAAACTATCAGATAACAATCTGATCTGCAAGATCATGCAAGATCTTTTCCACAACTTCGCCAACTCCAACTTTCAGAACCTCATATCTGATTCGCTAAGTCTTCTAAGTCATCTGCTACTCCCTAAACATCTACCCAAACACCCCTTTAAATACTTCTCATCAGCCACAAGTCGGCTGGATGAAATCATTAACTCCCCCCAACAATTATTAAATTCAATACAAGTCGGCTCTCAAATAGCCTTACAAACATTTAATTCAACATGTCGGCATGTAACAACAGCTACCAAAAATAAATGCACCAAGTCGGCCCAACAAATCACACAGAACTCCAGTCGGTAAACCAGAACTACCGAGCAACAATGAAATAACCGAGCATGCCAAGCATCGCCGAGCAGTGCAGACATCGCCGAGTAACACTTTCATCGAGCGCCAAAGATTACTGAGTTCCTCCAGTGATCGAGCTTCCTTCAATGACTGAGACCGTCGGTCAAGGCTGCAACTGAGTAACACCGGCCAAACAACACACCTCCATGCAAATTCACTGAGTACCCTAGAATGCCCCTGCATCAGATTCTATCCATGAGTTCCCACTACTATAATCTCATAATTGTTTTACCTTCAATAGTGAACTCCCTCTCAATCAATATGATCGAGTTTGTCCAAGTTGACTGAATCATTTGTTTCCTTAGAAGCTAAATTTCGTCAACTTCTTGACCTTTCTGAAGATGTCAGAGATAGATTACAAATAGTTCATAAAGCTAAACTATCCCAAACATAAAAAAAAATTATAGAAGCATACAAAATTTATTATTGAATGAATTACAAACTGCAAATTCATATGGATTAATAAAACATGAGATACTTATCTTTCAAATATTTTCAAGTATTTCCTTTCGTAAGGTGAGCCCATTAATACAATACTTGTACCCGTCATCCTTCTTCATAACATATGGGTTTCATTCTGATCTTTATGTTAATTTTCTTCTTTACAAATCACATCTCATTATGATAAATACCGATTAGATGTTGACTTCATACATTATCGGTATCTGATTATATTAATCATTGGCTACTATGCCACTTGTACTATCCCCTTTTTTGATTAACTTAGATAGTTGGGACAATTACCTTAACTTATCCTTCTCACTTCATCAAATGATGCTATGCATGATATAAATGATGTGGGTGTAACCAATTTATAATGTTTTCAATAATGTTTTTCTATGCCAATTCAAATATGCAGATATGTTGGTCGAATGTTCTATCATCTTCAATAATTATCCGAGTAAGATTGTATGTTAATTGATCTCCCTCTTCTGTTCCAACCAATCTAGACTCCTTCCTTGTGGATTTGTATCACCCTCCAATCTCTCCATTGCATAATGTGTTATTTCCTATTTCATTGATTTGTATTTTTTTTTCTTATATCATATGCTTAGGATGAGGAATCATGTGTAAAAGACACGAATCTGTATATTCGTAACAATTCATAGTCATTTGATTGATCCATAATTAATTATTCTATTATAGTATCATATCTCTTTAATTACTTATTAACTAATGTTGGGTATCGATAATTGATGTTTACAATATGACTTATTTGTTTAGTCACACCAATTTTTGATATAACCACCAAGCGTAGATATCTCTATCATTGCATCTTTTTCCCTCTAACGCTTGTTTGTACTATTATATATGTTGTTGTCTATATTGACCAACCATATACTTATATCACCGATGAATCATATCACCTTTTGTTATATCCACGTGTCTTTAGGCAAACATATTCGATCTTCACTACGCTAACTTGTACTGTTTATCATGTATGCCTTCCCTGTCTCCTCCAATCTTATCAATCCACGTATGATCCTCGACCATGCACGTTCGACCATACTGGTTACTACCATCCATAGCCAATCTTATACTTTCAGTATATGATGTTTCGATGCCAAAATTAATCATGGCCTATCTTATAATACTCTTTGCCTTGTCATAGTTGCAGTCCTCATAGTCTTGATCATTGTACATCATTATCTATACCTCGTACCAGTTAGACTTAATTCATGCTCTGCCGCGATACCCACATGTTCACCGCTACGCTCTGAAATGCTCCTTTGAACCATTTTTATGCTGTCTCCCTCTGTAATACTTTGCTTGGATGTTACTTCGATGTTGTTGTTTAGACTGAGAAGATATATGGAATTTTGTCACCAATATTGCTGCCAATTTATCACTGATTGCTTGTGAATATATTTTATTCTCTTACAGGTTAGGCTCTGATACCATGTTGTGAAATCAAGTTCGTCCTATAGAGAATATATATGAGTGTTGTACTGAAATAGATTACCATTATTATTGATCTTTTCACCAACCATCGATATGCATTTATATCCTTTGAATAGTCATGTCTGTGAAGAGCCATGACCATATGTGGCTTATGCTACGTACGGTCATGACCATCACCGATTGTTAATATTAACTGCATTGTAAAATATACAATTATCAACTGATCTTAATATATATATATATATATTACCATATCCGATCGTAGCTATATCTTAACAAAGTACAGGTGCCCGTATGGGATTTGGTGCAGGTATGTCGGTACATTAATTTTTCCTCTTGGGTACATGTACATGAATATTATATATATACATATATATTCATTATTATAAATTAAAAGAATAATGATACTCATAATTGCCAATAAATAGAATATTCAATACCTCATTCATAATTTACAAAAATGAAAATCTTAAGTCTCAAATCGTAAATATAGATAAATAGTAAATATAACATAATATATATACCAATGGAGTATTATATACAGGAAATATTAAATATATCATACAGTTAAATATTTATATGATGTATTCACATATATTTCCGATTGAAGTTTGGACAAGAGAGAGTCTATTGTACACCCAGGTGATCATGTGGAGTATGAATCGTGGACAAGAAACAGTGCTGAATGTGGATTTAAGTGTGATACCCAAATGGAGTTTGCAAAGAATTCCAAAAATGCTTCACAAGTTCTCAAGTAAAGTGTTTCCTAACCTTGTTGTAACTAGTGAAATATCTATTGCTGCTTCCAAAACTATAGAAAAGTAAAAATCTTCATAATCACCTTTCTGCCAGACAGGGTTCTTTGTAGCAAACTGAAGTCATACCTGCAAACTGTAGTCGGCAAGGAATGAAATAAATACGTTATATTTGGCTAAATAATAAATAATTATGTTTAGTAATTATGTGTTAGTCCCTAACCAGTTGTCAGTTAGTACTTATCGATAGTTGGTAGCCTTAACTAACATCAGTTTACTATATATGTGAGTTGAAGAGATCTTGTAATGACCCTTACTATAAAGGCCACTGAAACCCTCAAACTGAACTTAGGAATTTTGTCAAACACTTGGCATGTAACTGAATAGAGCTGCTAAAATGTAAACTGCGAATAGGGCTAATTGTTGTGCAACAAATCCACACTTATACAATGACATAAACAGTGCCAAATAGATATATATCTTGTGCCCAAAAATGAAGAAATCAATAACAATTTCAGAATATATGGACTGTGGTATTCAATGCATGTAAACACTAACATGGATGGATGACAACATATAGATCTTCATATTCAATCCTATAAATGTATGCAGATCTGATTACAACCGCTGTTTAGAAAGGACTGACTGATCACCTACATCAATGACTGTTTTTTTCTGAATATTATAGAGGACTGTCACTACTTTGCAATTCAGAATACCATATGTCAAACCCTTGTAAATGCAATGCTATGAACATGACAATAACCAGTTCAGATAGGATGATATATGACTGGTATTACAACAGCAATTATGACTGATAATAACAATTGTGGACTAATTTTGACAGTGACAGGACATCAGTAAATACACCACAAATTAACATACATTTTCATAACACAAGAACCTGATTTGATGCCCTTTGAAGACCTGAATTTGATGATGCCAAATGCTGGAGTAGACAGCTCCAACCGTACCCCGAACTGACCCCAAATTTGCTGCTGCTGTGTCAAACTGGCAGGGCCGTACCAGGCCGTACAGGTACGGCTTCCCTAGAAAATAATGGCAAGGTTTTTAGGGCCCCAAAAAGGTATTAAAGGGGACGCCTAGGGTTAGGTTATGACCTCCCAAAAGCATAAAAATGTTCTCCAATCGGTTGAGAAGATATGAGCAAAATTCTGAATCCAAACCCTGGTATGACTGAACTGAAAACGTACCAAAATGATCTCCAAATCTTCACCAAATGATTCACCAATTAAGTGATGAATTCCAAACCCTTATTCAACCAGTTACAAACCCTCAATATCAATTTTTCAGGTCTGCTTTTTCGGACTGCTTTTTCGGGTCTGCTTTTTCGGACTGCTTTTTCGGATCTGCTTTTTCGGATCTGCTTTTTCGGACTGCTTTTTCGGATCCGCTTTTTCGTTTTGCTTTTTCGGATTGCTTTTTCGGACATGCTTTTTCTTCCTCTTACAACCAAAACTCAAACCCTCAGGTAAATCTGAGGATTCCAAATAAGCTCAACATGAAATGGCTGAATACCACTTCCAATGTGCAACCCTTCAGAAGATATCTCACTTCCTCAGTTATGCAAATCCAAGGGAGTTATCGTTCCCAAAGATCTAATGAAAATTTGCAGACCAAATGACTACAAATTGCTCCAATATGGAAAAGTAGAAGAATCCTCAAATCAGCTTGTCCAAATGAATGCCCAAGCCCCCTATTTATTCACTTTTTGAGAAGTTACTAAGAACTTCTAGAAGCATCCATTATAAAATCCCATTATAATGCACTTTTATATAACTTTATAAAATAAAAAGTGCAACTCAACTTAAAATTATAACATGTGGGGCCCGCATAACTCATAATAATAAAAATAAGCTCTAAATCACTTCTCCAAGAGCAAATACGACCACTGATCTACAAAATGACTCTCTCCACATCGCCACCAGTCTACGAGAGCCTGTGATAGACTGATCCGGCACGCTAAACGATGTCAGCCAGAATGGGGACATGACAGATCTTCTCACTGACTACCGACAGTTGGTAGCCTTATCATTTGTTGTCAGTTAGTCAAGGACCACTCTTATGATATCTTGTGGTTATTGCATATTCAACAAATGATAATAAAGCTATATCATCTTCTGAAGATGTTGTAAGAAATTTTTCATATTATGTTAAGTAATTTTATTACTTTTGTTTAATTTGTAAATATGTCAAAGTAGAATACACGAGTAAACATTTAGCGTTTTGCCAATTCTAACTCTGGCATAATATAACCCGCAGATGCGAATCATGGCAATCTAAAGGGAAAAACTGTTGACGAACCAATACAAGCCAATTTAGAACAAGAGGATCAACTTACTCCAGACCTAGTAAATCTTTGGGATATCACGTTAAGAGAATATGTACAGAGGGAAACTCTCACCAAGGAGGCCTCTTAGTATGACATCTCAAATAATCTCATTATCAACATCATCTTGGATAATCTCACTATCAACGATTAAGTTGGTCTTCTGTTGTATATACTAAGAAGGTTGATCGTGCATCACTTCATTATCCTTCAAGACCTTTGGGAAGAGACAAATTGAGAGCAGAAAAGGCAACAAATATTGCAATGGTACGAGGAAAGGCACATGTAGGAATAGGAAAAACATGACACCAATCCAAGAGGTGCCTCTGAGAATTAAAGTTTGTGGAGCCAAACAAAAATAGGAGATGAATTTTAAGCAGTCACGAAGCGACAAAAGGACTAGTGAGAAGATATCTTCAACTCAGAGAACAAGGAGGTTGATGAAGGCAAATGAGAAGAATTGCTAAATAAACTAAAATCCCAAGCCCACCAAGAAGTAAAAAGTTAAAAACCAAAGCATCAGCCCAAGCCATAGTCAGGAAGAAAGGAAAACATTCACTAAAGAATGTACACAAAGCTAGTGGGAGGAAATTGCTCGATGCCTACTACTCCCAAATGAAATACACCAAGACCTCGATGGCTGAGTAAACAATATGTCCATATGGTCAACATCAAGTGAGAAGGACAAAGAGCAATCCTGAATTAACTAAGATATTCAAGAATAACATATGCCTCATCTAGAGGCTACTCATCTTGGAGGAACCAAAGACCCCTTGGTGAAGGGAGTGCAAGAACGAATTTGAAGATATGCAAAGTGATAGGGATGCTGAAGGCGAACGTGTAAAGGAATTTACATGGCCAAGAGTGCAAGGCAAGCATTGCAACATAGAGAACAAGATAGCCGCCCAAGTCCAATGCACAATGACAAAAACAAACAAGGAAAATGGTGACTCCCCCGAAAAGTCCAAAAGTGGGAAGGCAGAAACTCCCAAAGTTCATGGGGAATGGATCTGAAGATCTTGTGAGACCATACATGGCATGCAAGACCATCTGGATAGAAAGCAGTCAAGAAGACAAAGACTATTGGTTGAGAGCATTTCTAGCAACGCTATGGGGTATAGCCATAGAACTAGTTCATGAAACTTGATGAATAATCTATAGCCTCATGAGATGCATTGAAGAAAGTGCTCAAGGCAAAATTCAAACTAGTGCAGAATGACAATGAGATCATGGTAGAGATCTATAACACCATACAAGAAAAACATGATAAAGTACGAGCTTACAATTGTAGGCCCAAGGAATTGCTAGTGAAGTTGGAGAACCAACCAGCCAATGGGCTAAAAATGCAATGGTTCATTAAGGGACTGATTCCCTTGCTGCGCAAAAAGATGAAAGTGGTGCCTTTGTCCTCGTATGCTAATGCCTACAATCAGGAGATGAACATCAAGAGTGAGAACCAAACATCCTCCTAAGGAAAGATGAAGACGAATGATGATGAGAGCGGTGAAGATAGCAGTGACGGATAATCAAAGACAATCCAAGCCCTATGGCAGGACATGACAAAAATAATGAAATAACTAAAGGCCAAGAAAGAATATTAAAAAAATTAAAGAACTATGGCACACTAACTGTAAAGTAGGTCACAACAAAACTAACTGCCCCAAAAAATTGTTCTGCGACATCTATCAAGGAATGGGGCATTTTATCAAGGAATTCTTGTGCAATTTGAAAACAAGAAGCACACAAGTGCCCTTCACCCAAGGGTGTAATGTCTCATTTTTAGCAAGAATAGCAAAAAATTAATTAAATTATTTTGTCTAAAGTTATTTTAAGGCGACTAATATTTAATTAATTATTATTCAAAATAAAGTGATTTTTGGTCCAAAAGAAGATATTAAAAAATTACTTTATAAAATCATTTTTCTAAAAGTTTCCTAAAGTGGTTGCCAAAATTAAATTCTAGAAGAATCATTAAATTATTATAAAAGAAGGTTTTGGAGATGGAGCATATTAGATAATTTTATGAAAGCTTATTTCAGAGATTGAACTTGGCCCTTTCTTCAATCCAGGACGAAAAACTAGGGAGAAAGATTAATAGGGCAAAAACCCAATTCAACCTTTCGGGATGAATTCACATCAGGATTCATAATTGAGCTTCATCAACAAAATTTGTAGAGCCTTCTTTGAAGGAAAATTTACAATATTTATGTGAAAGGATTTTTCTTTAGAAATAATGGCACATTTGCAACTTTTAGAATAAAAGTTGTTGGAAGAATAAAATATATTAAACTATTGAAGAATAAAACTATGGGGCTTGGCAGCGATCACAAATGTACACCGAGGATTTTTGCGGCGAGAAGAGTAAGGTGGGGCGAGAGGTGGCAATACTATGAAGATGGAGCATTGGGATCACATGATTTGCACAGACAATTGGATGTTGCGAGTACTATCAATTTTTAGAAAGGTAAGTCAAGACCGAAGACTATCAAGGGTTTGATGGATGTGCAGATTGATGGGACACCTAGGGTTTCAAATGAGGATTTGTCTACTCCTCCAATCTCAGATCCTTTGTCTATGGCTCCTCTCCTCATCAAGAGTTGTCGAAACAAATGAATCCTTTGTTAGATGCCTAACTCAAGATAGGTTGTACAGTAGAACTCAGAAGTAAGGATTCAATAGTATTGTATAGTATAAACTGCAAATGGAATAACATCAATAACTAGAGATAACATAGAATCACATAGTACAATAAATGACAGAATGATATATCTTTCATAGCATAATAATCTCCAACATTCACAACAACATGAATGGTCCCCACTCTCATACCAATAGTGCTCGGCAATTAGTTAAGACTTCAATTGTCGGCAACTAACACCATTTTGAGACAATTATTTTATTAAATTTTCCTTAAATAACCAAAGTACTATTAATGGCATAATTGCGGCCTACATCATCCCCCCCCCCACAAAACTTTTCTTCCAAACGACAAAAAATAAAATAGAAAAAAACAATAGAAACTCTGTTGGGACAAGTGATAGGATGTCCCTAGAGTAATAGAGGTGGTGACATGTGGGAGTTGGTAGCGGAGAATCCTCAAGTCTCTATCTGTGATCAATTGCTTCTCCCGTGCCGCCTCCAGCAATCTCAAAGCATCCATGAGGTCCTTTTGGGCAATTGCCAACGGCTTCTCTTTCCCCACCCGTGCTAACTTCTCCTGTGCAAGCTCATTTTCGAGCTTATACTCGTTCCCCACCCATGCTAATTTCTCTTGTGTGAAATCATTTTCGAGCTACTGCACTCTCATTTGTAAGCAACTTCTCTCTCTTGTGTAAGGGTACACTCTTTCTCTACCCTACAATCCATCCATGTAACCTGTTGCAACTGTAAGAATGTGGCTCTAAAAGTCTCCTCCATCCTGGCAAGGGTGCTCATCATCGTTGCATGCCCTCTATGTCCTGCCAGAATATGAGGTGTACTCCATGCCTGCACCCTCTTCGGTATCTCCATCTCTGGCCATCCCTGCCCTGTGAGGCATTCAGTGAATTCCCCATTGCATTCCTCTGTCATGAATCTCAAAAGTGTCTCTGCTGTCATGGTGACTAGCCCCATGTCTAATTCTCTAGTTCGGTCCACTATGTCTCATGTTCCTATTGTTATGGCCTCTAGTTCTACTAAAAATCATTGTGTTCAGTCTCCAAATCCTGGGGTGAAACTCCCTGCTCCACCACCTTCTATGGCACCAACCCCTGGATCTCCCATATGTTGGCTTCCTCCTTCCACCACTTCTGGTTGGATGACTGATGGTACATCACTACTTCTTTCCTCAACTTGGTCTCCCATCATCAACATGGGTGAGGGTGGTGGTATGTCGTCCACTTCCATCTGAAACTTCACTAAGAGGCAATCAACTTCGGCATCTGCATCCGTTTTTGTGGTGGGTACTGCCACCTCTGGAACCTGGCATTGACGTGACTATCACGGCAGTTGGCACTGACATCGTGACCATCGTGGTTGGGGAAATTATTCCAGTTGGGGGTGCCGGAGTGACCACGAGTGCAACAGGGTGGGCTCTCTCAATTCCCTGCAGAGTGGTAATACAAATAGTGTGGGCCCCTCATGTGTTCTGAGATCTACCAACTTGGCCTGTGGTAATTGCTGCGGTGGGACTAAGTATGTCATGGATGACACCTGAGGTGGGGTAAACACTATCTTCTGCAGCTTCTTTGCACCCCAATCTGGAACCACTGGAAGCCTCTCTGGCACTTCTTGATCCACTGTCACTTCCTACCATTCGCCATCTTCTTCTATCTTTCCTGTGTACAACTGCCATCCATACTACCTCTTTTTGTGCCGCCTCCATCCATAAGGGCAACTTCCTCTATACGGCCTCCTCTTGTGCTGCACTCTTGTGTCGCACTCTCTTATACGGTCTCATCCGATACTTCCACTACATTCTCCAATACTTCCCAAGGTAGGAGCCTGTCATGTATAGGTACGAACTCAATTTCCTTTGATGTCTCCCCTACGTCCTTCCCTTCTGCTGCCCCTTGCGCCTTTTGTTGTGCCTTAGTCGGGCAAGGTGCCATGTGAAACTCTTCCTCCTGAGAGCTATCACTGTCACAAGAGGAAATTGTGTGCTTCGTTGTTTCTTCCTCCTCTGAGCTGCCATCTTCTTCCCATCCTCCGTGCTCCCAATAACCTCTTGCCTAACCCTTTTCCTCAATGGTTTGAAGTTGCCTTCCAAGAAATTGTCCAAGTGAAGCTAGTAATTCATGGCAGGCTTATATGGCCCAACCCAGCTGGCTGGAACTTAAATACGTTGGTGCTCTGGTGCTACTTGGGTGCATAGTGCCTCCAGGAATAGGGCAATGGCATGGTGCAGCATATAAAATGTCTTGTTCTTGAGTTGCAGGAAGTCCTTAATACGGTCTGACAAGAATTGCCCTCAATTTTAAACCTTTCCATTATTCAGACTGTTCATTAATCTTAGCATCCATATGGCAATATCGGATGCCCTACTCCCTCCTATGAGTTTTCTTTTCAGCAAGTCCTTTATGCACCGCCGCTCTGGAGAAGTTATGGACTTCTTCAATCCTCTATTGTTACTGCCACTCCATAGGTTGTCCCACTATTTCTCTATGAGGTCCTACTTGCATATACGCTTTAACAACATTTTCTTGTCCTCCGCAGACATCTTGGAAGATGGCTTGGTTGTTGAATGTCCTTTATTTGGCACACCAAATACCTTGTTAAACTCCTTGGCTAAATAAGACACCACTACTATCTCATCAAAGTCTCTAATGGTGGATTTGTGTGTACCTCTATCATAACCGTAAACCATAGTGCACAAGACTAGCTCAAAATCTTTGAGGCTAAAAATGGGCATAAAAACAATTTTATCTACCTCAACCTTTCGCAACGAAGCCTTCAAGGGATGGTCTTCAAGAGTGCCTTCCCACCATGCTTTGTACTCACTCCCTGTAACACTCTAGAACATGATATTCTTAGTTGCAATTTATTCATCCTTGTCCTTTTGCACCTTTCCCTTCTTGCTTGAGGTAGTCGCCATTTGTGATTGTGATTCTAACGGTTTCTTGATTTTAACCCCAGCTTTATATTGAATGTCATAACTATGCTTTTTAGGGTTGTCATAACTTGCCTTCACAATTGTCTTTATTTTTATCCCTTTTATCCTTATTAATCAAATAGCTAGCCCTCTTCACGTACACACGGAGTACCAATTGAGTGCCTAGAGGCGTACAAATGGCAATCGTAAAAGTGGATATGGCATCAACTCCAACACCTTCCTATGCCCGTACGACGTCTGAACTCGTACGGCCTGAGTATGTTGAATGCTCCAAACTGTCAATTTGTGAACCCCTACGATAGTAATTTGGATTCTACAAATCACCTGTTGCCTCCTTCCCTCAGTGTTGTACGGCTCGTACGACTATATTCGTGTTCTCTTTCTCCAATGTCGTATGGCTCGTACGATTGCATGCAACTGATGTTAGCACTTGGTTTGAGTTCTGTATGGCTCATATGGCCTACGGAACAACTTAGACTCTGTAGCCTACAATTTTGTTTTCACCTCCAACCGTACGGTGTGCGGTTTTGCAATTCCTTCCTTTGACCTTCGTTTGTACACTGCAACTTCGTCCTTCTGTACGACATACGGTCTATGCCTTCTTTTTTTCTATTCTTCTACCCTTCCTTACTACCTTGAGTGTTGTTCTCCGCCTGTGATGAGTTCCTCTTTCCTCCATTGGGGGTCTTTTATTGGCTTTCCTTAGGGTTAGGTTTTTAATGTGGCGAGCAACTTTAATAAGAAAAACTAAGGTGGGTACTTTGCCATGTCTTTTATTCTTTTGGCTTCTTTTCATTTTTCTTATTTCTTTTATTATTCCTTCAATCATTAGTCCTCTAATTATAACTTTTTCTCTCTTTATTTTTCCCACTCTTTTTCCTTTTATTCCCACCTTCCTAACCTTATTCTTTTAATTTTGCTCAAGTAAAAAAATTTCAAAGTCATCATACCTTTTGATCTCCTTTCCTTATGTGTTCCTTGGCATGCTTGTCTGGCTTTGGCATACTTCCCCTTAAATTTTTTAGGTTCCTTATTTATTTTCGTCGCCATCTTTTCTGCTATTCCAACTTTTAGCTTCATGGTGGATCCCTCCATTTCTTTTTCTCTCCTCTTCATGCACCTTTCTTCACCGCATCGAACCTTCACTTCCGAGGCATATTGCCACATGCACTTGCCTGGGGGTGTCTTATAGCACTTGTTTTCACAACACGTCCCAAGTTATTCCAAGTCAAATATTTTGTCAACTAGAGGGGCGGGTCCCATTCCTTTATGACTTTCAATCCACGTACCTACCTTTGTACTTCTAGAACCATGTCGCTTCTTCCCCGTTCATCATTAGCGGTCGCATTGGGTTGGCTATCACTCGCCATAATGCATTCAGCTTGGGGTGGTATGGCGCTTTTTGTCCTTCCTTGGCGCACTTCTCAACTAGTTGATCTATATAGCCATCTCCTTTGGAAATAAACAAGTCATCTGTTTTGACTACCATTTTTAGGCATGGTCCTAGAGTGGCACCGTACTCCTCTAGATCAATTTCTTCCTCCATGTCTTCTTCCTTGACCTTAACCTTGGTTGCTTGTTCCCTCTTTTGTAGCTCTTCAGCCTCCTCATCAATATCGTAAGCAACAAACCCTTCTCGTCTCCCTTGGTAGGGAGCCTTCCATCTCCAATACCCATTTATTCTCACCCAGAGGGCCGGTGGTCCAAACAGTACATTTGTCAAGTGCTTGTGCACCCTTGGCATTGCGATACCCTCCACATGCTTTCTCACGAATCACTCTTCCAAGGCCATCATAGGCTTGGCCCAATCCACCTCCAACCTGTATGGTTCTTCTGTTATTACCAGATCTTCTTCAATCTCCTTTTCCCTACCAATAGTCCAATCTCATTTGGTTGCATATCCCAACATATCGATCTCTATAATGTGTACCTTCCTCTCCTAGTATAGTTTCAATTTGGATCTATTTACTGGTTCCTTGATAGGTCTATCCTCAAGAGTTGAAAATTTGACAACCCCATTATTTCCCAATTCTCTCACTTTATAGGGTCCAGGCCCACGGATTTTGAACTTACCAGGCTTGATTTTGTTGCGACCATTATATTTTAGAAATAACTGGCCTAGTCGGAAGTTCATTCGCCAGAGGTGTTTATCATGCCAAAATTTTCTCCATCGTTGAGCCACCTCAGTAGCCAACTATGCTATCATCCGTCTCTCATCCAATTTCATCATATTGAATAATCGTTCTTTCAAACTCTCTATATCTCCCCATTGGTTCTCTACTGCCATGCTCAAACTTGGCACGGTATACTCCGCAAGTACAACCACCTCCTGCCCGTACATGAGTTGGAAGGGTGTGTGTCCCGTCGTTGCCTTATAGGAGGTCCAGTACGCCCAGAGTACAGCTAGAAGTCTCTCTTCCCAATCTCCCTGTTCCACTCTGCACATCTTGTAGAGCACTAACACCAATACTTTATTTGCGAATTCGGCTTGCCCATTTACTAAAGGGTAGTACGAACTTGAGAGGTTGTGGAATATCTGAAATTCAGCTGTCATGTTCTTGATCACCTAGTTTACAAAATGTACTCCTCGATCGCTGGTGATGGATATGGGCATGCCAAATCGGGTGACGATTTGCTCATAAAGGAAGCGAGTCGTGCTAATTGCAGTGTTGTCAAGGAGAGCCCTAGCCTCCACGATGTACCTCCATCACCGTGCGACACTCACCTTGAGAGGCCACACAAAGTCCAAGCCCCACCTTTCAAACAACTCCTAAGGCTGCGAAGGAAATAATGGCATAAATCCCTCTTTAATGGCTTGCCCACCCTCTGGAAAGTATCACATCCAAGCACCTACTCTCGAGCATCGGTGTGCAACATTGGCAACCACAATCTTGCAAGTAGTACCTTCCGTTCAGTGGCATCTGGGCCCATCTGCCCTCCTGCCAACCCTTTGTGAGATTCCCTCAACACACTTGGAATTTCCTCCTCTATGACAGACATATGCAACACGTGGTCAAGTCCCTTCTTGTACAACAACCCTCTAATGTGTTGGAATGTTTTTCTTTTTAGTGCCAACTTTCTCCTCTCACTAGGTGGCATCTCTTGGGAAAACGTGGAAGTAGAGAGAAATTGGCCAATATGCTCGTACCACGAGGGTAGGACTGCTATCTGAAATAAATGGCCGTCTGAAAAGTCCTCATTCACCCTGTCAGCAGGTTCTCCTAATTTTATCCTTGACAATTGGTCGGAAATGACATGGCTCTTCCCCAGATGTACAATGATTGTGAACACGAATTCTTGAAGTGAAAGTAGCCACCGACTTACCCTTCCCTGTATGATGGGCTTATTCACCAAGTACATTAAGGCTTGGTGGTCCATGTAAAACGTGAAGGGTGTGGCAAGAAGGTAGTGCCAAAATTTTTGAACAGCATATATCATGCCCAAGACCTCTTTTTTCATTGTGCTATAATTCCTCTTCACCTTTGACAGCAGTTTGCTTGCAAAATATATTGTGTGGTTCACCCCTCCTGTGTCGGCTTGTGCCAAGGTGGCAACAATGGCATAGTTTGAGGCATCCACGGACACGTAGAATTCCTTATCCTAATCTAGGTAAGCTAGAATGGGCGCACTCACCAACCAGGACTTAAGTTCCTTGAATGCTTGTTCTTGTTAGGTCCCCTAGGTAGATGGTTCGCCTTTTCTTGTCAACTTGTCTATTGGGAATGAAATTTTTGCAAACCCCTTGATAAACCGCCAGTAGTAGCCAACACGCCCTAAAAAGGACTTCACTCCCGTCACATCTTCAAGGCCTTCTATCTCAATGATCACCTTCACCTTGTCAGGATCAGTCTTCGATCCTTCCTTGCAAACTATACAGCCCAACAACTTACCTTGAGGTACCATGAATCGGCACTTCTTCAGGTTCAGCGCCAATTGTGCCCTTCGACAACGTTCCATACACTCCCGCAAGGTTGTAAGGTGGGTTTCCTTCCTACTATAGATGGACCAATCATCCAAGAAGACCTTGAAATTTCCCACCAACATTTGGAAGGTGGCAAGGGCGTTGCACTGGCCGAATGGCATCTTATTGTACGCATACACCCCATCTTCCACAACAAATGTAGTCTTCAATTTATCCTCCTTGGCAATACTGATTTGGTTGTAGCCAGAAAACCTATCCATGAATGAGTACATCTCATGTCCTCCCACTTCTAATATGTTGTCAGTGAAAGGAATGGGGAAGGGATCCTTGATCGTGACACATTAAGACTTCTGAAATCTACACAAATTCAGATTTGGTTGGCTTCCTTCTTTAGAGAGATGACAATGGGCGACACCCAATCGCTTGTCTGAACTTTGAAAATGATCCCCGCATCAAGCATCTTCTCAATTTCCTCCTGTACCTTCGTCAAATAGTTCTTGTTCATGCAGTACGATCTTTTCTGTACAGGGTGTTCTCCTGGCACAAAGGGGATTCGATGAACGCACAGCTCCGATGGTATGCCCTTCAGGTCTTTGTACGTCCACGCGAATACGTCCTTATAATCAAGGAATATTCTGAATGTTGTTGTCTTTAGGACGGGGTCCCAATCGTCCCCGACAAGGATCACCTTCAGGTCATCCTCCTTTCCCAAGTTCACTTTATCTATGCTTGGTTCTTCATACTTAACTGCCTTGTCCCTTTCGAACCAGTGTGTTAGGTATTGCCCACCCGTGCCACACCTTCCTTGTACTCACCGTACTCAAGAGGGTAGGTGTCCTCTGCTTCAAGCTCCTGTACCTCCAACATGTTACAGCTTGGGTGGAAAACTTCATAATTCTCCATCTGCCAGTGGAATAATCCATTAGGGGAGTTGGTTTCGTCCTCCGAGCAGTTTCCCAGTCTCAGTACCCCTTCGTCATCAGGTTACATCCCTCCTTGTTGAACTCTCCCTCTTTGAACTCGGAGTCAGATGCCAATTCTTGGCTTACCGCCTGATTCCACAGATTGATTACATATTTCCTCCCATCACTCTCAATAGAAAGCGTGTTCCTTTTCCAATTATGATTTGCCTTCGCTATAATGAGCCAACCCCTGCCAAGGAGGGTGTGATAACCATTTCTTTCCAACGAGATGACCACAAAGTTGAGGAAGAACTGTTGTGTCCCAATAGTCACCTTTTGGGCCATTAATGTTTTAATTGGTTTAATGTCGTGTTGATCGGCACCTACCAAATGGAAGGTTGGTGGCCAGACTGTTGGCTTGGCGAGGGCCTTCCACGTCTCCTCTGGCAGCACGTTTACGTCAGATCCACCATCTAGAATAGTGTTGGTTAGCGTGCGCCCCATGATTTCCATCTCGACCACTGCAAGAGTCCTCTCAACCCCAACCACTAACAACATTGGATTGGTGGTGCCTTTCGTGAAAGTACCCCTTGCGGAGTCTTCATTCTCAATCTCTTCCATATGGCCATTGTTAGTGGTTTTCCCTTCTCTTAACCGCCATTGGTATCACCTATATTGGTGATCCCCACTTTTAGTTGTGGTAATGTCTCCAAAAGGTCTGCCACCCATACTAGTACAGTTGCTTGCAACATCTATTGTATGATGTTGGCTTCAGATGCTGGTCGTAAGGGGGTACTGGCAGTGCCATGTGACAGCCTTTGTTCTTCCTCCATCGCTCGTTCCATTTCCATTTTGGCTTCCTTTAGTCTTTCCTTCTCTGTACACGAATCAAGGTATGTGGCTTTTTTCGCTTGCAATCTTGTAGTTGCCAAGACTTCTTCCTCTAGATGTGTGATGTCTATTAGGTTTACTCCCTTCCCCTTAGGGTAGTCGACATCCTCATGATTACTAGGGCCATACCATTTGCATAGCATGCTTCTTCCTCCTTGCCTGCTCTGACCATCCCGTGCGAAGTGGCCCGACTCATTGCATCTGCAGCATTGTATCAAGGATCGCCTCTTTGCGTCATACTGGATGCGGCTTCTCAGTGTGTTGTTATTGTTGCCTCCTCGCCAATTCTTACGATATCCACTATGCGAGGCATTAGAATGTCTGTCGTGATGGTGTGGTAAGCGGAGTTGCCTGCTCTCCTTGGGTAAAGAGCACTTTAGTGCTCCTTACTTTTAGGTTGTACGGGCACTCCTTAATGGAGTGTCCCAATACTTGGCAGACGTCGCAAAATAGTTTCTTGGAGTTGGCCTTGGTGTGCCCCTTATTCTTGCACTCTGTACACCATAGTTCCTTGCCCTCCTTCGCGGTTTCTTTTTCTTCTCATATCTCTTTCATCATTCTCATCATATCCTTCCAATGTGCCTGTATGGTTCAAGACTCCCCCTCATTGTCGTCCTCCATACTATCATCGTCACTCATTTTCTTCTTCCCTTTGGATGTCTTATTCTCGCTCTCAATATCCATGGTTGTAAGCCTTTGTGTAAGAGGATGGAGGTACCACCTTCATATTTTTCCGAATGGACGAACTCAGTCCCTCGATGAACCATCTTTTCTTCAAGTCATCTGCTTGCTGGTTGTCTAACTTGCCGATGAGTTCTTTCAGCCTACGATGGTAGGCCCGTACTGTCTAATTTTTTCCTTGGCGGGTATTGTAAATTTCTGCTACGACTTCGTCATCATTGCGAAGCAATTTGTATTCCACTTGGAATGCTTGTTTCAAATTATTCCAAGTTGCTTTAGGGCCTTGAGGCAGGTATGTGTACCAATCAATTCCTACTCCTCGCAAGGTGGTCAGGAAGGCCTTTAACCAATAGTCCTGGTCATCTTGGTTGTTGGCTTCCCATATGGCCACGCACATTTTTCAGTGGCGGGATTGGTCGTCTAATCTATCCCCACTGAATTTGGGAAGTTTATGCTTCTCCAGGGGGTTTGCCATTTTCCCTCTATAGTTGGTAATGCACATTATTAGACTCAGGTGGGTTAGTTCTTCCTCTGTGTCCTTGTGCGTCTCTCGCACCTTCGACCATGCGCAAGTCCTCTACCCCTCCACCTCTATCATTCACGCCTTGGTTACCTACCTCGTAGTAGTATCGGTACTCTCTTCTCCCTGAAGTCTCTAGTTCTATTCTCCCTATTCTTGACTCCTCTAAGATAACCAAATTTCCAATGCTCCGCAAGGTACTTTCAAATAGATCTACTACTTCCGTTTCAAGAATACCTTCCCCGCTATTATCTTCTTTAGAGTGTATGGATGGTTTGGTTGATACCAAGTCACCCTCCCAACTGTTTGCGTCAGACCCTTCTGGCACCCACGCAATGTTCAGAAGTGGTAGTTCCCTCGCAATCTCCTCCCACTCCTGGCTCGATGGTTGTGTTTTGCCTTCACTACCACCCCGGCTACACGGCGAAGAACTAATAGATTTTTCCACTAGTTGTTGCAGTTGTTGACACCTCTCAACCTGTTCTTGGATTTGCAGAGACCTTATGGCAACTTTTGCTTCCTTTTCAACTTCTATCTCCATCCTCGTGCATTGCCTTCTATCTTTGTTTGGCAGGTTGAGCATTAATTATTGGAGTTTCCAGAGGTACAACACCTACTTGTGTTGCGCGGTTCCTCCTCCCTCCAATTCCTCTCTTCGTACCAATGCAATATTTGTTGCCTACGGTGCTCCCTCTCTCTTGCCTCACATTGTTCCTAAATTTCAAGTAATGCTCAAGCCAACAATCTTGGAAAGCTACCCAGAAGATCGTATGCAAGACCGTTCATTGTGAGTTCGGCACATATCGTGCTAGCAGGGACTGCTCTCGCCTGAGCCAATTCCTGCATCAACTGGGCTTCTCGGGTCACTTTGTTATTGTCCTCCATGTCGCTATCAGCTACTACCACTTGTTGGTCGAAGGTACGACCCATTATGCCGCCATCCCGCCTATCCTTACTTCCTTAGACCTCTAGGTTCGAACTTAAGCAAGGGCGCCAAAAAGTTAGATGCCTAACTTGAGATAGGTTGTACAGTAGAACTCAAAAGTAAGCATTCAACACTATTGTATAGCATAAACTGCAAATGGAATAACATCAATAACCAAAGATAACACAAAATCACATAGCACAATAAATGACAGAATGATATATCTTTCATAGGATAATAATCTCCAACATTCACAACAACATGAATTATCCCGACTCTCATACAAATAGTGCTCGGTAGTTGGTTAAGACTCCAACTGTCGACAACTGACATCATTTCAAGACAATTATTTTATCACATTTCCCTTAACAAACCAAAGTATTATTAATGGCAGAATTTCCGCCTACATCCTTTCCATGTTTTGCTAGATCCAACATTGTCGGATTATTCCCTTTCAAATGTTGCCCATGCTGGGAGAAAAGTATGCTCTCTGGGGGACTCTGAGGTGTCTGGTAGATGAGCTAGTGGAAGTTTACTTGTCTGATTCATATATTGAGGAAGTTTCAAATGAGCTTGGGAACAAATCTCTCATTCGTTGTTAGAGCAAGAGCCCTCCAATTGATCAGTTTGTTGAGTGGATGGTGACAACTTGGAGAAACCATTCTGTTAAGGTTTTTAGGATCGTTGCAAATGTAATAGCACTATCTGATTGTATGTGTTTTCCAAATTCAACAATCTCTTGCATTTATATTGAGAATGAGCCAAGAAGAGACATGTCCCATGATGTCTATTCATTATTATGTAATTAATATAATGACAATTATGATTATATATATATATATATATAATCTCTTGAGTATTATATTAATTTCTCTAATATTTACATAATAATAATAATTTTATATATATATATATACATCTCATATATACTAAATATATATATATGCATATCTTCACTAGTATTGACTCGCAGTGTTTATCCGACTGAAGCTACAAAACATCAACACTCCCTCTTAGCCAGGGAAGATTAAACACATGATTTAGAAGATATCAAGTCGCATGATATTCACCAAGTACTCAAAAATTTATAAAGATATCATCTCATGATATTCGGAGCATTGGCCACAAAATATCAAGTCACATGATATTCATCATGTACTCAAAGTACTGGCCTACCAACATCAAGTATCATGATGTCCACCAAGTACTCAACAAATATTTTAGATATCACCTCAATATGATATCAAAGATATGGTCTGACCAATAATATCAAGTCTCGTGATATTCACCATAACTAAAAAATTTCCATAGGTAATGTATCCCTAATGCAAGGTATCATCTATTGTGATCTGTTTCAGCCATCACACGATGTCTATCACAATAGAAGGTCAATGGTCTGTTTAAGGAATTGAACAAAAGGAATGCAAGAAATCATCTATTGTGATCTGTTTCAGCCATCACACGATGTCTATCACAATAGAAGGTCAATGCTATGTTTAAGGAACTGAATCCACCTTGCAAGAAATCATCTATTGTGATCTGTTTCAGCCATCACACGATGTCTATCACAATAGAAGGTCAATGGTCCATTTAAGGAACTGAATCTACCATGCAGGAAATCATCTATTGTTATCTATTTCAGCCATCGCATGATGTCTATAACAATAGAAGGTCAATGGTCTATTTAAGGAACTGAATTCACTATGCAGGAAATCATCTATTGTGATCTGTTTCAGCCATCACACGATGTCTATCAGAATAGAAGGTCAAGTTATTGTAAGATCGTCGCCTTTCAATAACTCTTACAAATACAAGTGATAATCATTTGGAAGTCATCACTTCCTCATGATTTACACAGGGCCCATACAAGAATTCATAATTCATAGTCATCTGACTGTTTAAACACCAGAGAGTCCATCTCGATATGGTCTACTCCCTCTAAATCAATATGGCCAAGATTATAAAAAGTTGATTTAACCATATCCTCTATCTACTCCCTTTGAAGCTCAAGTTCTTGTATCAACCTTTTGTCCTCTTTTGAAATGTCAGACTCCCTCTGAAAACATCAAGTTCTTTTTACCTTGAATGCAATTTTCTTGTGCTTCCGTCCTGAAGGTATGTCAGAGAGAGATTACAAATAGCTCATCAAACTAAACTATCTCGACTGGAAATACCAATGATAGAAGCATACAAGATTTTACTAACTAATAAAAATAAAACATGGAATACTTATCTTTCATAAATTTCAAGTGTTTCATTCTGTAAGGTGAGCCCGTATAAAAAATATCATGCAAATTCACAGAAAGATGTCGCCGTTCTCGAACATTACCAGAATTCTTCACATGACCTATCTTGAATATCCAAAGGTTCTATACACTATGACAACCTTCGATCTGATTGGATCTCCCTTCAAGCAGTTAGGCTTTTAAAGAAGGAACCTCACTCTTTTACAAATTTCGCATAGACCCGTACACACTCGGTCATAACTTTGGAACCTGACACTTTCTAGCCAATCGCTCCTGTGAGATTCTTCTAAATTTGTTTATCACCAACATATCCAAAATTCAGCAAAATCCAACAGTGTATGTGTGAGATATGGTCCTCATATTGAGACTGTATATTCTAGGACAGTCACACATTCACCATCAACAAACTACTCTCTTACATTTGCAACTTGGCTCTGATAACCATGTTAAGGTTTTTAGGATCATTGCAAATGTAATAGCACTATCTGATTGTATGTGTTTTCCAAATGCAACAATCTCTTGCATTTATATTGAGAATGAGCCCCCTTCATGGGACATGTCTATTCATTATTATGTAATTAATATAATGACAATTATGATTATATATATATATATATATATAATATCTCGAGTATTATATTAATTTCTCTAATATTTACATAATAATAATATTTATATATATATACATCTCATATATACTAAATATATATATATACATATCTTCACTAGTATTGAGTCACAGTGTTTATCCGACTGAAGCTACAAAACATCAACACTTTCCAATCCCCACATTTGGTCTTGATTCATTCTACTCATGGCACTTGGATTCAATTCCTTAACTATGAAGGTCTCCCCTTTAGGTGTTTCCATTGCAATATGATTGAACACAAGGTTGCTTGTTGCTCTTCTCCTAGGGCTTCAAAGCTAGGAGAGTCAGCCTGAAGAAATGGGTCAAGAAGTTAGGTAATCCTGATTCTGATTTTATTTGGCAAAATCATGGTAAGTTTATGGTTGCTCAGGAGGACCCACTGTTGACTACTCTAGAGGCCCCCATAGATCCTCCTTCTCAAGTGATTGAAAACCCTCCTAATCTAGCCCAACCTTTTGAGGTGGCTCGAAATGGTTCTAATTCTGAAGGTTCTTTTTTCTTCATGGATGATCTGGATGAGTATTATTCTGATTTTTTGGGTCTTGATGATGTGGCTGTGCCAGTTAATTGTTCTATAACCCAACCTGCCAGTGCTATTTCCAAACCAAACTTTCCTAAAAAGAAGGGATGTAAATCAGAAGCAGAGAAGCCCCATTCTGAAGGTAGAGAGGTTGTTGACGATGGCACATGTAATGTCCCTTGGATATATTCTAAAAACTATGAAACTATTTGCTCAGATTTGCAAGACTTAAATTGTTGATACCACTCTTTTATAATGATAGTCTTGATCACTATGTGATATATAAGTAATGTATCAATGCAATTTGTGTCTGAATAGAATTGGCTCTTATGCCGTCTTGATGATTAAGGTGTTCTTTTACTGCTCTTGATACGGGTCTATGATTAATGTGAATGATCTCTTTGATCCTTATCACTTGTCCGGTCTTCTTTGTGAGATGGAAGTATGTTCTATGTCTGGTTTGGTTTCTACAAATGCAAGGATACTTGTATTGATTTGATAGGACCTTCAAACTGTATACAGGTTGCCCGATATTCTGACTTGTACACTTATTTCTAGACGTCTCAAAGCCAAAGGGGTTGTTTCTCCTTCAGTGAATCCAAACGTATCCTCCCTTGAGCAGATCAAGTATGGATATGAAGTAAAGATGAGCAGCGTTTTCTCTGTCTTACACTTTGCGATTTCGTCTTCAATTCCCTTCCTGAGTTCCTCCCTATTCCCTGCCTTCCTCATTTGTATTTTATTGTTCCTTTGAAAATAGGCGACTAATGCCAGTGGTTGTCCCTTCTAAACAGACATGTCTTTATTTAATGGTTTGTTTCCTTCATCATTGTTGATTGTTATGGGACGTTGAAATGATTAGGGTGATGACGGTACTTCCCTATTCGCTGATTCCATGCTCCCTCCATTTACTAACGATTTTGTCGATTAGTTTACTTATAAGAGTTTGTCATTATTTTTCAAACCTGACTGCGTCTTTAAATATATTGATATTACTTGCACCATCTTTCTTTGCATCCAAAGTCTTATTTATGGATAGGCGACCATCATGGTCGTGCACTTGTTCTAAGGATTTTTCACTTTAATGGTTTGTTGACTAATCATCTTCAACCTGACTTAGAGCCATAAGCGTAAGGTAATGTCGTAGAGACTCATAATATTTTAGTCTCTTTATTGTGTTATTTATTTATTTATTAATATTATCATTATTATTGATTATTTTATTATTAATTATTATTATATATATTTATTAATATATAAAATATTTATATATTAATGAACTATATTATATTATAATATTACTATATATATACATAGATTTATTTAAATATAATATTATATTAATAAAATATAATATTATATCAATTAAAATGTTATATTCTTTTATTATTAGATTAAGTTAATTATAAGTTAAGAATAATGGTACATTATAGTTTATATAATTTATTTGTTTGATAATTTTATTTATTTATTTATTATATATTATTAAATCTTATTTTAATACGGGGACATTACAGCACATAGTGGACCATGGATGCCCTCTTCACAAGAAGCATGAGGAAAGGGTTAGCTAAAAAGGCTAAATGAGTCTGTTTTTTGCAAGTTGTTTCATTTGTTTCTACAGTTGCATATGCTTGTCTCCCAAATTGGTCTTATTGCCTTGAGCTCTTCTTTCGTTTCTAAGCTCTTCATAGAATCCTCTTGTCAATTTGGCATTTCTTTTTGTGCTCCCCATTCCTGGGTCTGAAGCAATTTTTTATTATATTTTTGTTGGTAGTGGCCCCCAATCCCACATTTTACCAATAAAAAAAACCATGGTGTTGCGCAAATTAATATTTAAATGATGGTTGGCCCGTTCAGGGGCATAGAGGGGATGATCTCTCTGTGAGTTTGGGCTCAGTGCAAGAATGGTCATGTTTGGAGTATGGGTGGATTAAAGCTAACTTTGATGGTGTCTTGAAGGGCAGCCTAGGCCCAAGTGGGGTTGGCTACATATTCAAGGACTGGAATGGCAATATTTTGGTCTTAGGAACCAATGGACTGAGAGAGGGTACCAATAACGAAGCAGAGTTATAGGCGGCCCACTTAGCAATGCAACAAGCATTATCACTTGGGATTCAAAAGCTACGCTTGGAGGGAGATTTTATGGTGGTAGTAATGGCTATCACGAATGGTGCTTCTCATGCTTGGAATTTGAATAAATATGTCTAACTAATTAGAGCTAAGCTGGCCCAATTTGCAGACTTAAGAATTACTCATATTAGAAGGGAAGGAAACTCAGAGGTTGATGTGTTGTCAAAGATAGGGATTAGATTGACAGAGTCAAGGAAACCAGAATTCTTGGAAGACCTAAGGGACATTAAAGGCGAATGGTTCAGTTGGGAAGAGTAAGCAGACAATAAGGTTTGAAGGATAAGGCCATAGTGGTGTTTAGAGTTTAGTTAATGGCTAGCTAGTTGATTTGAATTTTAAAATTTCAAATCTTTAAATATGCCCACACAAATAGTTGAATATGTTGGGTGGTTTTCCCACACATGGCAATTAAGCCTCTCATAAATGATGGAGAGTGTACCACGCTGGTGGGAGGGCAGTAAGGTGGCAATTAAAGCCGCACATGCGAAAGGATTGAGGTAAGATTTGATGAGGATTGGGTATGATTACAAGGCAGGAAGGATCTGGAAAGGACTAGAATTTTAATATCTTTACTTGACGCATTTGGTAACTGCCTTAATTTTAGACAGATTATTGGGGAGTGGTGGTAGTTTGGCACTGCAATGGAGGCCAATTTCACTCTGAAAACCCTCCTATCAACAGAGGCCTTTCTATGGTAAGGTATCAATGAGGATACTGAAGGAGACTTTCAAGTATGGGGAGCCAAAGTATCTACAGATATTGGAAATTTTGCTAGGAGAAGAATTTATGGAGACAAATATCAGGTATCATGTTAATGTTGATATAACCTTTGCTGTGTTTGCATGGGTGCTACAGTTGGGCATGATGGAGCCCTAATTTGTTGTAGAAATCATGGCCTCCATTTGTAACATATGTGGAAGATTTGATGATATTATTCCTGACAAATAGGCCTGAGGTAGATATGCAAGCAAAACAAAATACTAAAAGGCTTTGGCGTGTGAAGATATGATAGAAGGTACATCAACGTATTGAATGTTTGAAAATTGAGGCCCAATCAATAAAGCATCATCACCGAAGAGGGTCAAAGATAGTCACCAGGGTGCTGCTTGGATTCCAGCAAGAGTATGTGCGGTTAAAGATCTAGAGTTTAAAAGTATGAAAACATTGGAGACTATGCCCATCCTGCTAACTATTATCTACAGATGCCTTGTATTGATCGCATAGCCATCTCCTTCCGCCAGACTATTCCCAGTATGCTCGAGCATCATATTCAATGAGTGGATGATCACGTCCGGATAGCTTTAGCAGTCTCAGACTGGGTATGGAGGAGCCGTTCGTGCAAGGAGTCTGAATGTCTGGAACCATTTCATCTGTATTGCCACCAACAGAGGAGCACATTGAAACCGTTGTCTTCCATGGCTAAGTATCGGACGCCAAACTCGAGCATAGACGACAGCGACTGAATTCTTGGAAGCACCGTAAAGATTTGAAATTGTATCAGACTCTTCATAATATGGACGAATGTTTTAAAATACCAAGTCGTATGCGGTGAAGTGTCTGTATGAAACAGAGAAATATGCATCCAAACAAGGAAGAGGAGTTAATGAAGTCTGTATGCCCGAAGATGTATCGTTGCCGTGTATTGGCCATGGAGAAGCAATCAGAGGTGTCGGAAAATCTATGGCTCCATTACCCTGTAGCAACTCTTTTATCTATAACAAAGTGTTGCTTTCTTCTTAAAATGCATAAGCAGTGCTAATCGACAACGGTATCCTATACGAACACAAACACAGAGTTGCCAAAGAGAGAAACTTTGTAACTCTGTAGCACGAGAAGATTATTAACGTGGAAAGATTTAAAATAATATTATCAAAGTAGTAATAGATTACATTGGTCATTAGTTGAAATATAAAAACTTTTGTTTGTTTAAAAGAGATGTGACTTTTGATATTTAAAAGACACGTCACTTTATAAAACCAAGTATAAATAACGATTTTATAATCCGATAGAAGGACAGATTGGAAGATAGAAGCATTTTTTTATATATTTATGGAGGGATAAGGAGTGAAAATATGACTTTGTAATATAAATTTATTTATTTTAATAATAAAATAAAACATCTTTTGTTTATTATTAAAGGTGTGGAGAATTAAACTGCAAATGAACCGTCCTTTGTAATTATTATTTTTTAATATTGTATACAATTTAAATATCGGATAAGTGGATACGGTCAAATAGCATCTTAAATTCAATTTGGATTAATTTAGGATTGCATAAATATTTGATTTGTCGCATCTTGATTATTTAATTGATTAGCAATATAAATGCATTGAACATTATAAAGTTGTACGTAAACCTTCATTGAAGTTGACTCTATTGCCCTAATAAGCAGAGGCACTAGTCTTATTATTGTTGAAATATTGGGTTTATATATGAAGTCAGAAAATCTATCAATTCCTTCCTGTAAACCTTACTAAATCATTACACAACATTTTAATTCAAACATTCAGTATTCAACTTTATTTTGATCGAGTTCAAGGATTTTGCCAACCAAGGAACTCATCAGCTTAAATTCGCTATAGAAGAGCTTCGAACCAGGTGATCAAGTTTGAAGTAAAGGTTTACCCGCCTAGGTGTAGCGAAGCCTAAAGTGCAGGGGAGTTTGAAGTATTCCCGTTCGTTGGCCAGAATTGATTTGGAATTCTATTGGAGAGTTGGCAGGCTCTAGGATTTCCAATCTGCGGTTTTGGGAACCAACAGGGCACATGGGAGGAAGCTCTCTAGATCATGAGGGCAATAGTGAAGCCTGAATGGATGGGAGAGATGGTGCAAATGCTTGCCTGTGCAGAACCTAGCCATGGATTTTGAGTGATGAGGGAGGGTTGGAGGTTGGTGAATGGCTCGTGGGGACCCTACCAGTCATTCTTGGTATGGAGCACTATTGTGAGGAAGGAGGTTAGAATCAATGATGCAAGAGATGCGTGGGAATTACTTAAAGAGTTTGAGCGTGAAAAGCAGCTCACTAATCAAGCTAGGGTTTTTGGTCGACCCAATGGAAAAAAAGACACCGAGGAAGACTAATGGCGACTCCATCTCTCCTCCTGCAAGCTGGAAACACGAGGCTGGCAGACTTTTTTAGTCAAATGTGTTCTAGGGCAGCCATTGGGAATGTAGAAACAAAGGTGAATGTTGCTCTGAATAAGAACGGCCATCTCGAGCTTTTCAGATGTGTTAACCCTCTTGATGAACTCGGACATATCAACATGTCCTATCTCAGTATCCCTAATCTCATCAACTGAAGAGGTGACCTATCAAGGTGGAATGGGGTTTTGCTACTTGCCATATTTATACTTCATCCTTTTCTTGTTGTCGGGAGAGACTAGCTCTTCTGACATAGAAAATTGATCTGCAGAAGACAAAGCTGCAACATGAAAGTTCAAGAGAGTAAGAACATCTTCCTGAGGCACCAGAGAATCCATAAGACACTTTTAGACCTATGGCCTTGCAAATCTGGAAGGGTGTATATGTAGGATATGAACGGAAGGATTTTAGGTAATGGAAAATGGAGAAAAATGAAAGAAATCAGCTTTTGAAATGAGGGGAATAATGAATTTGGGGATTTTTTGAGCTTTGCAGGTGGATGGAACATATGCACTTGGTGTCAAAATGAGAAGCTTTTATGCACAAATGCATATATACATAATGGAAGGTCACTTTTACTTGTAATCAAGATTTTGAAATCTGATTACAAGTGCATTTGGGAAGAACTTGCACTCGCAGTTGGGATTTAAAACCCCAACTGCAAGTAAGGAAAACCTTTCATTTTATGCATGAGAAACACTTGCAATCGGGTTTTAGAATCTCGGTTGCATGTAAGGGAATAACTTAACTTTTTCATGGAAAACTTGTAATCAAGGTTTTGAAACCTGATTGCAAGTGGGTAAGCACATGCATTTGGAAGATCTAACTTGGGAAAAACTTGCATTGTCTTTTGGGAAGAACTTGTCTTATTGGAACGACACATTCAATCTTTTAATGCCAAAAACCCTATACACAAATCTGAAAAATGTCCATGTAAATTCATGGAGATAAAAAGAAGATAAAATCAAACCAGAATAAGATATACAAACCCTAGACATTTGGAATGGAGAAGAAAAACTTATGAGATAAATGAAGAGAATGCAAAAATATTTACAGCAAGAAAAACAGACATACCTGATTATAGAACCCAAAAGTTGGAAAGAAATGCTAAAAGAAATGCTAGAAGTGATGCTTGGAAGAAAAAAGTCTAGAAATCTTGAAGTTTAACACCAAAATGCAGCTCTTTATAGATGTTTTAGGGCATCACAAGCCAAAACAAAGTAAAACTCCTTCACCATTAATGCGTTTTCAGTTCTGGAGAAATTTCTTGACAAATGGCGAATATCCAAGCACAAAAATCACTGGTTTGAAGCCAAAACGATCACAACAACTGCAAAATATGATCCAAATCCTTATTTCGGGCTTCTACCACCATTTTGCAAGTCTTTTTTGCATTCTCAGCCAAAAACGGCAGCTTAAGGGCAATGGTCGAGTTTCATGATCGACGTTGCAAGTTTTTCTTGTGTTTTTAAGGTAAAAGAAATGTTTGTAGTCGGGCTTTAAAAGCCCGACTCCAAACAAGGCGTCTTTAAAAACATTCTTTCCTTCCAAAATGGTTATAATAAGTCCATAATCAGGGTTCACAGTGTTTATTGCAAGTGAAAACAAAAGAAAGTTTAAAAATGATTGTGATCGGGCGTTTAAAACCCGATAACAAGTGTTTTAACTTTATAAAACTCCTCCACCATTAAAAACGACGATAAGAAGAGCATTGTTGGGATTCACATTTTACTTTGCAAGTTACAACACTTGCATCATCAATAAACACTTGTGTTGTGCGTTAAAAAGACCGACATCGGGCTTTTGAGTTTCATTTACAAGTATTCAAATAACTTAAATGACTTTCAATCAGGATTAGAAATCCCAATTGCAAGTAATCACCTTGATTATTCATTTTCTATAACGTTGGGCTTTTTGGAGGAAGATACGAGCACTTTTTTTAAAAGTTTCTTTAAAACAAAGACTTGCAATCGGGATATAAAACCCCAATTGCAAGTACTTGTGTCTTTCAAAATCATTATAGAGTGCAAACAAGCTTTTGTGTGAGCATCACAAGTATATAAAAAGAGAGATTTAACACATTACATGCATTTTGATCTAAAAAATGAGCCAAATTAGTCGAATCGAACTTTGAATTTAACATTACAAGTTCATGCTCTTTTGAATTTTAAAGAATAGTACTTGCAGTCGGGATTTAAAATCTCTTCATTTTCTCTTGAAATAAAGCATGTATTTAAACCCACAATGGCTCAAAATGATCAAATTTTTTAAGGCAAAAGACCTAAGACACAAAGAAAAAGAAAAACAATCAATCCAAACAAGAAAAATCAATCAAAAACTTAAGATTTTCAAAAATCAAGCACTTGCAGTCAGGAAAATAAAACCCGAAATTGCAAGAAAAACTAGGAAAAACTCAATGAAAATCTTGAAAATCGACATCTATAGGATAAGAAACTAAGGCCGAATCAAGGTATGATCAATTATCTTCGAAAAACGTCTTCAAAATGCCTACCCTAGAGAATTAAACTACAAATTTATCAAAAGTTTTGTAGTGTTGCAAAAATTTTGCAAACGACTCTGAACTTAATTTCCCACATTTTTCAAGTATGGCTTTGTTTTGGATTCAGAGCATTTCATGCAACGGGTTTGTATGGCCCTAGAATATGGGTATCTGATCCTTTTGGACTATGGCTCACAAAAAAAGAACCATTGAGAACCCAATAGACGTTAGGTAGGCATGCTCTCAACAGGCAATGGCATTAGAATGGAAGAAGGAATTCAAAGGTTCCAGCAACTGCTGATAAACAATAATTGTGAATTGAAGGAAGTCTGCTAGAGTTCTGGAAGACCTATAACTAATGATTTTGCATATCTTGTGCATGTGAGGCAACTGCCCCTTGGGTTCTCTCTTCACTTTTCCCCATTCCACTACCCCCCTTATGCATGCAAGGGACATAGGCATGTGAACTCCTCAAGCTGTTCGCACCCACTCAGTTGTTAATACGTAATAAGATCTTTTATTTGAGTACTCTGAAATTACATTTGAAATATATCTGCCAGTGGACAAATATTTATGAAAAGAATTCCATACAAAGTTGTATGTTTTTCATGCTTGAAATAGTTGATATTGCTGTAATCAATGCAATGTTAATCTATGCATTATAGTTTGGCAAAAACAACGTGGTTTAAACTTGAAACACATTCCCAAACAATGATTGGACACAAAGAAATCAGCAAGCGAACTTTACAAGCATCAAAGAGAAGAAACCTTAGGCAAGGCCGGAGGCTATGCTAAACTAATCACTGATGGAAAAGAGATTGTTGCGAGGACCGTCTTAAATTCGAATCACTGTCAGAAAGTTGAAAGGTTAATTGTCATAAATTTGAAGCACTGTCAAAACCTCACTGTACATAAACTGGATGACAGAAGTGAGAACACACTTAAAGGAAGGATGCTGTTAGCATTCGTGTTATTATTAACTGTTCAAGCCCATCAAAGAAAGTCTATCAATATCAAAGTTTATTAAAAAGCATGCACTCTTAATATTTCAATTTTTTATGCATTTGCTATTCAAGGCATAGTTGCTTTTGTTGGGTTGACTGACAAAGCACTGCAGCACTGGTGTAAGAATTAAAACCCTAGCAGGCATCAAAGTTCTAAAACCAATATGTTCTGAATGTATCAGATTATTTAAAGATTTATTGGAAATATGTGGAAAAATCCCAAAGGGAAAAAATTCTGAAATAGCTATAAAATACTTATAATAACACCAAATAACCTCTTGTTCTACTATTAAATGATGCTGGAAGACAAACCAAACGCAGCTAATGCAAGTTAACTCTCCAATACAAATGACAGGAACACAGAACAACAATCCAAAAATGATTTATGAACAGGAACTTCAGGGATTCAAATCAAAAAAGTGTAAAAATGTGTTTGCGAATTAAGAATTCAAACAATAAGACAGCCAACCAACATTCGACAGAACATTTTATTCACTGCCAACTAGGACAGACATTACAAAGTATCAATGCCAATTCTATACATTCTTTGATTTCAGTTTTCCTCTGCTCTCAAAAGAGAGCTCTTCCACCCATCGTTTCTTGCCCTCCAGTGGTCTTGTTTTGTCTGCAGAAAAAAACCAACCCCCCTGCAGCCCCATCGGATCTGTTTCCTCTTGATATTTGCCAGCACACCAACCCTTTGGTAGTTGCCAGCACCTGCCTCCTGACCGGTTCAACTTCCAGTTTCCACCATTGCCAGCAAGGCAAAGAAACAAGAGACTGACCACAAAGTGAAGACAAAGACTTGCTTAACAAAGTAAAACAGAACCAAAAATTGAAAAAAACCAAAATTGCGGGGAAACAATGCCCCTGCATCATTAAAGCACACTAAAATAAGTATCATCTTAGTTTGAAACATCCATGTTGACGGTTGCCAAGGCCCACAAGTCTGAACCAAGAAGAACACTCAGCAATGAAGATTAATGTTTATTACATCAATTTCCTTTACCCTTTTTACTGTTGCAAGAGTCAATAAAATATTTACTAGGGTATATACTAAAAACTATTCCTATCCCCAAGTTATGATGTTAAAATTAAATAAATCTTGTCAGAGATCATTTTAACTACATGTGATGTAAGGATCAATTCAATTAGTAATGAGTTCTAGGGGTCAAAGATTCAGTTAAAAAATAGAGCCAATATTAAAAATATATAAGAACCCTAATTTTGTACAAGATATATGTTTGGAGGGTATATCCTATTTAAGGATATTATTAATATGGCTCTCCCTAGTTACACGCACATGATACTTCAGAAGAGCCTAGTCAAATGTTAGTGAAAATAAATCAAAAATCATATTGAGATATCAACAAATGGGGCAGAATCATAAGGAGCCATATATCTTGGCAAGATGATTTCAAAGCTATTATCTATCCCTTAAGGATAAATGCAAATAATATCTCATGCAAAAAAGCCATGGAAATAAGTATGCAACAAAATTGAAACCATAACTAATACACACCATAAAATTTGATTGTTGGGTCAACAAAGCAACAATCCTCTGCATAAATTGATGTCGTAAATTCTCCTGCAATTATGAAATATTTTATTAGAACTCTATGTCAATCTGATCAAGTTAGTATTAAGGCCAGGTTAATTATAATATCTTGAAAAATTATTATCATATCTTATATAGATATGATAATAAAAAATAGATTTAAAATTACCACCTATGGGTAGCATCTTTGAAAAAATACGTCTAATGCGATAGACCATTAAAATGAAACATAAAAACATTCATCAGTAATGATGAGACACCATACAAGCAATACAGCTTTCATAAACTAAGAAATTAGTCACTACAAAGACCAATAAGAGCTGATATAATTCTATAAAGTTAAGGATCTACCATAAATATGATATCATCATTTCAATGTGTTTTGAATTAAAGAAACTCTCTAAGGTTGCATGTTGCCCCATACGCACTAACCAGTGCCTAAACAGTACTATACCACATCTCATGTGACTAATATAGCTTTCTTATCCAATTGGCCTTACGTAGAAAGAAAGATATAAATAAATTATATTTACATCTATTGATGATGAAAAGTACTCCACAATACTAATACATATCTCAAGTGCTCAATAGGACTTGAAAATACATTCAATTACAAAAGTAAAGTATGGGATAGAAAGACCCTAGGTTTTGTAAAGTAATTAAAAATAATGCAGTATGCACCAAAAGAATATACCAAGAGGGGTAAACCCGAAGTTAAACTTGAACAATAAAAGCCAAGTACATACAACTCTACAAGAGAAAGACTCCATAATGTAAAATGGAACTGATGATGTAATTGAGAAAAAAGAGCCATGTGATATTGCATGTCTACAGAAAGGCACTGGCTGAACAGCTATCATCATTGTCTCTATCACCTGGAAAGAGCCAGAGGAAAATATGATAATGTTCATAGGGAAATGTCAATGGAAAGGCCAGATTAAGCAATCCTATGAGGAAGTCAAGTGCTCAATGTTGGCAATTTGGCTGAGGTATGTACATAGATGTTGTCATTATGGCAACATATGTTCTCTATGAAGATCGCATAAGCTGGAAAGTAAGTATGGAAAATCGCAGACTAAAATTGTCTAAGTATGAAACAGTGTTTTTAACAGAGCACCCGATACAGTTTGTTTTGGCGACATTCACTGGAGCATAATCAAAGTTTGCGCAGTTGAACTTAGGCTCTATGGTGTCTAAGGATACCCCATCTCAGTGTGCAAAAGAGTACGGACAGTACGGACAAAGTTATGACTGTTTTACCGATGACAGAATACAGCCGACAGAGCAGTTTTGAAAATAGAATTAGTAAATGAATTAAGGGATTATTTTGCTTGTCAAAATAATGACTTAATATTATAAAGAGACGACATCTTAGATGTTTACTCTTGGATAAAGATATGCAAGCCGACAAGAGAAAGATATTATGTTTGTATCTTGTATAAATAAAGATGTACCAAACATACTTGAAATGTAACATGTAATATATGTAACTTGTGATAGCAACGAAAGTTGTTGATGCAAAGTTGTAAGCAGTACCATATTGTAATCAGTAAACATTTGCATTGCTTGTTTGGGCAATGAGCTCATCTAGTAATCAGGTTTTGTATCTACAACTCCTAACAGGGTTGAGGCTTCTAACAAGGCCTATAGTCCCTTAACCAGGACTGATACACTATATGATTGTAACAAGCTCCTAACAGGGTCAACATCCTTAACCGGTTATCTTTTGATTAGTGGATCTTTGTGGGTACCATCCCCACAGGGGTTTTCCCTTGGCCAGGGTTTCCTCGAGAACATATCATGTGTTATGAGTTCTTTACATTTACTGTTATGTATGCTATTTAGTTTCTTATGCTTTGTATGCACTAAAGTAATCTGCTATATCCATAAGTGGGCAAAAGTAAAAGGTTGTGAAATACTGATTCACCCCCCCCCCCCCCCTCTCAGTGTTTCCTATTTCTAACAATTGGTATCAGAGCACAGTTACTCGGAGAAGAAACATTCAAGGAAAGCCTAGCAGCTTGAGTAAGATCTCTATGGATATGGATCAATTGCAGAAGAATCTTGAAGAAGCTCTTAAGCAAATTGATATGCTTACTGATGAAAGAAACACTTTGAAAAGAAAGTATGATGATGCAAAGAGTCTTATTGACAAATTGAAAGGTAAGATAGAAGATCTGAAATCTGAGAAGGAATCTGAAATTCTTGTTGAAGATTGTGATGATTTAGAAAAAGAAAATGTGATCCTTAAACATGAATTGAAGATAGCAAATCTGAAGCTTAGCTTGAAAGATGGAAATGACAATTTAAGATCTGAGAATGAAAACTTGAAGAATGAGAATGAAGATCTGAAATCTAAACTTGGCAAGGTAACATCCGAATTTGATAAAGTCAAATTGCAATATGATGAACTTGAGAAATACAACAAAATTGTGAAAGGTGAATTGACTCAATCCAAACAACAACTTGAGAGACTATATTCAAACAGTGAAAAGATTGATAAGCAAGTATCTTATGGAAAACCATTTTATGACAAAACTGGTCTTGGATTTAACATATTGAAGATAGTGAAAGTAAGAAACCAAATCTGAATGAATGTGAAAGCAATGAAGAAAAGAAGTTAGATGAGAACAAATCTAAAGAATCACCAAAGCAAAAAGAATCATCAAAGCAAGAAGAATCACCGAAGCAAGAAGATACACCAAAGCAAGAAGAACCACCGAAGCAAGATGAATCATCCAAAGGTATGCAAAGAGAATTCAAAGGTAGATGTTTTGCTTGTAATACTATTGGTCATATGAAGAGAGATTGTACAGGTAAACAATTCAAACCTCTTAATGGTTATTGTTATAATTGTCATGGTTTTGGACATAGAGCTATTGAATGTAGAAAATCTAAAGTTATTGAGAATAATTACAATAGTAGAATGTCTAGAAATACTAACAATGCAGATCAGAGATCAACTGAAGACATGACAAGAGGGAATAAAATAGTATGTTTCAGATGCAACAAAATTGGACATATTGCTAGAAATTGCAGGACACAAATCAATCAACAAACACCTAGATATGGAACCAATGGAATCACTTGTCAGATATGTAACAAGATTGGACACACAGCAAGATTTTGCAGAATGAACAATGAAGGTTATCATCATAACCCTAACCCTAGAAACTATGCAAGAAGGAATGAAAATGCAGGAAACAAAGAAAAAGGTTGCTGTAGCAATGAAGGTGAAGTAAAATTTGTTAAAGGCACAGATCAAGGAGGTATATTCAACATTGAAGGTAATCAGGAAGGTAATGTATCTGATGGTAAGAATGAGTCTTTACCTAACCCTTCTTTAAGCACTTAAATTATGTAAATTTCTGTAGTTTAGGAACTTAGAATTAGTATAGAATTAGATTTTGAATGAGTTAAGTTTTGCGCAGTTAGATGAAGGTTTGTTATGTTATACTAATGCTATGGTTAAGTGCGCAAAAAGAAATATTGTGTTTTGCGAGGTTGCAAGAAGATTTATGGTTGCAGGTTTACAGAATCAACTTTTTGGCATTTTTAGCAGCAAAATAATTGAATGCGATGTCAAATCGAGTAAATGCTAAGTAATAAAAGATTGAAATCGAAGTTATTATGATTATCAAGTGATTAGAAGTGATTTGGAAGCGAAGAAAGAAGTTTGGAAGCAATTTGCAGAAGTTTGAAGCACCGATCTAGTGAAAGCCCTAATTTTGCGAATTTAAGGTATTTATCTGTCTATGATCTTGAATCAGCTTAAGTAATCAGATATAATCATGGATGTGTCATTGATTCACAACATTAAGGATAAGAATAGACCTAGAACTAAGAAAGATCCAGTTGAACCCTCAGAAAAAGATGCTAGTTTAGCCCTATCATCCGTACCAGACAGAGTTCTTCATTTAGAAAATGTTAAAAGTTATTTTGGATGCAAGTATGAAACCCTAAGGGAGAGTGATTTTAATGGTGAATATAAGAAATTGTACAACTCGGATATGTCAGTGAAACAAGGTTATGAACATCTAGAAAACAATGAAATCATTGAGTACTCTATGAAATATGAATTTGATGATGAGGAGTGTACTAAGATCATTTTGAGTAGGATACATAATGGTAAATTTTGGTTAGAAGACAGAGTTATTGACATAACTGCAGACCTAATTCATGATGTGACTGGATTATCAAGTTGGTGCAATTCCACTGAATGAGAAAAACACGAGAAAGATTGTGATTGAAAACACCAGTTCAGTATACAATGGCAGAGGTATAGTCATTAGTAAGATTAAGCAAGATGATGTAAAATACTTGTGTAAAATTTTGACAACAAAGTTCTGTGGAAGCTCTAGAGAAGATGATATGCCAGCAAGTATGGTACATGTTGCTTATTTGATGTGTGTGGAGAAGAAGCCTGTGGATATGTGTGAAATTCTGAGAATACAATTGTTTGAGAACTTGGAAAAGATAAAGAAAGCTAAATACACTCACTTTAGATTTTCCTCATTGGTTACTTACATGTTCTTCCACTTGCTAAGAAGATTTCCTTACACTATTGAATGGAATGATGGTGAGAATACTATGGCAAGAATCAATAAACTTTACATGAAACATCTTATTGAGAAGGTTAATGACAGTGTAAAGTTAGTGTTGAAAACTTTTCAGAACATTGTGGTAAATAGATCAAGAATTCCTCCATCCCTAGTTGAGAAATACAAAGATGATATATGTTTTATGGTTGATACTGATTTCACTTATATTGAGGCAGTAAAACCTAGACATGAATTCATAGACCCTCTTGGCTATGAAATCTTTGAAGTTGAAACTGAAGGATATGTTAGTAGATTGTTGAAAAGTAAAGTTGATGCTCATAGCAACAGATTTGGAACATATGATGAAAACTTTGATTCAGCAAAGACACTTAAGGAAGAAAAACAATCAAAGAAGAGAGTGGAGTCTACAATAAAGAAAATTTTAAAAGAATCAGGTATGAGTGAGCAGGAATTTAATATTGCAAGAAAGACTGCAGAAGCAATAAGGCAAAGTGAGATACTATCAGACCCACCTTTGGCATCAAGTGCAGAACCTATTCAAGTTAAGGTAAAGGTTGAAGAACCCGTGAAGGAACAAGAAATTAGTCAGACACCAAGCAAAAGAATGAAGGCAAGTGCTTCAGGACCGGGTAAAAGACATAAAACAATTGTTCCACTAGTACCTAGAAGAGTTGTAGAGTTAAAAGATAATGAAGTGACAATAAAGAAGAAATTATGGAAACCATGGATAGAAAGAGTTAATGAAGATATAATGCAGCATGGAGACTTTACCAAAATGAACAAATACTATGATTTATATGGATCTTCTGACAGATTAAATCTTGAGAATGCAATGGTTACACATATGATTTTGACAAACAAGAAATTTGATACTATTCATGGAAAGATACCAAAAGATTTGTACAACAGACTTGTGAGAAGGAAGATGAGAGCACAAGAAGAAGATACTAAAATGAGAGAGAATGTGATTAGACAGTTCTGTGAGATAAGAGATGATGACCACCTTAAACAGATCCTCAAGCCACTTGAAACCCTATTAAGAACCAAAAGAAGAATTATACAAATAATGGGAGGTCAGTATGCACAAGTGAAGACTGAAACTGAACAGGCAGTTGTGGAAGTGCTAGCAAACTTGGTAGCAGGAAAAGATAGCAAAGATCAATCAGTTGCTGAACCAGCAGAGAAACAGAGTTCAAAACAAGCAGAGGCAGCAGCAGAGGTAGTTGAAGTTGAAGATATTCCTTCTTCTTCTATAAACATTGGCACAGAATCTATGGACATTGAAGGAACAAAAGTTACTTTAGATTCATATGATGCGGTACTCAACAGTTTGGACAACATTGTTGACAATTTGGATTTGGGAGAGCAAGAAAAGAGTATTGAATCAAAGTCTACTCGAACTGAAGTGCAAATGGAAATAGAGGCCCATACACCTATTGAACCACAAGAAGACATCAGTCTTACTCCTAAGACTGGAAAAGAGAAAGGAATAGGAACATTGATTGAAGAATTGAGCAAGGAAGTTGATGACGATGATCAATTAGAGTTGATGACGATGATCAATTAGAGTTGATCACTTCTTTGAACAAAATTATTGGTAAGAATAAGAAAGTTAAGAATTTGGAAGGTAGTCTAAAAGATTTGACTGAGAAGCTACAAAGTGTGATATCTACAAAAGTCTTTGATTCAGATCCACTTGAAAGAGCAAAGATGGTAATTAATTCTTTTGATGTTGAGTTCACTAATTTAACTGATATTGCTAAGGTTAAGGCTCAGGCAGCTTATGTAGCTGAGATGTTGCAAAATATAATTCAGAATATCAAAAATGACATTGACAGCCTTGACAAACACATTAAGAACTTAAGGAAACATCTTGAGTCTGGAAAGTGTTTGTACATTCAGTGTACAAAATCTGAAAATATTTTAATTGAGGAAGAGAAGCAAGATGAAATTGCAGCAAAGACAAACTCTTTGGCCAGCCTAAACATAAAGATCAGTTCAGTTGAGAAAAAGATCAGAAAATTATATGATGAGATAAGGACTTTGAATGATGAGAAGAACAAGAAAATTATCAGAATAAACATCTTGAGAGAGCATGTCTCAATCAAGTTGACTATAATAGAAGAGCAACTAGAAGAATGTCTTACTACTAAGACATCATTTCAGAAGTTCAATTTTGAATCCCTTCAAGCCTATCAGATTGCAGCATACGGATTGAGTACTTTACTCAATGTAGCAGAATCGATAGAGAAGGCATGGGAGAAAGATTTTGAGACTTGGAAGACAGATTTTGCAAACTGTGTTGCAAGCCTACCGGCTTTGCAATAGGACAGTAAGGTAAAAGTTTTGACACAATTTTGTATATCCCTTTCCACCCTTTATTTTGTCATTGTTGTCAAAGGGGGAGAGATACTTAGAAAATTGTCTATATATGATAAGGAAGGATACTCATAGGGGGAGTTCTATGGAGTATTATGAAGTGTTATACATTATGTGTATATTTTGAGGAGATATAAGGATAGTATACTTATTTTATACTATGGCCACAATTTTGATACAAATTTTGAGATTTTGACTTGTACACTTAGCCAATTTTCTCATATGTTGCCACCAATGACAAAGGGGGAGATTGTTGGCAATTTGGTTGAGGTATGTACATAGATGTTGTCATTATGGCAACATATGTTCTCTATCAAGATCGCATAAACTAGAAAGTAAGTATGGAAGATCGCAGACTAAAATTGTCTAAGTATGAAACAGTGTTTTTGACAGAGCACCCGATACAGTTTGTTTTGGCGACGTTCACTGGAGCATGATCAGAGTTTGTGCAGTTGAACTTAGGCTCTATGGTGTCTAAGGATACCCCATCTCAATGCGCAAAAGAGTACGGACAGTACGGACAAAGTTATGACTGTTTTACCGATGACAGAATATAGCCGACAAAGCAGTTTTGAAGACAAAATTAGTAAATGAATTAAGGGATTATTTTGCTTGTCAAAATAATGACTTAATATTATAAAGAGACAACATCTTAGATGTTGACTCTTGGATAAAGATATGCAAGCTGACAAGAGAAAGATATTATGTTTGTATCTTGTATAAATAAAGTTGTACCGAACATACTTGAAATGTAACATGTAATATATGTAACTTGTGATAGCAACGAAAGTTGTTGATGCGAAGTTGTAAGCAGTACCATATTGTAATCAGTAAACATTTGCATTACTTGTTTGGGCAGTGAGCTCATCTGGTAATCAGGTTTTGTATCTACAACTCCTAACGGGGTTGAGGCTTCTAACAAGGCCTATAGTCCCTTAACCAAGACTGATACACTATATGATTGTAACAGGCTCCTAACAGGGTCAACATCCTTAACCGGATATCTTTTGATTAGTGGATCTTTGTGGGTACCATCCCCACAGGGGTTTTCCCTTGGCCAGGGTTTCCTAGAGAACATATCATGTGTTATGAGTTCTTTACATTTACTGTTATGTATGCTATTTAGTTTCTTATGCTTTGTATGCACTAAAGTAATCTGCTATATCCATAAGTGGGCAAAAGTAAAAGTTTGTGAAATACTGATTCACCCCCCCCCTCTCAGTATTTCCTATTTCTAACACTCAACCTTAGAACTCTACTCACATCCATAGTTGATGAACTTCTAGTGGCAAAGAAAAAATTAGTAACGTGTGCCTTCCTCTATGATTGGGGTTGCAAACAAGGTGAAGGCTCTCGATATCAAAATGAAGTGTATCCACTCCACCTAGAATGAGACTAATAAACATGTAGAGAGAAGCAGTATCTTACCAAATTGTTTATATGTCCTCCAATGAACAACAAAAAAAAATAACAATAGAAGATTAAAACATTGGAAAACAAATAAAGATATTACGGTCAGATACTAATGTGAAGTGCTTTTCACTACCACAGTTAACTATACGTACAAGTATGGGAAATGGTTTAGGATGGATAATCCTGAGCACATGTAAGCTACACCAAAACTAAGCTTGCAAAATCACTTTTGTTAGTATGTCAATCAGTGAAACTCCACTAAAATGAAATCCTCAATTAGTTTAACTTGCAGGAAAGCATGAGGCTCCAATGAACTGCAATTCTCCTTAATCTAACTCAAATGTTGTTAATGATACTCTAATGAACAAATCCATTAGTGCATGTAGTATTTTGACAATGATGTATATAACTATAAAAGGTGATAGCTACAAGAAAGATTATCACTTCTTCATCCTCCTTGCTAAGAGAAAGTTGCATTGAACTTCTACATAATGTTGAACACTTCCAGATGTTGAGAGGAGGGAGCGCTGAATCAGCACACAAAGAAACATATTTAATTTTGTCAAACACCCTTAGCAATTGACTTTAAACCAACTAACCATCAATGAAAGATATTACAATGAACACACATACACATGAACACCAGATTTACATGGAAAACCCAATATGGGAAAAACAACGGTAAGAATCTATTCAATATATGAATAACTACTTACAATATTTGTTTAAGGCATACTAGCATGGAATCCCACTACTCCCTAATGTAGAACTTACAAGCTAAATCACACTTAGTGCAAAACACAAATCTGCAAAAGTTGCCAAAAGGGAGCACAATCTTCGAACAAGTATAGGGAAATGATGAAATGAAAAGATATAGGATCTCTTGTTCAAACTCTGTAAATACTCTGTAAAATTCACTCTTCTGCCTTTTCTCTTCCTCATTCGCATTACTCTGCCTTCACATTCAATCCATACATTATTCACACAAATTCTACAGCCACTTCATCCTTTCGCACTCATATATATACAAGCTTGAATATCGGAAATTCAACAAGGCCCTCACATAAAGAGAAACAATTTTTGTACAAGGTCAGCCACTATGAGCACAAATATTTAGTGTGGTCCACCCTAGGAGATGAAGGGGACCCAAAATGCATTAGAACACATCGTCCACAAATGAATTCATCAAAGAGCAATCATTGCAGCCATCTTAAGGTTGAAACCAAAAGAAACATGCAGAAAAACATTAAAGTACATTAGTAGGTCAGCCCAAAACCACTCTCCAATGCATATGACACCATTAGAAGCACAACATGCCACAGCAGGACCTATTTCAATCTCCTAACCCTTCCTCCAATGCATACAATGTTTCTACAAGGTCGGCCACCATGAGCCCTAAATATTTAGTACAATCCACCTTACGAGATGAAGGAGACCCAAATACATCAAAACACGTCATCCATATATGAATTCATCAAAGCGCAATCATCGCAACCATCTTAAGGTCAGACCCAGAAGTACCATGTAGAAAAGCATTGAAGTGTAAAGAAACCCCTTGTTCTAGACCAAATTTATGTGCCCTTTTACCAATGTAATTTTGTCAAACAATTGGCTTGCAAGCAAATGACTAATTTCTAATTTGTCCTTAATGTACAAATGTATATATTGTTTATTCCTAATAACTAATAGGATAAAAGTGTGTAAACAGTTTCCAATACATGTGTTAAATTTAGATCAGAATATATGGCTTTTAATTTAGATATACAATCTCAATATATGTAATATATTTAATCACAATATATGTATATATTTATTACTGATATAGTAACAGATATATATATAAATATGCTAATATCAATATTATGCAAATTGGATAAATGAGACTTGTATTGTTTGTTGTATATACTTGTCTCTTATCAAATAATCAATAACTATATATATGTGATTTGTGAGGCATTCCATTATAGAGACATGTCTCCTTGAGGAGACATGACTCTATAATGTCATGTACTTTCATAACAAAACCTTACCACCCAATAACACTCATCGGTGAATTAAACACATTACCATGAGTTGTTAGCAAATCCTTTCAAGTCGCGGGTTATATATATTGTGCAGTCCAAATGCAAGTCGGTATACTAATCCGCCCGTTAACTTAGCATTGAGTTGGCCGATACAAATCGGTATTTATAATATTGCATCGACCATAATGAAAACCGATACAAAACGAGAATATTAATCTTTGATTAATCAGTCTCATTAATATATTTTGGTGCTTATTACATTCATAGTATAGTTATTATGAAAGATATCAAATCTAATTATATGTATATATATAATAATAATAATAATAGATATTATTATTATATATAATAATAAGCCCAATACATATTGATATTTTCTTATAATAATTATTTTATTTGAATGAAGCTATAAACATCAACACTCCCTCTTAGCTAGGGAAGATAAAATGCACATCACAATAAGTTCATAAATTGTGAAGGTTTGTTCCCAAATGGATTGCCTCCATTGGCAATTCTATCCATAGTTCTCAAGTGGATTGCCTCCATCAGCAATTCTATCCACAAGCTCTCATGTGGATTGCCTCCATTGGCGATTCTATCCACAAAATCACAAGCTTTAGTGTGGATTGCCTCCATCAGCGGTTCTATCCACAAGTTCCTAGGTGGATTGCCTCAATCAGCGATTCTATCCACACGTTATGATTTGTTTTAAATCATCACAAGATATCTATCACAATAGAAAATTATTGTAAGATCGTCACCTTCCAATAACTTTAACAAATACAAGTGATAATCATTTGGAAGTCATCACTTCCTTATGATTTACACAGGGCCCGTATAGTTATAAAATAACATTAGTGTAATAATTAATAATCACGTCAAGTTTACCTTAGAAGTGTTCTATCTTTATCAATGAACTCCCTCTCAATCACAAGGTATCTTGAATTTCTTTTAGAATACATATTTCTCTGTATACACATTTGAATTATTGACTTCAGCAAGGGAAGCTTGCATTCGAAGTCTGTCAGGACACTTTCTTGTAGTGTGACCATATTTGTCGCATCTATAACATTGTATTGTAGAGAGGTCTCTAGGTTTCTTAAACGGTTGTTGATCATATGACTTCTTTCCCTTTTTCCTTTTCAAACTAGTGACGAGAACCTGAACATCTTCATTAGTGGATTCCATGATTCCTCTAGATATTAGGTTACACTCTTCTTGAATGCAGTCAACTTTTAGTCGATCAAATATGGGGAGTTTGGCAAGAGCACTTATTCCTTGTCTAAAGTTTTCCCATGAGATAGGGAGCCCATTTAGAGTTATCATAGTTAACTCCTTGTTATCATAAATGTGACCAATTGAAGAGAGTTGATTCCTTAATTCTGTTATCCTCATAAAATATGAGGTGATAGTCTCTCCTTTATTCATTTTAAAATTAGAGAGTTGATTTTTAAGAGTAAGGATTTGTCATGTCCCTCTATTTCCAGACCTTCGGCAATGTCCTGATCTGGTTTTGTGGAATATCTAAAAAGACAATAACAATAATAAAGTTCAATTAGAACTTTTAAAAGGATAAGAATAATATAATTAATGTATAATATAATTTATACTAATATATTATTAAAATAATAATATATTAATAGTATAATTTATAACACTATAATAATATTGAATAATCAAGATATAAAAGTTGATATATCAAACATTAATATTATATAATATAAGAATATATGTATCAATATATTATTTATTGATATAATAATAATTGATGATATGTAATAATAATCTATTAAAAAACATATAATAATAATAATAGTAATATATGATTATTATCAATAGACAATAATAATATATTGTTAATATATTATTAATAAATAATATGTTAAAATGGCAATATTATTAATAATATGGTAATATTATATAATCAATTATTAAAATATTAATATGTAGTAATATAATATATATTCAATAAAATAATCGTAAATTATAATAACTAGTTGGCTTAATAGATAATAAACAGAGCACATAGTGGACTGCGATCCCCCCCCTCAACACTGATATTAGGAACATGGATCAAAGTCTTAATTACCAGCAATTAAGCATGGAGTGTAATCAATCATAGATGGAGTATTGCTGAGCGAACAATGGTATTAACAGAACCTTCAACACAGTAGGTATATACTTCCAACATTACATATGGTCGATGCAACTAAATATAATTCCTTAAGTGCTTAATTCCTATAAAAAATCAGAAACTATTGAGGGGAAGACAAATGTTGATTCACACGGAAATATTATGCAGCGATTATATTGGATACATCAGTGATTAGTATTAGTGTTCACATTATCGGTGGACACGGTGGATGGAGAAACATACAAAATATGGCATGATTACTAACAATGGAACCAATTAATAATAAATGATGAGCTTGATAATTAATACCAACGATTCAGGATAAGGTTAGACAACGATTAGAACAATAACAATTATCATTACTAGCAGTGATTAACAGACGTTTTAAAGAGATAACAAATGAACTATGGGCAGGTGCAATGAGGAGTTACAACTGTTTCAGTGGCGAGATATAAAATAAATGGGAACTTTACTATTATCGGGGGGAGGAACATGAAGAAGATAGTTTGTAGTCAATATATATTGATTTATAGGGAAATCTGTCCCTACAAAACAAACAGCCAACCAGCACACGATCTTAATCCAGTCAGCGGAAAGAACACCGAATCAGCAAAGGCTATCAATAGTCAGCAAATGAAGATATAGAGAAACGACATAAGAAACCCAAGACAAGTCAATCACACCAAGGAAGACACATATATATTTAGACATAAGGAATCTAGTACCATATCAGCATCGCACAAGAAGCAACAAATATGAGATGTAGATTATAAACGACTCATCGGCACTGGAGGAGAAATTAAGGTATTGAGTATTAAATTTAAGATGAGATCAGAAAGGAAGGATTAGGAGGTAATAAATATATTTAAGTTAAGACACAAGAAAGGAATCAAAGGTGTTACCATTGATAATGGTCACATCAAAATATGGATTAATCAAAATTACTTGAGGTATTAACCAGATCAATATAAATTATAAATAATAGGAGTTAAGAAGGGTATTTGAGTAAGGATTAGAAGAATATAAAAAATATATATATTGGACATTTTTGTGAGAAGAGTCAAAGAGAAGTGAATTATATAGAGAGAGAAGTGAATCATATGTAGTGCTACCAAGAAGTCATGAGTAATTATATGGGAGAATTATTAAGAGAACTTTTATAAGTTGCCCTTTACAAGTGCAAATCAAATTCTAATTGGAAATTTTAGAACAAATCAAGTAAGGTCCCAAGAGGGATCATTACAGGATTATGCTGGTGTTGTTGATCTCAAACATGTTTTCTAGGGCTTTGAACATGTCATATGCAGAGTCTAACTTTGTGATGATAGCTAGTAGATGATCTTTTACTCCATCTACTAATAATTTCATTGCTCTAGTATTGTCTTTTTGCCATTGACTTTGCCCATCATTTCCATCAAGTTTAAGAGGATTTTCTATTATTGTCTTTAGCTCATTCTTTCTTAATACTAACATCATTCGAAGTTTCCATGATTCAAAATTTGACGCACCTTCAAGTCTGTCTTCGAGTCTCATTCCATTTGCCATTCTGCAGGTACAAGATTTCCAAAAATCTGATCTTGATCTTCCTTTAATTGAATCGGATCTTCCTTCAAGCGATTAGGCTTTAACGAAGGAACTTGGCTCTGATACCATGTTAAATTTAGATCAGAATATATGGCTTTTAATTTAGGTATATAATCTCAATATATGTAATATATTTAATCACAATATATGTATATATTTATTACTAATATAGTAACAGATATATATATATATAAATATGTTAATATCAATATTATGCAGATTGGATAAATGAGACTTGTATTGTTTGTTGTATATACTTGTCTCTTATCAAATAATCAATGACTATATATATGTGATTTGTGAGGCATGCCATTATAGAGACATGTCTCCTTGAGGAGACATGACTCTATAATGTCATGTCCCTTCATAACAAAACCTTACCACCTGATAACACTCATCAGTGAATTAAACACATTACCGTGAGTTGTTAGCAAATCCTTTGAAGTCGCAGGTTATATATATTATGCAGTCCAAATGCAAGTCAGTATACTAAACCGCCCGTTAACTTAGCATTGAGTTGGCCGATACAAATCGGTATTTATAATATTACAAATCAACCATAATGAAAACCGATCCAAAACGAGAATATCAATCTTTGATTAATCGGTCTCATTAATATATTTTGATGCTTATTACATTCATAGTAGTTATTATGAAAGATATCAAATTTAATTATAAGTATATATATAATAATAATAATTGATATTATATATATATATATATATATATATATATATAATAAGCACAATATATATTGATATTTTCTTATAATAATTATTTTATCTGAATGAAGCTATAAACATCAACATGTATAGTCACAAGATAAAAGCATATTTCCTCACAGCGATAAATAGAACAAAATTCAAATTTACAACGTTTACCAAAGCTAAAGTCAAAGCCAATGTTCTATAGTTGCAAGAAACTCAGTTCAGATTACATATCCTTTGTTCTTTGCCGCTCAAACAGAGATAACAGGAAGCACATACCGCAAAGCATCCCAGAATACTATCTCAGACCTGGTAGGCTTCCCAGATCCCTGTTTTCAGACTTGCTACAGCCCCTTCTTTTCAAGTACGACACACTCAGAGAAGGCCCAAACCTGTACTGCAACCCTGCAGTCTTTTCACAGCTTGTATGGCTTCGTATCAAGAGTTTACAGACCTGTACGACCTCCCAGAAAATGTTTACCAACAGGTATAACTTCCTATCAGACTTGTACAGCCAGCATACCCTGCTAAAACCCCTTAATATGTATGGCCAACTTACAATAATTGATATGCAGCTTAAACAGTTCAAACCCAACCTCCAGCAGCACAAATCAATCACACAACATGATCCAAACTTCTTAAATGAAATGAACAGCTCCCATAAAAAAATCAGATTTTACCTTCAAGCTCACACAAATCACAAATCCTCCTAACTGTATCTTCCAAAAGCGAAGAGGATTTTCGTCCTGCAAGCCCAATAATTCGACTTCTCCAGATAATTTCATATATATTCTAGCATGCCAAATGAAAGCTCTTCCATTTCTTTTATAATGTTCTCGCAGGAGCCCATACCTTCATTTTTCCAATGTGAGTAAAACATAGCTCCCTTTATGTAACTTATGTCTCCGATGTATTATAAAATAAAGGGGACTCTTTTATTTAAATATTTTCCACAAACTATAGACTATGCATTGATAAAGTTAAATATTTAAATTTAACTTTATAAATTAACTTTATTAATACACAATAATTCTTATCTATGATAAATAAATCTATCTACTTGTCAATTTTAAACAATTACCATAGACATGTCATTGCCACTGGATGTCCAATCATGCCCAGAATGACTTACCTTACTATAAATAGTAAGTATGCCCAAAACTGCCTCAAAATGGTCTGCAATTGTAACTCCCTAGGCCAAACAGCCTCCAAGTCCCTTTGATGTCCTAATTATCCTACGGGACCATGGTGAAATAGGCAAACGACATATCATGCTATGAACGCTAGAAAGGGGGCATTATAGTCCACCCTTTCCGAAATTGCTTGTCCTCAAGCAATTTCAACTCTGGATACTACAAGACCTAATCACTCTCCCATGTAGCATCTTCAATTAGCAGGTTATTCCACTTAACTAAATATTCTTTAATCGTCCTTCTCCAAAGTGTCCTCTCCATAGTATCAATGATCACCTTAGGAACCAATATCAATTTCCCCTCTTCATCTAGGGGTGGCAACTCTATTGATAGAACTACACTATGGCCTAAAGCCTTTTTGAGCCTAGAGACATAAAATAAATTATGCATTTTACTATGGCTAGCAACTCTAGCTTGTAAGTCACCTCCCTAATGCATTGAATAACTTTAAATGGACCATAAAATCATGGTTTAAGTATCTTGGCACCACTCTTCTTCAACAATGACTACCTATAAGGCTGGAGTCTCAAATAAGCCATATTGTCAATCTCAAAGTTGCACTCAATCCTATGTTGATCAGCATATAACTTACATTGGTTTTGCGCTTGTTATATGTTCTCCTTAAGTGCCCTTAAGATGTCCTAATTTTCTTGTAGCAAATCCTTAGTCTTTGGCACCTTGTTGTCCCCAAAGAATAAATCTATGAAGTTTGGGGCTACATACCCATAAAATGTCATAAATGGAATCATCTGGATAGTCATGTGATAAGTGGTATTTTAACAATATTCACCCAAATGTAACCATCTCACCCAAGCCTTCTACTGCCCCGACACAATTCCGCAGAGAACCCTCTACCCACTTATTCACTATCTTTGTTTGGTCATTAGTCTGCGGGTGATAGCTAGTGCTGGGAGTGAGCTTCGTGCCACTTAATCTAAAAAGCTCCTTCCAAAATAAACTTCAAAACTTTTCCCTATCACTCACAATGTTCCTAGGCAACCCATGTCGCTTGAACCATAGTTGGAAAAATTTGCGGACTCAACACAGACTTGAACAAACTCACGAGTCCATGGGTGAGTCGAGTTGACTCGCCATAGAATCTTGAGTCGAATCTGGGAGAATCAGTGGATTGGACTCGAGAGTTTTTCTAAGTACTCGGACATGGACTCGAGAGTCCTTGAATAAGACTCTCAACATTTGCTGAGCATACCCAACCAAGGTTAAAACATAAAAAAAAAATCAATTTTTATGATTTGTGATTGCTCAAAATAGGTATGTAGGGTTATTAATTTCTTTTTGTTATTAACTTCTTTTTTTGTAAAACTACATTTTTTCTTTTGCCAAGTCCTTTCTTGAGTTTTTTTTGAGTCCGAGTCCAACTCCAACTTTCTGGGTTGCCGAGTCCAAGGCAAGTCCGAGTTTTCCAACAATGGCTTGAACACCTCCCTAAAGAACAAGTCAAACACTTGGGTTGCTATGTAGGTAGTTGTAATGGCAAAGAAATGTGCAAATTTTGTCAATCTGTCAACTACCACATAAATGCAGTCCTTACCTTGTACCCTGGGCAATCCTATAATAAAAGTACATAAAAGTACTTTCCTACTTTTGATATGGAATCGGTAAGGGCTGAAGAAAAACAGCTGGGAATGTGTGCTCATTCTTATTTTGCTAGCATACTGGGCACTCTCTAACATACTTCAAAAATTCATTCTCCCTTCCAAGTGAACCTCTTCCGGATCTACCTATAAGTCTTGAAGAAACCCAGGTGACCAGCCCATGGCGCGTCATGAAATGTTCTTAGAATCAATTCCTTAATGTGTGAGGAAGGTACCAAATAGATTATGTCCTTACAGAATATGAGGTCACCATTTACCATGTACCTATCATCCTGAGTTGTGCCCTCAATCAAACCTATTGCCCGTTGATCCTTTGCATATTCTGTTGCAATCACCTCTCTCCATTCAGTTGATATCTCTAGCAAAGAGCATATGTGTGATCTCCCTGGGAGTGCATCTGCTACAACATTCTTCTTTCTTTCGACATATTCAATGTCAGAGTCCTAGGCTTATAGTTTAGTGATCTATTTTTGTTGCTTATCATTAAGATCTCTCTTGTTCATGAAGTACTTAATGTTATGATCTGTCTTAATCACAAATCTACCCACCACCAGATAAGACTTGAACTTGGCCAACGCATGCAAGATGGCCAACATCTCCCAATTATGAATAGAGTGGCGCTTCTGCACCCCTCTCAATTTCCTGTTCTCAAAAACTATGGGGTGTTTCTCCTACATCAACACAGCACCAATTCCATCTCCTGAAGCATCGCACTGTAACTCAAATGGTTTTGTGAATTTTGGAAGAGCTAACACTAGGCCAGATGACATCACTTTCTTGAAATGCTCAAAAAATTGTTGTACTAAAATCGACCACTCAAAGGCTCCTTCTTTGGTGAGATCTATCAACAGAGCTGTTGTCTATGAAAAACCCTTCACAAACCTCCTATAGAAGCCACACAAACCAAGGAACCCCTTCAGTTGTGAGAGGCTAGTTAGAGTTGGCCATTCAATGATGGCTCTAGTCTTTTTTGGGTCTACTCACCCCATTGGCATTGATGATATGCCCAAGATATAGCAGCTCAATCATGCCCAATTCACACTTTGATTCCTTAGCAAACAATAACTCACCCTCACGATACTCAAAACCTCCTCCAAGTGTTGCAAGTGCTCCTCCCAGCTTCTGTTGAATATCAAGATGTCAGCAAAGAAGACTAACACAAATTTTTTCAACTGCCTCCTAAACACTTGGTTCACAAAGTTCTGAAATGTGGCAGAGGCATTGGTAAGCCCAAATGGCATTACCTAGAACTCGAAGTGGTTGTAATGACACCTGAATGTTATCTTCTCAATATCCTCGCCCCTCATCCTCATCTAATGATAACGTGACCTCAAATCTATCCTAGTGAAGTAGCAGGCTTCATGTAACTCATCAATCAATTCATCTATCTTGGGTATGGGGTACATGTTCTTAATTGTCTTTTTGTTCAAAGCCCTATAATCAATACACATCTGCATAGTCCCATCTTTCTTCTTCACCAAAACTATTGTTGATGTAAACAGGCTCTTGCTAGGTCTGATGTGACCCATCTCCAAAAACCCCTTTATTGCTTTCTCGATCTCATCATTGTATTTCTTCGGATGTCTGTATGGAGTGGTGATCACAGGTTTTGCTCCCTCCTCCAGTTCTATCACATGCACAATACCTCTCTCAGGAGGGCCTCCATGTGGAATGCTATCAAACACTTTAGTATGCCTAAATATGACCTCTTATATATATAGATGATAACACTTAATCTATTGGTCTGAAATTGTAGGCATAATAAGGCACTTTTCTGCCCACTCCACCTCATTGTGCTTGGGTAATTGCTCCATCTTCCTAAGCAAGACCACCCTGAATCCACTATCTGATAAGCCCTTGAGAACCAGTTTCCTACCTAAGTGTTCAAACCGCATCTCCATTTTCTCCAAATTAAAAGTGAACTCAACTAGTGACTTCATCCAAGTCATGTCGGGAATAACATCATAATCTCCCATATCCACTACATAAAAATTCCCCACCATGTCATAATCACCCATCCGCATGTAAAGATTGGTCAAGTACTCTGTAGCTTATGTCTGCTAACCACAATGACTCTGAAGCCCTCATGCTCCTCTGTCAAAAGACCTTTCTTCTTAACTAGACTCTCGGAGATAAAATTATGAGTAGCCCCTGTGTCAATCAATGTAACAACTCACTGCCCCTATATCACACTCATCTTAAAAGTTATTGTCTTCTCAGTACCTATAAGTCGTGCAATAGTTTTTTCACCCCTAACTCCTCTACTGTTGTGTTTTCCCCACCATTGCCCCCCAAATCAAATTGTTGTTTCCAATCCTCTAAGGTTGATTCCTCAGCTGAGAAGCATTCAATCAGCTTAGCCTTTGCTTTAACAGTGCACTTATGGGAAGGATCCCATGGTTCTCTACAATGGAAGCACAACTTCCTCCTCCTTAGTTCATTCAACTGATCATTATCCAACCATTTTGATTCTTTTTTCGACTAATGTGAATTCTTCTGATAACCTTTCTTATCTTTGTCCTTAGATGAGAAACCCTTTGAATGAAATTTATCCCTTGATGACGTAGGTTCCATGTCTCTTGCTTTCTTGTAGGCTTCCTACAATGTGGAAGGATTGAGGCCCTTGATCCAACCCTTCAAAGGTTCCACTAAACCATCCATGAACAAAACCAATAACCTCCTCTGTGAAATATTTGTAACCAAAACCAAAAGTCTCTAAAACTCCGATATAAATATACCAACTGAACCCAATTGCTTAAGTTGAGCTAACTCCTTAAAGTGTGATTCAGGATCCTTTTAATTAGAATGCTCAATCAAACTCTCAGTAAACTCAACATATGAGGTGATCTGATCATGCCCCAATGTGACCATGTTGTGATGCCACCACTCGTGTGCCAAGCCATCCAAATGTAATGCAGAAAATTTAATGGCTTCCTCTTTTTGGCATCAGGTTCAACTAGAAGTGTCTACTTTCTGCACCCAAAATCTATCTATAGTCTTCCCAGAACCATCGTAGTAGGGTAATGTGAGCTTGCTCACCTTATTTTGCAAATCACTATGTTGTGCCCTACCCACCATACAAGGCAAATGTTTCAATCTAACATTCATGTACTCCTTGAAAGATATGGTTGCCTAGAATTCTTCTCCTTCATTCTCCCAATCTTATCGAAATTGAGTTTGTAATTTTGTAATTTGTGGCTCATTTTGTGGTTGTACCAGGGCTCTAGGTGGGAAGGTAGGTATAATTGGCCTCAAACTAATTGTCCTCGTTGGTCTAGCTGCATGACCAAAATTGTCTGCAACCTATCCTCCTCCATTACCACCGTTCTATCCATTATGCCTGCCATTGTTACCTTCATTATTTCCACCTTTGTTTCCACCACCATTATTCTCGCCATTCATATCAATACCCATTTGTCTAGCCATCATCTGCATCATAAGGTCCATGTGCAGATTTGTTCCTGAATTATTTGTTATGTCTGTCGTTCTCTTAGTTGCAAAGACTCTAACATATTGAACAATCTTTCTTCACTATGATACCTTCTTTCCTCCATATTGCCTATAACCTATTCACCCGTGCCTAAATGGACTTCTGAATTTCTTTGTTCTTGCCATGTATTTAGTAATGCCTTGTTTCTCCATGTAGTATAATGATGTGATAATGGTTGTACACTCCAATCACTTATGTCACTGTCTATTCATTTTGTACTGTACCCAATAGGATGGCAAGGTACACTGCTCTGAAACTACTATAAAGACACCCCCTTGTTCTAGACCAAGTTTTTGTGCCCTTTTACTCAATGTAATTTTGTCGAACAACTGGCTTGCAAGCAAATGACTGATTTATGATTTGTCCTTAATATACAGATGTATATATTGTTTATTCCTAATAACTAACAGGACACAAGTGTATAAACAGTTTCCAATACATGTATAGTCACAAAAATAACCACATATCTCACTCACAATGATAAATAGACCAATATTCAAATTTACAACATTTATCAAAGTTGAAGTCAAAGCCACTTATCTATATTTGCAAGAAACTCAGTTCAGATTGCATATGCTTTATTCTTTTATGCTCAAACAGAGATAACAGGAAACACATACCAAAAAGAGTCCCAAGATACTGTCTCAAACTTGGTACACTTCCCAGATCTCTGTTTTAGACTTGCTATAGCCCCTTCTTGTCAAGTACAACACACTTAGAGAAAGCCCAAACATGTATGACAATCCTATAGCCTTTTCACAGCTTGTACTACTTAGTCTCAAAAGTTTACAAACCTGTACGGCCTCCCAGAAAATGTTTACCAGCAGGTATAACTTCCCATCAAACTTGTATAGCCAGTATACCCTACTAAAACCCCTTAATATGTACAACCAACTTACAATATTTGATATGCAGCTTAAGCAGTTCAAACCCAACCTCCAGTAGCACAAATCGATCTCAGAACATGATCCAAACTTCTTAAATGAAATGAATAGCTCCCACAATAAAATCAGATTTTACCTTCAAGCTCACACAAATCAGAAATCCTCCTAACTGTATCTTCCAACAGCGAAGAGAATGTCAGCGAAGATGGTTTTAATCCTCCAAGCCCAATAATTCGACTTCTCCAGATAATTTCATAAATTCCGTATATATTCCAGCATGCCAAATGAAAGCTCTTTCATTTCTTTTATAATGTTCTCGCAAGAGCCCGTACCTTCGTTTTGCCAATGTGAGATAAAACATAACTCCCTTTATCTAACTTATGTCTCCAATGTATTATAAAATAAAGAGGACTCTTTTATTTTAAAAATTTCCACAAACTATAGACTATGCATAAATAAAGTTAAAATATTTAAATTTAATTTAATAAAATAACTTTATTAATGCACAATAAATCATATCAATGATAAATAAATCTTGTCAATTTTACACAATTACCATCAACATATCACTACCACTGAATGTCCAACCATGCCCAGAATGACTTACTCTAAAAAATAAGTATGCCCAAAACTGTCTCAAAACCCCTCAGAATGGCCTACAACTGAACTGCCTAGGCCAAACAGCCTCTAACTCCCTTTAATGTCTTGGTTAGCCTACAGGACCGTGGGGAAATAGACAAACGACACATCATGTTATGAATGCTAGAAAGGGGACATTACATTAAGTACATTAGCGGGTTGGCCCAAAAACAATCTCCGATACATATGACATCATGAGAAGCACAACATGCCACGACAAGACCTATTTTAATCTCTTAACCCTTCCTCCAATAAAAATCTGGACCAATAATTTATAAATCAATTCATCAAAATTAGTTGAATTAGCTAGAGACCAACACAGACAACAATATTGCAATCAAAACAACATATCTTCACTTGCAGAGAAAACCAACATAAAATATTTGTACTAGAACATTGCAAACATTAGAAACATGTCCACCAAATTGCACACCTTAAAATGCCAATGCGAAACATTCTCCTAACCTGTCCTAACCATTCTTGACAACCAACCTTTCTATTTGCGAACAACATAACACAACTTCTAAAATACTGTGGACGTGAAAAAATGATAGTCCAACATTCACAAACCATGTATTGTTGTACCAATACCACAAGCCATCTACATCTTATGCAGAAGAATGCAAAACATTCTCCCATAAGGAATTCAAATTCTCTTTCCTGCATATTTCAACTTCCCATACTTCCATCTTTTCGGATACACCTCATACAACATTGTTATCACCACTAGTCATCAAAGTAATCATGTGAGCTTATAGTACTTCAAATACTCTTTCCTACATATCAAAGACTTCAAATACTCTTTCCTACATATCAAACTTCAAATACTCTTTCCTACAATCAGACTACAAATATTTTCATACTTCTTTTGCACTCCTCTGCATCAGATTAACATCAATGCACACAGCGTGTTGACATCAATGACAACACTGAACACATAATGCTAACACATTAAATAAGGAAACTTATCCATTAAAGCTGAATTGGATAAGTACTTACCTTTTTGCTAGTAAAGAGCTTTCTCGATTAACAAGGTATGTGTAATGCCCCGTCAGGGAACTCAGGAGAAATTAACCTAAAACATGCTACTAAGTTTATAGAATATTTTTTTTCCTTAAGAGTTTACAAACAATAATGAATAACAAAGTGGAAGCAATATAGCATAAGTCAATACATACTCATAAATGTAACTCGTTTACGGATTACAAATCCCAAGGGTTTCATGACGTAGAATTACTTAAGTGTTAATTAATTACTAAGAATAACTACAAGTACTAAGTCTCACATATGCAAATAACAATAAATACATGATCAAATAAATGCAAATATAAATACAACTGATACTATAAAGTATACACAATAACCCCACATCCACTGCACAAGTCGCAGGGTTTGTAATAACAACCAAGAACAAAGTACATATAATAAATGAAAGATAAGAGCACATCTCCAAAATGAAAGAAGTTACAACTGCTACAAGGATCATCCAACACTGGCACAAGGATGTTGGAATCTCAAACGGTAAAAAAATCACTACCACCCAACCTCGTGGAACCAAAGGTCCACTCCCACCGTGTTGAGGAGATAACAGACCCCACTTAGATATCATAAACCAAAATCAACATAAGGTAAAACTAAACAAGGGATCCTGGAAGCTCTCTATCTCAAGAGGTACAACTCAAAATGCAAAGGTAAACATACTAATCCAAGAGGCAACCAACACATATAGGAGACTTAAGATGAAATCAGGGAAGTGTCATCACATACGTCAACCCCTTAGGACAATCTCACTGGACTCCGTCTCCCAAGTGTGAACATATGTGGAACCAAAAATCCTCTCATACAGAGAAGGATAACCAATCATGCAAAACTTCAACATCACTACTAAACAGGCAAGCATCTTCTCCCACTCCCATCCTTAGCCTATACTAGCACACAAGGCATGGGCAATGAACACATTATTTTATTAATTCATTTTAAAACCCCGTTTAATGTATTATGTTATCACTTATTAAGTAACTTGCAAAGAATAACCAGGTAGCCACTTCTGGACTCCGGCGCCTCCAAAGTAAGCCACTTCCCCTCTAACACCTAGATAACCTACCCTAAGCTCATATATCTCAAATAAATCTCATAGAAGTACAATGATCAAATATCAGTTCTATAGATGCCAAAAGGGACACACATTGGTCCTCAAACCAAACATCACAAAATCCATATTGGTCCTCAAACCATGACATCATAAAAACACTCTCAAAAAGTTCACAAACTAATAAGATTAAAATGAACAAAGGTTGGGTAAACAGATTGAAACTATTATCACATTAAAAACATTGTAAATATCTATGCCACAGTAAAAAGGTAAAACCCCAAGCCTCTGATAACAATTACTAAAAGCCAACTTAATGTTACCCATACTGACAATCAAACACAACAACCAAAAACTCCAACAATAAACACATCAATATTAAATTCTCATCATATAATATTTAATTATATATCGTTATTAATCTTATTTTTGTTTTTCTAAAAGAATTCCCGTTGTATGAAAAAAATAATTTAATTTTTTTCTATAAATAGAATTTCTAAATATAAAATATCGCTACATGCAAATTCCAAAAAAAAATTTTATTTTTTATTTTTTAATAAAAAAAATTTTATAAAAAGTAAAATTTCTAAAAATAGAATACCACTACATGCAAATAAATATATCTTTTTTAAATAACATGCAAGTGAATATATCTTTCCTAAATAACATGCAACTGAATATATCTTCCTTAAATAACATGCAACTGAATATATCTTCATTAAATAACATACAACTGAATATATCATTCCTAAGTAACATGCAAATGAATATATCTTCCTTAAATAACATGCAACGGAATATATCTTCCCTCAATAACATGCAACTGAATATATCTTCCCTAAATAACATGCAACTGAATATATCTTCCTTAAATAACATGCAATTGAATATATCTTTCCTAAATAACATCCAACTAAATATATCTTCCCTAAATAACGTGCAACTGAATATATCTTCCTTAAATAACATGCAACTGAATATATCTTCCCTAAATAATGTGCAGCTAAATATATCTTTCTTAAATAACATGCAACTGAATATATCTTCCTTAAATAACACACAACTAAATATATCTTTCATAAATAACATGCAACTGAATATATCTTCCTTAAATAAAATGCAACTTAATATATATGCAACTTAATACATATGCAACTCCAAAATAACAAAATAGAAATCAATTGTTAAAAACAATAAAGTTGTTAAATCCAAATCATAGAAGTAAGAACTCAACTACGACCTTATTTTTATCAACTTTAATTTATTAAAAGAATTATTTATTTTATTTTCTCACCTTTAAGTCACTTTAACTCAGCTTGATTTTAAAAGATTAAGTTCTACTTTTATAATAAAGTGTTTTTTTTTTGGTCGGTAATAGGAGAATTTTATTAACGATCCCGAGAGAAAGATCTGGCCGGGCCCAGTGAAGGCTACAAAAAAGGGGAGCCATCTACCCAGGAAGAACAGAAAAGAAAAGATCGAAAACAGCAACAAGAAGCCAACCCCCAGAGGAAACAGAAAAGAACAAGTCAAATATCAATCAGGAGTTTCTCTTAGCACCTCCTTTCCTGTGTGATCGCAAGGTCATATCAAATGATGGTTGTAAGTTCTTTTCTTTTTTCCTTATTACAGTAGTCCAACCATCCTCCACATTGGCAGCCATATCCTGCCAATCAGCCAAGTGACCTTGCATAGTCCTTCCATCATCCACAAACCTGTCAATCTGGTGGGAATCAACCCTCCCCTGACTATCACATAGTCTTTTTTTCTCCCTGCCATCAGGCGTAGCAATAGTTTTCTTTGGTTCATTTTGAGGGAGCATAACAGCTTGTGCAGCCTGACTTTCGGCTGAAAATGATTGTGGAGTCTTCACTCCACAAACCGCCTGAGAAAAACTCTTACTCTGAGCAGCCTTTTTTTCCACTGTATAATGATGATGGGAGACATCCTTCCACCATGTGGCTGGCTTATCCAGCCTTTGCTTTTCACATTTTGCTGCTAAGTGCCCAATCTGATAACATCTTCTACATCGAAAGGGTATCCCCTCATAATCCAGAGGTTGTGTCCAACTTCCTTTTGAAGTTTTGAGAATAATTTCTACAGGGAACCCTTCAAAAATATCCAACTCCACTAAAATTCAAGCATAAGTAGAATGTAGAAGGTTAGAAGAATCCTCATCCACAAGTAAAAAATTCCCTAGAGAATCACCAATAGCTTCCAAACATGAGTCAAACCGTAAATGTAAGGGCAAATTCAGAAGTCTTACCTGCAATGGTATCTTCTCAAAAGTTTCCAAAGCAGGGCAAAAGGCTAGGTGCTAAGGATTCAACATAAGAGGGTGTTTTGTCTCCCAACACCACAGACCCTCGCGTAGGATCTTCAACCTATCTCGAGCATTCTCAAAAACAGCAATAAAGAAACCCCTTGCACAGGGGTAAAGTTGTACATAGCCCTTCATCAATGGCTCCCATTTATCTAATATCCATTGATGCAACTCCACTAAACTTGGCCGAAAACCTTGACATTATTGTCAACTTCATTTTCTATCGCCTCGAACAAGCTTACCGTTTTAGCCTCTGCGGATTGAGTAATCGGCCCTCCAGGCACCAACACATCCTCCAACAACCCATTCTCCCCACCAGACCCAATAGGCCCGATTGGGCATCCATGTGAGGAGAGACCTGTTATTACAACCCCTAAACCTCCCTCCACCATACAGCCAAACCCTCAAATCTCATTGCCGCTTTGGGAAGGTTCCCCCTTCATTGAAGCCGTTGCAGCCAAAGGAAAATGCTGCATATTCATCCTTCCCATGGATTTATCTCTGTTATTGTTGGCATTCGGTCCACCCACACATGAGGGTCCGCCATTTTTAAAACCTTTAAAATTGCAGCACCGAAGCCTCTCACCAAGAAAGCTCTCTACCTATCGGCCATCGGCCTGTTTAGACGCAACCCCTAACAGTTGAGTTGCGCCCACAACACCAGTCGTCTTACAAGGGAGGCCATTGCTGCCCTGCAAAAAGCTTCCATTACAGAGACCCCCCAGAGAAGAAGCGCCCGGTGCCGAAGAAACCCTAGCCGCGGGAGCAGTCGGGAGAGACATCGCGATTTTTATAATAAAGTATTTTTTAAGTTGCATTAATTAATTTTAATTCATTTAAAATATGCAACTCATCTAATAACTACTCAACTCAAATTGCACATTTAAATTTAATTTTTATTTAATAATTATTAAATTTCTAAATTAATTGATTTTGACTTTGCAATTAAATTGTTTATTAAACATAGGTAATTAATTAATTAACCTTATATTTAATATTTTAATGTATCATAAGGTGTAATTCTTTAATCTCATTTAATTAATCTTAATTAATTCTCCAATCCATTTTAACACCAAAACCACATCAAACCACATGACATGCAACTATGAAGCAAAACCAACTAAACCAAAATGCAACAATGAAGCCTAAAGGAAGGGCTCGCAGATTTACGTCACTTTGACAAATCCGAATGGATCTAATACACACATGAAAAGTGGCCTAAAAGAGTCTGATCAATTAAACTAAAAAGCAAACTATGGGAGGGGTATTAGAGTATGTCCTTTTTTATGAGAGTTGTGGTGAGTCTGGAAATTGAGTAAATACTCAAAACACACATATTCAAGCTATGGAATTATAGAAAAATGAGAACACCATTCTCAATCGAAAATGGATCATAAAACTTGAAATATATCAATAACATGATGGATTCCATGCTAAGTTGGAAGGCTAAGGCAAAAGGCATTGGGCAGTGTTGCATGAAAATTAAATAAAAACTACATCTACTAAGCTTCAACATGTGTTGTCTTTTGTTGTGAAACATGTGTTTATCCAGTTATAGCCAAATTTGATCACTAATGTGCAAAGCATGAGATACTCAATTCCAATCATAATGTACCTTGAATTTTCCTTGAGTTTGCAAGAGAATATCTTAAATGTTGATATAAATCTTGGCCATATTCGACACAAAAGAAGCTTTGTCTTGACTCTTACATTGTGTGATGTATCAAGAATGGGAAGAGAAACCAGAAACTCAAGAGGTGCCAAAGGTTGGAAACCATAAGAAGCTTTGAAAGAAGAGTATTTTGTGGAGATTTGGTGGCCTACTTGATCCAAGTGCAACCAAGTACATATCCTCAATCTGTAATGTCCCCAAATAATTATAAAGTGACAAATTAAATTAATTAAGTTGTCCAAAAATTAATATATATTTCAAAAGCGATGATTTTAATTAATTAATTTAATTATAAAATAAATTAAAAATAATAAAATAAGTCACTTTACTAAATAAAGTTCTCCAATTATTAAAGTCGGCCTAATATTCTAGACATTCCTCGAAGTTCTTTATATGGGTGGGTTTGCAATGTATTTGGCATCTTCAAATGTTTTATTGAAATCGATATATGATTCATTCCTTTGAAGAGTGAACTTCTAAGGACAAAAACCTTTGGAGTTGAATGTGTGGACAAAAACCCATCCCTTCCCTTGGAGTGTTTGAAAGGTAGCTAGCACTATTGAGTGAATTTGTGAAGTGTCCTTTAAAGACAAATTTGGTAAACAATTTAGAAATAAATATAAAGGTTTTAAAAGGCTTGAGCAACGATTTAAGAGGCATTTTATTGCAGGTTTGAAACTAGGGTTTTTGTTGGGAAAATAGGTGTTGTACACCTTGCATAAAAATGCATATTATTGTAATATTTTATTTTATTATGTAAATGTTGCACCTAGGATAACCTAGATGGATGTGCAACATGATGAGATCCTTTGGGAATATTCTCAGGACCACTTGATGAGTTGTATTGTAATATTATTTGATGTAATTATTAGTACTTGCCAGTAGGCTAAGCAAGTACTATTGCATCATTTTTGGGATTGTTAAGCTTAACGAGTGATTAAAATTAATTGCATGAACCAATAACAATTTAACATATTTTATATTCTATTATAAATTTTATGTTTTTAATATTACAAATGCAATATTTTTAACTTTGTAAATTTTTAAAATTATTTCTTGAACATATGATTGGTCCATTTAGTTTGAGTCTTATTGCACGGATTTCTCGGAAAATAAATTGCCCGTGCGTGAATAATAACAAATACATGGTAAAAACAAGTAGAGTAATTAACGAATACTTAGGAGACATGAATTTTTTTTATTTCATATTTATTATATATCAATAAATTTAGATTAAAAATTATATTTTATAAATTTATTTGTAGTTTATACTATTTATTTTTACAAAATATTACAATTTAAATTAAAATTATGATATTATAATATATATTGATTTTTATTTAAATTAAAATATATTTAATTAATATTTAATTTTAAAATCATAGTTTTATTTCAAAAAATTGATTTAAAAATTTATTATAAAATTAATAGTGCAAATTCAAATATTAAATTTTTTAACCATGTGAAAAATAATATTTATATTAAAATATTTTGAATATATGTTAAGTATCATTGATTAAAAATAATGATTATAATATTTATTAATTTAATAGTTCTACATGTTTAATAATTTATTATAATTTCTTGATATTATTTTTAGTAGCTCAATTTCAAAATGAAATTTTTTTATTATTATGATTATTAAATAGAATTATACTTATGTAATTTATTTATTAAAATTCTAATTATATATTTCATATTATAATTACACTTGATTACTTTTAATTAAAAGGCAAGTACTAGCCACTACGTGGCACTTGTTTAATATAGGGGAAATAAATTAAATACCCAATTTTAAATGTGAGTCAAAGGGTGTTAGGTAATGTTACAAGTAGTGGTTGTCATTGCACCAAAAGATCAACTTGTCAATGTCCGATACAACCACTAAACTTATAGAATCCACAGTAGGTGATTAAGTCATGTTGCGAATCCCGCAAGGGACGTTGGCGCACTGCCAACAATCCCCCTCCTAGAGTCACTCACTGTGGCCTGCGTAGATTTGAACCTGTGACCAAGCTCTAATACCACTTGTTACAAGTAGTGGTTGTCCTTGCACCAAAAAACCAACCTGTCAATGTCTGATACAACCAATATACTTATAGAATTCATAGGAGGTGACTAAGCCATGTCACGAATCCCGCGAGGGATGCTGGCGCACTGCCAACATGTAGCACATGGTTTATGTAAAACCACTTAGTGGTTTTGTGGAAACTTGTTTCTATAAAAGCAACCACAAGGATAATTGTTGAGGTGAGTCAGGTTAGCATTTGTGGAGGTTTAAAGCATGGCATGGGATGTGTGGTTGCTTGCTTATTCACATGGAGTGCTTGTTTATGGTTGGGGTTTCAAAGGCTTTCATTGTTGCTTTGTTGAATAATACATGGATGATGGATTCTTTTGGAGGTTGGGTTTTTCCCTCATGAGGGTTTTTCCAGGATATATCTTGTGTCACATTTTTGTGGGTATGTTGTCTATTATCTTACATGTGGATTTCGAGTATTAATTTGTTTATCCCGCATTATGGGTTATGTGAAAATTGTCATGTTATTGGTTGCAAGTTTCCTTACAATTTTAATTCCCAAACTTGGAAATATTTGTGCCAAACCTGATTTTGGAGAAGGCAGAAATTTATTGCAGGTTTTTGGCACTGTTTTGGAGTTGGCTTGAAGATCAATTTGGCAGGGTTCACATCAGCACTTGGATGGCTAGGGTTTGGAACATCAAATTAAAGGATTTGAGTCAATCTCAATTTGGGTTTGGAGGTTTTGATGCACACTTTATGCAAATCACCTAGGGTTTTTTCCATTGCTAGGGTTTCTTTTTGTAACAGCCTTTGGAGCAAAGCTAAGCACCACATTTGGAGCAGCATTCTTGGTGGTTTGTGATCACTTTGCATTACCTATTCATCATTTATTGTTCAATTTGCCATGATTTGGTATGTATAAACCCTATCTGATTCGGGACTGCAGCATTTTTGGGCTTGATTGTCATGTTTTTGCCCATGTTTGGATGTACTTTCAGACTTCTATATTCTGATTTATGACAGCAGAGTTATCTCCCAAATTTCAGTCTTATGGTGTGCATTGTTGTTCACACATTGTGTAACTCCTGTTATATTTCATCTTTGATATTTGTTGATGTATGTAGCATCGGTCAGATAAATAAAACTGATTATATAATTATTATGATAATTGATTTATTATATATATATATATATATAATTGATATTATTTTATATTAATATATATATGAAGTTAATCATTTATTTATTCTTATAATGACTATATAGTTAAACTAATAAATTAGATTAATGAATAGACATGTCCCATGAAGGGACATGTCTCTTCTTGTCTTTACCATGTATATATACAAGAGATCAGTGCATTTGGAAGGTACATACTTTACAAGCAGTGCTATTACATTTGAAATTGATCTCTGAAAATCAACAATATTCGCCGAACCTTTTGGCATAATAATTTGATGTGTTTTGATATTATATATTGGCTGTTATAAGTGTCTGATCAGTCTAAAAATAATAAATCAGGAAAATCTGAATTTAGGGTTTGAACAGAATCTTAAAATCAGAATTTTAGAAAATATCCTATTGGCGATATTAGACAATCTCATATATTTGTACAATCTCTATCCCATTCAACTTCACTTGAACACTCATCTCCGCTCAATGCATGCCACACAACAGTAGTGCAACTTTCTTCAATACAATGTAATGTCCAAATTTCGGCCTAAGTGTTTAGAAATAAAATGATTTATTTAATTAAATTTAGTTTTCTAAATTAATGTTTTCCAGGAAACTTGTTTTGATTAATTATATTTTTTATAGAATTGCCTAGGACCAAAATTAAAAGAAAAATATTACAAAGTCACTTTTAAGGAGTTAAACGGAATACTAATTTAAATTTTGGAAAGTTCCGCGAGAAGTTATGAAAAGAGTTGAGGAGAAGAGAGGGCATTCTAAAGTTTGACAATTTCTCTTTTCGAGAGTTGTGTCTATAGCCAAATTTCCACCCAGCGGGACAAAAATTCCAAAGGTTTCCTGACAAACAAAAACTCAAAAGGTTGAAGCTGAGGATGAAAACGCTTTGCCTTCAACAAAGTGGTTCCATCCAGGGACCAACAGTGAGTTTAGGATTTGTAGTTTGGGGAACGAAATCGTTGGAGCAATGTTACATAGAAAATTGCCTTTGTGTTGAAAAGATTCAGTTGTAAAAATGAGATGAATGTCATGATGATTGTAAGAAATGGGTATTGCTACAATGATACATTTTGCAACTGAGAAACACAAGTACATTGATCATATTCAGGATATTGTACATTGGATGAGATGCCAGAAATTTATTATACTAATAAACATTAGATATTTGTTAACAAGCGGCTGGGTATAATATGATATTCCATCATGAATGATATTAATGTATTATAATATTATTATTATTATATCAATTCTATAATAATAATAATATTGTAATATAATATATATATATCACAATACTTCATTAACCATAGTGTATATATATATATATATATATATATATATATATATATATAATACGAATGAAGCTATATCTTAACACTTGATATTAATGTATTACAATATTATTATTATTATAGAATTGATAATAATAATAATAATATTATAATACATTAATATCAAGTGTTAAGATATAGCTTCATTCGTATTATATATATATATATATATATATATATATATACACACACACTATGGTTAATGAAGTATTGTGATATATATATATATTATATTACAATATTATTTTATTATAGAATTGATATAATAATAATAATATTATAATACATTAATATCATTCACGATGGAATATCATATTATACCCAGCCGCTTGTTAACAAATATCTAAGCGAATATATAGCAATCGCTTGTTAACAACAGTCGTTAACTAAATGCACGGGTTGTTATGAATAGACGCAGGCATCCCATCGTGAGAAGTCACGATCTCTCAGAGACGTGACTTATCACATATTATATATAGCAAGTCTGCAGTGGAATTGGTATCAATCAATCACACGGTCATTGTATATTCGATCTCCCTGCAGCAAGCTATATTCATCAGTACCACAGCATATAAATAAACAGTACAGTATATATACATACTAGTAGTATTATATGTTCTCAGAGATATTATCAATATAATATATTCCCAAGATCTGATTTCCTAACATGGTATCAGAGCAGAGTTAAAGCAAATTAATTCTGAATTATTATTTGATAGGAATACAAAACAAAAATATTATTTAAAGGAGAAGAGTCATCACAAATTATCAAAATGACCACCGGAATCAGGATGGAGGACAGATTGGAAGGAGCATCAAATTTTCTATCATGGAAAATTAGAATCACCACACTTTTACAAGAACTGGAATTAGAATCTTTCATAGAAACAGAAAAAGAAATGCCTACAGACGAAGCAGAGAAAACGACTTGGAAAAGGAGGAACAATAAAGCCAAGAAATTAATTGTTGATTCAGTTAAAGATTCTATTCTCCCAAGCATAGCAAGATTAACAACAGCATATGAGGTTTTCAAGAAAATTCAAGAAACGTATGAGATAAACAATACAAGTCGAATATTAACCTTGAAGGAACAACTATTGACCATAAAGATGAATAAAGGTGAAACAGTTACATCTTATTTCCTAAGAATTGCTGAAATACGAGATCAACTATTCTCAATTGGTAACACTATAGAAGACATGGAATTATCTCTAATAGCACTAAGGGGATTACCAACATCCTGGGAGAATTTTATTCAATGCATAAGCACACGTCCACCTCTACCAAAATTTGATCAACTTAAGAACGACTGTACTCAGGAAGAATCAAGACTTATTACCAGAGGAATAGGTCTAAAGAAAGAGGGAGAAACACAAGCACTCAACACAAAGTCCCACAACAAAAAAAGAAAATCCTTTAAAAGAAAGAGGGGATTCAAAAGAGATTTTTCTAAAATCCAATGTTACAAATGTGATAAATATGGGCACACTCATCGACATTGTCCTGAAAGGCAAAAGACTCAAGCCACTGTAGCTGAAGCAAAAGAAATTCCACTCTTCTTTACAGCTCTCTCAAGTGAACTAAATTCCAATAATAGAACTTGGATAATTGATAGTGGTGCATCAAGACATATAACCGGATTCAAAAATCAGTTTGAGACACTTGAAAATTATTCAACCGAAGAAGTGACTATTGGGGATAACTCCACCTACCCAGTGAAAGGAATAGGGACTTGTACCATAAAGATAAAAAATGGAGTATCTCTACAACTAAAAGACGTTCTATTTGTACCTGGAATCAAAAGAAACTTAGTTTCTATATTAGGACTAGCAGACCAAGGATTTCGTGTCACCTTTAATGAAGACAAAGTTCTATTATGGCTTAAGAATTCAAATATGAAGAATGCTACAATCATAGGGACAAGAGATGGTAGTCTTTATAAAATATGTAATGATCAGAAATCTGCACTAACTCATGAAATCACAAATCACAATGAATTATGGCATAAGAGGTTGGGACATCTAAGGTATAATGCTCTACCTTTAATAAACAAGATTACTACGGGTCTTCCACACTTTAAAAATAATCATCCTGGCATTTGCAAAGGTTGTGCACTAGGAAAGAATATAAAAGGGTCTTTCCCTACAAGTGAGCACAAATCTAAAGTAATCTTAGAATTAATTCATACTGATTTATGTGGACCCATGTCAACACCTTCATTAACAGGATCACTATACCATATTATTTTTGTTGATGACTATTCTCGGAAAACTTGGATATACTTTCTTAAGGTTAAAGAATCAAGTGAGGTACTATCTAAATTCAAAGAATTTAAAGCATTAGTAGAAAATCAAACAGATAAAAAAATAAAAGTATTAAGATCAGATAATGGAGGTGAATACAAATCTGACATATTTAAAGAATTTTGTAATTCTGTTGGGATTAAGAGGGAGTATACTGTGCCATATAATCCTCAACAGAACGGAGTAGCAGAAAGGAAGAATAGATCCATAATTAAAGCAGCAAAAGCCATGATGCTCGATCAAAACCTTCATACTTCTTTTTGGGCAGAAGCTTCAAATACAGCAGTATATATTCAAAATCGGTGTCCACACTCCATATTAGAAAACATAACACCAGAAGAAGCATTTACAGGGATCAAACCAGACCTAAGTCATCTTAGAATATTTGGATGTCCCGTATAGATTCATGTACCTAAAGAGAAGAGGACTAAACTAGAACCATCAAGTAAGAGAGGCATACTTGTTGGTTATAGTGAAAACACAAAAGGGTATCGAATCTATATTCCAGGACAAAAATCTGTTGAGATGAGTAGAGATGTAAAATTTGATGAAAATAACACATTTAAAAACTTTGAAGAAGATAACATCCTGGAGATAGAAGAAGATCTCACTGCTGAAATTGAGAGGGAGGATATAGAAGAACCTGAATCTCCTGTCATTGAAAATGAGAATACTAATGTAATCAATGGTAAGAAAAGGCCATTATGGGCAAGGCAAATAATTAAAGAAAATAATGTAGAACCAAATGAAATATCTCATGAGAGTAAAAGGACAAGAACTCAGAAATGTTATGCAGCTCTTATAATAGAAATCAATAAATCAGAACCATCAAATCTTAAGGAGGCATTATCTAATCAAGCATGGAGAGAGGCAATGATTGAAGAATATCAATCTATAATAAAGAATGATGTCTGGGACATAGTACCTAGACCTAAAAACAAAACCGTTGTCTCTTCTAGATGGCTATTCAAAACTAAATATGCTCCTAATGGAAGTATTGAGAAACATAAAGCTCGGTTTGTTGCTAGAGGATTCTCACAGAAAGCAGGTATTGATTATGAAGAAACATTTGCTCCTATAGCTCGATATACGTCAGTCAGAACCATTATTGCTATAGCAGCATCTAAAGGGTGGAAGTTACACCAGATGGATGTAAAAACAGCATTCCTAAATGGCACTATTGAAGAAGAAGTATATTTAGAGCAGCCAGAAGGGTTCATTATACATGATGCATCAAAATATGTTTGCAAACTCAAGAAAGCACTATATGGGTTGAAACAAGCTCCCAGAGCTTGGTATGAAAGGATAAACAGCTATCTTTCAAAATTAGGATACTCTAAAAATGATGTAGATCCTAACATTTACTTTAAGATAACAAATGGCAACATGGTTATTTTAGTTCTTTATGTAGATGATCTTTTAATAATAGGAGAAGATCATCTTATTGCAAAATGTAAGCAAGAACTCACTGCTGAATTTGACATAAAAGATTTAGGACTCTTACATTATTTCTTAGGGTTGGAAGTGTTTCAAAAGGAAGGCTATATTTTACTAAATCAACAAAAATACACTATTGATATTCTAACCAGGTTTGGAATGATGGAATGTAAACCTTTATCCACACCTATGGAAACAAATTTGCACAAACTCAAAGTTGAAGCAGAAGAGTCTGTCTGAACCCTCTGATCCTACATTGTATAGAGAAATTGTTGGCTCTCTTATGCACTTGGTGAACACTAGACCTGACATCTGTTATGCAACCAATGTTGTGAGTCACTTTATGTGTGAGCCCAAGGAAATACACTTAATGGCAGCTAAGCATATCTTGAGATATCTACGAGGCTCTATTGGATTTGGGCTAAAGTATGAAAAGGTAGAAATCAATCTTCAAGGGTATTCTGATTCTGATTGGGCTGGAAGTACTACTGATCGAAAAAGCACTACAGGGTGTTGTTTCAGTCTTGGTTTGGCTATGATCTCTTGGTTCAGTCGAAAACAGTCAGTAGTAGCATTAAGCTCCACTGAAGCTGAATATATGGCAGCATCCATGGGAGCACGTGAAGCAGTATGGTTAAAAAAGCTATTATTTGGATTGTTTGGAAAACCTCTAGATCCAACTGTGATTCATTGTGACAATCAAAGTTGTATCAAGTTATCTGTTAATCCAGTTTTCCATAACAGGTCCAAACATATTGAGATTTCATATCATTACATAAGAGATATGGTAGAGAGAAATATCATAAGGCTAGAGTACATTAGTACTGAAGAACAGAGTGCTGATATTTTCACTAAGCCACTGGCGAAGCTGAAGATAGAATATTTCAGAAACAAACTTGGCATGATCAAGGTGTGATGTATGGTTTAAACCCCTCTTATTTATAAGTTTTTTATTCATGAATAAATGTAAAAAAATGTGTATATTGCAATATTGTGTAAATGATCATTTGTGTATGGGTTAACATTTCAAGGTGACGATCTTGTAAATGGTTAACCAAAGTGTCAAGATAGACTACTTAATTGTGTGTCCCGATTGTGCGGAGATCTTGACTCTTGTTATTACTGGTTGTGTAATAACAAAACCATATCATGATAGACTAATTAATTGTGTGTCCCGACTGTGCGGAGATCATGATATTCAAGGTCTATTTTTCATGACGAGACTTATGTGTCCTGAAGTGGCGGATGTCATGATAGACTTTTGATATTTAATACTCACTCGCTAAGAGGGAGTGTTAAGATATAGCTTCATTCGTATTATATATATATATATATATACACTATGGTTAATGAAGTATTGTGATATATATATATATATTATATTACAATATTATTATTATTATAGAATTGATATAATAATAATAATATTATAATACATTAATATCATTCACGATGGAATATCATATTATACCCAGCCGCTTGTTAACAAATATCTAAGCGAATATATAGCAATCGCTTGTTAACACAAGCGACTGTTGTTAATAGTCACTTGTGTTAACAACCGATTGTTAACAGCAGTCGTTAACTAAATGCACGGGTTGTTATGAATAGACGCAGGCATCCCATCGTGAGAAGTCACGATCTCTCAGAGACGTGACTTATCACATATTATATATAGCAAGTCTGCAGTGGAATTGGTATCAATCAATCACACGGTCATTGCATATTCGATCTCCCTGCAGCAAGCTATATTCATCAGTACCACAGCATATAAATAAACAGTACAGTATATATACATACCAGTAGTATTATATGTTCTCAGAGATATTATCAATATAATATATTCCCAAGATCTGATTTCCTAACAATATAGAGAAACATAATATCCATTATTAAGTGAATTTATTAAAGTATGCTGGCTGATTTATTGCAGTACTGATTTTGCATGGGAGAAATAGAAATTAAATAATATTATAGTATTTAAGGCCGACATAATTGAGAAGTCAATACTATTGGAGAAACTTGTCTAAGAGTTTAAATGATTATGAACAAAATTCGGCATGCATCTTTCAAAGGTTTCCTAGCTGTGTCAGTCAAGATTACAGACATGCTACAACTCAGGAAATTCTATCAGCCTGAAACAACATTTTTTAATAGAAATCAGTCCTTAATTAATCATGTATATTCTTTCATGAAAGTGAAGCCTTATTAAGCTGATGATTTGTCATTGAATACTGTTTCAGTATTTATAAGACTTAATGAAAGAGATTAAAACACCAGTGCATGTTCGTGTTGACTACCCTTGCACAAATTTCCAATGACTCGAGAACAGTAGTTGAACCCATCATTGAAAACTTTATAGCAAAAAATTATGACAGTGAAAGTGACATTATATGCTCACCATTTGGTCTCATATTGTGGTTTCATGAACTGAAATTCAAAGAAGAAAATGTGTTCTTACATCCTTTCTCCTAGATTTTCCCTCAATGCCTCCTGTGATTTATGGCTTGGACAACAGGCAAAAAATCTTCAAGGATGACAGCAATTTATAATAATGGGGCAAGAAAGAAAATAGATCAGGGATGAAAACATGACATTAGGCCTACATATATCTGACAGCTTGACCAATGATTATGAAAAACCAAACATAAAGGATCTAACCCTTTAAAAATTTTGCAGGGGTTCAACACCTCGCAGTTATGATTTGAATGTGGAAATAAATCAGTTCTGAAAGTTGCAGACTCAAGATGCCCAGCAGACAGTCAGAGGTGGAGAAGGACGCAGCATCCTCTTAGCAGGCTGCCTTTGGGCTAGCCAAACAAATGTGATGATGGAAAAAGAAAATGATAGGGATAGTGCTGTCAAAGGATACTCTTTTCACGTAAAAGGGCATGAAATTAGTGACAGTTGGGAGAAACTATATAGAAGTAATTCTAATTTGGCCTTCATAGTTATATCTAAATGACTGAAATAGACAATTAGCATTATTTTTTCAAGCTTTTGGTCCTTAATTCCAAAGGTAGTAGCACAGAAGCTTTAATCACATCAGTTATCCAAATAATCAAAGAAAAGACAAACCTGTTAGAAAATAGGACCTCTTATAATCTGATTCAAGAACAGCTATTAGATCATCCACGCCAACAACTGAAACATCACTTGGTGTTGCAGAATCTGAAACAAATTCACTTCAGAAAGGTAGTCAAATACTGTTAGTTTCTTAAAAGACATATTCAGAATGACCAAAAAGAACCATCCAACACAAAATGATCTGAAAGCTACCGAAGACTAAAATTATTTAAGACATTAAAAAGTAATTACATTCCTAGAACTATGGTAGCTCTTAACAACTGTGCACTATTTTATTTTATTGCAGAATCTGAAACAAATTCACTTCAGAAAGGTAGTCAAATACTGTTAGTTTCTTAAAAGAAATATTCAGAATGACCAAAAAGAACCATCCAACACAAAATGATCTGAAAGCTACCGAAGACTAAAATTATTTAAGACATTAAAAAGTAATTACATTCCTAGAACTATGGTAGCTCTTAACAATTGTGCACTATTTTATTTTATTGCAGAATCTGAAACAAATTCACTTCAGAAAGGTACTCAAATACTGTTAGTTTCTTAAAAGACATATTCAGAATGACCAAAAAGAACCATCCAACACAAAATGATCTGAAAGCTACCGAAGACTAAAATTATTTAAGACATTAAAAAGTAATTACATTCCTAGAACTATGGTAGCTCTTAACAATTGTGCACTATTTTATTTCTTAACTTGATCATCCACATCAACAACTGAAACATCACTTGGTGTTGCAGAATCTGAAACAAATTCACTTCAGAAAGGTACTCAAATACTGTTAGTTTCTTAAAAGACATATTCAGAATGACCAAAAAGAACCATCCAACACAAAATGATCTGAAAGCTACCGAAGACTAAAATTATTTAAGACATTAAAAAGTAATTACATTCCTAGAACTATGGTAGCTCTTAACAATTGTGCACTATTTTATTTCTTAACTTGATCTCTGGTTCTGCCTTCAATAGCTCCTTATAGGGGGAGAGGGCATCCCCCTTCTCATTCATTTGGAGATACAATGTATGGATATGTTAGAAAAAGGGAGTTTCAATCTTGCAGTTACATAAGGCTACTATTATAGTAAGATTACATTTGAGCATGGATTTTTCCTAAACTTTCCCCAAAGCTTTGAATGAGCTAGATAAAGATGCCAGTAAATTTTCGTTGCAAGATTGTGACTAGATTTAAAGAAATTAAAGTTTCTGTTTTTTAAGTTGGTAAAGAAAATTTTCAAATCCAATTTTGAAAGCCTTAGGTTCCTAAATGGCTCAAAAGTGTGTATAACTTGTGTAGCATGTTATAGCTTGATAAAGCACATCGTGAGCTTTCCTGCGCTTCAAACAGTTTGTCAATCAGACACCTAGATTAGAAGTTATGGCTTCTAGAAGTTGGGTTTCCTGAAATATGAAATCTAAAAACCTGTTGAACACATAAATGAGTTGTAAAAGGGAGTTAAACATGTTGGTGTGTGTTTTGACACATCATAGGGCATGTTAGGTTGGAGACAAGACGGGCACTACTTTTTAAAGTGGTTTTAGCTCATGGTTTTGTAATACCATTTGACAGTTTTATGTATTGTAAGAGATAGAGGTTGTGTGTAAGAGTCTAATAGTTGTTGAGTTACCTCTGGATCTTTGGATGGTGATACTCCTATGAGAAGCTTGCTCTACAAGTATATTGTCATATTTTGTTGATTTATGAATAATATATTGGGCAGCTTGTGGAGTGTGAGAGTTTTCTTCCAAAGGGATTTTCTCCAAGTAAACCATTGTGTTGTGGTAGACATGCTATTTATATTTATTTCTATTAAGTTTTTGTAACTATTGTAAAGACCTGAGAAATTTTTTACATAACCCTCCTCTCAAGATCAATGTAGGAAGTTGTTCTGCTACCTTAATTTCCTTACAAGTGGTATTAAAGCCTAATCACCTTTGGTCTCAATTGTGAGTTTTGGGGTTCTTTGAACTAATTCAGATTTGGAGTGGGAGCTTGTGTAGTAGATACTTTGTAATCTTGTTGAAGGAATTTTTATGTGGCAAGTTCATTACGGAGAATAAAGGTGGAGAACTTTTCTGAAAATAATTTTAAAATGTGGAAGCTAAAGATGGAGAATATGTTAATAGATCAAAAATCTATGAGATGTTGATGAGAATGTCATAAGACCTACAAATCTAGTTGAAGCTGCTAAATTTGATGTTATGGACCGTAAAATCAAGGGTCTAATCAGATTGTACCTGACAAGCTCTATTATGATCAATGTCCATGAAAAGACCTCTGCAAGTAAACTATGGAAGAAGCTTGGTGAGATGCATTAAGCAAAATCTTTCGTGAATAAAATAATCCTTGAGAATGGAAGAGGGTGGGAAAATTATAGACCAATTGGAAGCATTCAATATGTTTATGTTGTTGGTTGACTTGGCATTTGTTGGTGTCAAGATGGATGAGGAGGAACGTCAAATCTTTCTTTGGTCTTTGTCTGATTCGTGGGATTCTCTTGTTATGACCATCAATGGTACTTTTGTTATTTTGAAGACTAGAGATGTGGTGGTTCTTTGCTTTCCAAAGAGATGAGGGTGAAGGTATCCATCAATGCTAAGGAGGCCCTAATTGTTTGTGGAAGACATAAGAAAAAAGGTAAGAAGTGTAATAAATCAAAATCCAGGGGGATATCCAAATCTCCTGAAAAGTATAAAGTATTCGCTAGAATTGCGGTAAGCCTGGACACATCCGTAAGGACTACAAAGAAGAAAAGAAGAATAAAAAGCAGAAAATTGATTATGATTCAAAGTCTGAAAAGGAAGATGGAGATGCATTTATTGTAGCTTTGGTCACTCGTGCATGTGATGATACATAGTTAATTGACTTAGGTGCATCTTTTCACATGACCTCTAATAAAGATTGGTTTTTTGAATATGAAGAATTTGATGGAGGTAAGGTATACTTGCGTGATAGTTTATATTTAAATATTGTTGGTCCCGGTAAAGTTATTATTAGGTTTCCTAATGATAGAATAAAAAGGGTTAATGGTGTGTTGCCTTCCTGGACTAAAACAGAATTTGTTATACTTGAGAAAGTAATAGATTCAAGTATGCAATTAGTCGTTTTTGATGCAGGACAGAAAATGGTGAGAGGTTCTATGGTGATTGCTGGAGGTGACAAAATTGTCACATTGTACAAGTTGGATGCATACACTGATGAGTGTAATAGTACTTCTATGAAGACCAAATATGTGGATACTATGTTGGAAAAGGTGAGGGTTTCACCTTCAACAGATGGTCATGGAATTAGAGTACCTAAGGGTGTTTTTTCTTTCAAGTCAAAGTTACCTATAGATAAGACTATGTTATGGCACAAGAGACTTGGCCACATTGGAGAAAAGGGTCTACGAACCTTGAAAAACAAAAACTATGTTGAAGGTTTGAATGATTATAATCTTGATTTTGATTTATGTGAGCATTGCATTTATGGAAAACAAAACCACATTCAATTTTACTCGAGTTCTCATAAGTCTTGTGGTATGTTCGATCTTAGTCATTTTGATGTATTTGGTCCTATAGATGTTCCTTCCATTGGAAAATCAAGATATTATATTTCATTTAGTGATGACTATAGCAGAAGAACATGGGTATATTTTGAAAAAAAAGTAAATCTGAAACTCTGATGTTTTTGGTCGATTTAAAGAATTTAAAGCAATGGTTGAATTGGAGATTGGAAGGAAAGACTACCTTAAAGAAATTTGCTCCCCCTTCAAGCAGCAGTCCTATTCATCAATCCAGGTAAGATGAGGTGTAATCCTCCGTTGAAGCATAGTGAATTGATGAACACCATTGCAAGTTTACTAGTGATCAGGAAGGGGTATCACCCCTAATTTACCTCTGAGATACTCAAAAGTACTCTTTGGTAATGGCTTTGTGAAGATGTCAGCAATATGTTCTTTTGTGGGAACATACTCTAATCTTACTTCTTTATTTTGTACCAGCTCTCTCAAGTAGTGATACTTGATGGCAATGTGCTTTGTTTTGGACTGCATGACAGGGTTCTTGGATATGTTTATTGCACTTGTACTGTCACAGTAAATTGCAATCGGTTCAGGTATCTATTCTTGGATTCCCTCAAGTAGTTGTTTTATCCAGATTACCTGTGTGCAATTTATTATTGCAGCAACATATTCAGCTTCCGCTGTAGACTGGGAAATGCAGTTCTGTTTCTTCCTTGTCCATGACAATCCTATCACCAAGAAAGAATGCACCACCACTTGTGCTCTTTCTGTCATCAATATTACTAGCCCAATCTGCATCAGTGTAAACCTTTACTTGGAAGCCTCCCTTGTGAGGAAACTGTTGATGTCAATTTTGTACCACTACATAACATATAGCAATTGAATACTTGATATAGAATACCAAACACTCAACCCTCTCTTGAAAAGTATATACTCATGAAGGACATGAGAAAACTCCAAGGTTCCTTACACCTGTGGATACTAACTCAGTTATATTAATGTGATTTGCTGGTTAATCACGTAGGCGGGCTTACGTTGTTCATTCAAAGATAACTTGGTGGTACTTCTCTTGCTTGACTTGTTCTTTTCTCCTTGATCACTTTCACTTTCAACTACTCCTACCATGAACTGCTTACTACTCTACTACTATGAATGAAGAAATTAGCAAATGGACGAGGATCCAACCAAATGAAAGCTTGCCTATGGCGCTAGCTCCATAGATGCAATGATTCAAAGGGAATTGGACTAGATTACCACACAAGGCTTCCTAACAAGCCGCTAGGATGCTAGTGGCCTAGTATATAGATCCCTATCAAACATTCACTAACATCACCATACAACTAGTCATCTACTTCTACTCTAACAACATGAAATGAAATCCTACTTTAATTTGAGAGATGAGAAGAAACATGCAATACACCAAAATGATCATGCATATCCACCATGCAAACCACAACAATGAATAGAGAACAATTTTGATAGTATTTTGGCAACAATTCTCCAACATAACTCTCCTTACAAATGAGAACAAATGGCCTTATATAGAGGCTCAAAATTACAACAAGTGGCCAAGATTAAGGGGCAAAATCAAGGGCCAAGATTAAACCTTACAAACCCTAATTAAGGTTACCATCTTTCAACCAATTACATGAGGGCACCAACTTTGTGGGCCAATGAGAGAATTACAATAATCTGTCAACCAATGAGAACATAGGACACTTGGCATGATTTGATTGCATGCACATGAAATTGCCACCTCATTAGCGTTATCTTATAAATTTATTTAATCCTTGAGATGAGGTGAAGCCTTGTATGCTTGAGCTCGTCCTTAGAAACTTTCTCATCACCACTTGAACTTGCTTGTACCTGATGTCCTAACCTTGAAAGGGTGAAGTCTCCATGCACTTGGGGTAATCTTGCCTTGGCCTCGGTGGCTTGCCTGGATGTGAACCTTCTTGCAATTTGAGGGCCTTGCTCTTGGCCACCGCCTTGAAATCGAACTTGACCTCCTTCAACCTTTCGTCTCGCTTTCCTCCTTCATTATCCTTGCCTTGCTTAACCTTCTGGGTCCTCTCTAACCTTCCTACTCGAATTTGGTTTGCATGCACCACCCCTCTGCTTCAATACTCTTGGCTTCTGGGGGCACTTGCCCCGGCCATACCTCCTGCAAGGCCCACAATGCACCCATTACTTGATTTGAAATAATCCTTAAGTTCATCAATTGCCGCCTAGCTAGTTAGTGAGTTGGTTCCTTCACCGCCTAATTAAGCTATGTGGAGTTCATCTTACATCCAAAATTATGTGAGTTGTTCATTAAGTCCATTTCTAATAAATAATTACAACTTAGTTTGTGTGTTGATCAATCTTATCATCCAAGTTATGATTGCTTTGTTTGTATCAATTTGTAGTCTATTCTTATATTTCCTCTTAATGTGATTGAATCTAATTACTAGTTGTCTTTGTTTGATTTGCAATGAAAGAAAACAACTAGCCAAGGAAAGAAAACACATAACTTCACTCCACGGACCTCACCACCGAGGACAGACTCCTAAACATGGAGGACTGACCACATAAAAAAGTCCAAGTCCAAGTTCCTATTACATTGGTGTAATGTTCCAACACCTACCTCTTGACCTTTAGAATTTGCCTACTTAGCCTATTACAACTTATCAACAAAATGCATGACCCTCTTGGGTGCTAGAACCCTCTCAAATCTAACCAAGCTACCTTGCACGAATAGCCAAGCCCTGCCTAGTCTCAAATATCTTCAAATCTTTTCCAACCTGCAATGAAACCTGCTTCCTCGCTTGCACCTCCAATGAAAATATGGAATGGAGGGTGGGGGTGAAGCGGATGTAACTAAAAGATGGAGATGGAGGATGGAGCTATGAAAATGTGGTGGCAACCTGTCTCCTTATCCTTCTTGGCCAAGGGGGAGGAGCTCTCCATCAACTTGTCTCTCAACTGTATCATGTTCACTGTGTCAATGCTGGTGTCCCTCACTTGCTTCAATTTCGAGAAGAAGGTGGTCTTGGGCCTCATGTCTTTTTTGTCTTACTTGGTATGCATTTCCCTTTGGCTCTTTCTTGCACTAGCATCCGCCATCCTAATCCTTATTTATGCCTCTTCTTTCTACAATGAGATGGGACTACACTTATCTCTGCCCCTCCAATCCTAGGGATGGAACTACCACTTATTTCTGCCTCTTCAACTCCTATCACACTACACTTATCTCTGCCTCTTCACCTAGGGATGAGACTACCACTTATTTCTGCCTCTTCGAAAACTTATGAGATGGACTACACTTATATCTCCCAACTTCGTTTCTAGGGGTGGAACTACCACTTATATCTCCTTTATCCAAATCCTAGATGAAAACTACACTTATATCTCCCAACTTCATTCCTAGGGGTGGGACTATCACTTATATCTCCTTTCTCCAAATCCTACATGAAAACTACACTTATATCTCCCAACTTCAAGCCCTAGATGAAATGATAAAGTGATGGATGGATGATGCAAGAAGAAAATAGGAAAAATGTACCAAGCAAGAACAAGGAGAAAATCTGCCTTTTAGACCAGCCTTCACTCTCAAGCATGAAGATCCTCCTCTACACCAACAAAACTTCCTCCAAAGAAGAAGACAACACCAAAAATGCACTCCTCCACCAAAAGAAGAAAATCACCCCTTGCTAAATGCACTCCTCCTTGCAAAATTTCACTCTTTTGCTGCTCCAAGAGCTCCTCCTTGGCTGTCAAGAGACAAGTGAGAAATGAATGAGAAAATGAAGAGACAAGCCCTCCCTTTATACTAATTTTTTGTCTCTTCAAATAGGGCAGACTTGCATTGGACGGAAAATAAAATTAATTAAATTGTCAAACATATAACCCAAATTAAATGCATTAAATCACACAGCCTTGGGTATTTAATTTTAATTTAAAATTGGGCCAACCTATTGCAAAAACGAAAATCTATGCAATTGCATGTTAATTTTCTTTTAAAAAAATGAATTTGGGCCACTCCAAAAAACGATCCATATGGGGCCCCTAAACATTGAAATTAACCAAGCCATGGCCCCAAAAAAATTAATTCACTTACCCCAAAAAAAATCGATTTAAGGAAAGGGCAGATTTAAATTAAGATAGCCACTTGCATTGAATTGTGCAAAATTATGAGTTTAAAATAGCCAAATCCAAAATTATCATAGGCCCTAAAATTGAAATTTTGAAAAAAGGTCATTTAGGCCTCTAATATAGCTTTAAACCTTCCTCATTGTGGACCCAATAACTTACCTTGAATTTCACACCTCTTAGGCATTAAAATACATTGAATTTAACACACAAAGGGGCCCAAATAAAATTTCTAAATTATAAACACTCAGCCCAAAAATATGATTTTTGAAGCATTTAATCATGACAACCAAAATTAATTTTTATTATTTTGCAACCCAAAAATCATTTTGCAATTTAATTTCCATTTGGCAATTAATTTCAAATTTGGCCATTTAATTTTTTCATTTAATCTTCATTTCCACCACCCAAAAATTTACAAAGTTTCCCCAAAAATATCCAAATTCACAATTAAATTTTGGAAAATGTTCAAGTTATGCAATTATATCAATTTTCCAAAATTCATCGAAGTCTAAAAAATATTGCAAATTTATTGTCTCAAAACCCCAGGGTTACTCCAAAACTCGCTAAGGCATCCGAATACCCAGATCTAGGAAAATTGTCAAGGCCCGCTCAAAAATTGGGGAGTCCCCAAAATTCTTTGGGGCGATGGTGTGAAAACCTCACAACATCTAGCATCAACCCAAAGAAATGTTCTTGAACATTTCAAGAATAAAGTAACTTAGAACAAAGAACCTCAGAACGACCCACCCGAAAATCCACTTAAGGACAAGCATTCAACAAGGGAAAGAACTTTCAAGTTGAACCTAAGCACCCTGACCATAAGTTACCCACGTGTGTGCAAATGATTTATTCCCCGCTCAACAAGAACTTGATAATCTCTCAAATCCATCGAACTCAGCTATTATAATATCCTTACTTTAAAGGCATCCTGGATAGAGCCCCGTTGCCAGTCAGGCGTCTATAGCCCCGACGGAGTTATCGTTGTGGCCCCACAATCACGGTTCTACCTTTAGTGACCACTTAGTAGCACCGGTAGAGATGATTGCACGCCCTTTAAAGCCAATTTTCATCTTTATTTTCATTTTGATATTGCCTTTCATCTTGCACTTATTTTCATTTTTGCGCCTTTCATTTTTCCTTTTTTTCAATTTTTTTTTAATGATATTTCTCTCTTTTCAATCTTTTGTTTGGCTTGCAGGCGATGAAGCCCGCGGAGGGTTTGGAAGACCACAGTGGCGCTGAAGCAGGTGTATGATTTTCACTAGTCCAACTTCACTTCAAAACACCAAGAACTCGGAGCAATTAAGTTGTGAGTAAAATGTTGTAACTATGTCAAAGGCAACTTAAGAGCCACTATCGAGCCTGACCCAAATTTAGTACAAGTCCTACCATAAACTATCGACTAAGCACGCCCTAAAATCTCCGAACCTTGTCAAATGTATTCAAGAAATGAACAAGACGGACTCTAGGTTCTGACACGAAAAGTGTAAAAATCTACACACCTCGTCCACGAGTGATAACATGGACCCCCTTTGCACTTGCAAAGCTCCAAAGCCAAAACTACCCAACCAACTGAGAGAAGCTAAAAGATCTCAAGTCAAATAACTTGATGCAAATTAAACTCGAGCTCCCTCAAACACCTAAACTAACCAACTGAAAGGAAACTTACTCTAACCCACTGGAAAGAAACCTACTCTAAACAACTGAAAGGAAACCTAATCTAAGCCAAACACAAAAGCAAACTAAACTACTCTCCTGAACCAAATGGTCCAAGACAAACCTACCCTAACTATGTACAAGACTCTAACGGGACAACACTAACCGATCTAATATATACATTGTATCTAACATGGTTTCTCAGGATGTTCAAAAGTAACAAGGTTTGGGTGATAGTTCTCAATCTCGCAAACTCATCCTTGTACTCTGAAAAAAAATTTGTTACCTCCAACTCAAACTCAAGAAAACTGTTGATGATTGTAGCATCGGTCAAATAAATAATACCAATAATATGATCATTATGAGAAATGACATATTATATATATATATATATATAGATATAATTAGATTATAATTATTCTTATAATAACTATTTAATTAATTGATAAAATAAAATAAATATTAATGAATAAACATGTCCCATGAAGGGACATGTCTCTTAATGTGTTTTCCTCAATATAAATAAGAGATCACTGCTCTTGGAAAATATATACCGAAGAGGCAATGTGAATACATTTGCAGTGATCCTGATAATTCAACATGGTATCAGAGCCAACTGCAAATGTAAGAAATCCCAACTTTTTATCTTAGGAATTATCTGCAAAGGTTGGGGAATAATTTATAAGTGCAGATCACAACTTAATTAAGGCCTGTATTTGGATTATAAGCTGCAACAACACTAAATAGAGGAAGGACAGTCATTAAAGGGCTGCGATTTAATTGCAGGGGTTTGCGTTAGATATTCTTGAGGCACGTTTTGGTTGTCTAGCACCTTCATTCATGGTTCACGTGCTTTAGGGACAATTTTTGGACATTATCAAAGGGCTACGATTCAACCTGGATTGTATACACAAGGATGCCATCAGTCACAAGCTGTTGTGCCGCATAAGGCATCACTAAGGAAGGGGAAATTAACAAAGAACATGGGAACGAACCTGAAAATACGAGCATGGATGGCTGCGGTTGTGATAAGTTAGCTGCGTAAACATGTATAGAAGGAGAAGAAGATGCAGCAGCCATAGAAAGCGAGGGGAGGATGCATAGGGATAGGCGTTAGGGAGGCTGTCTGTCACACCTTACACTAACACCCACTTCTCTCTCGTGCTCACCAGCTATAAAGAGACTTCTACTGAACACCATTGTAAATTCAGTAAGCATAGTTGGAGTAAAGTGTCAGCAATTGAGGGGTTCGATTTCACATGTCAACTTCCTTAGAAATACATATATATAAAGGTAAGTATAAAGTATGCATTGAGAAACTTGTACTCTAATACTTGTGAAATATAAGATCAAGAGGGAGTTCCATCATTTTCACTAATGTAGAACATCTCTAAGTAAATACCAAATTACTGTACTAAATTTATTGTATAAATAAATGTTTTATGAACTATTTACCTTGATCTTTTTGAGGATGCTCTTGCAGGAAAATTGAAGTTTGAAAGCATCATTAATGAGGAGCTCTGATGATTGACATTCAGAGGGAGTTCAAAAGTTCATATGTGTGTGACTATATGATTTCAATGGGCCTACCTCCTGTGTAAATCATGAGGAAGTGACGACTTCCAAATGATTATCACTTGTATCTGTAAAAGTTATTGGAAGGTGACGATCTTACAATAACTTAAATCATGATATACATAATTTATAATGTTGAAACAGATCATGATGATTGCAGCAACTAAGTGTTAGATGTCATTAAGTTGACGGTCTATAAGTTGTTTGCATAAATATATCTTGTAAAGCAACAACTAAGTGTTAGATGTCAAATTGACGGTCTATAAGTTGCTTGTATAGATACATCTTGTAGAAGCAACAACTAAGTGTTAGATGTCATTAAGTTGACGGTCTATAAGTTGTTTGCTTAGATATCTTGTAAATCAACAACTAAGTGTTAGATGTCATTGACGGTCTATGAGTTGTTTGTATAGATATATTTAGGTATCTGGTGAAATATCATGTGTTGATATTCTGCAAGCTAGTACCTTATTGAGTATTTGGTGAATGTCATGTGTTGACATTCTGATAGGCCAATACTCAAGAATTTGTGGATAGAATCGTCGATGGAGGCAATCTACATTTGAGACTATGTTTCTATTGATTACATCATGAGAATGATGCCTTTATTGCTTACATCATATGATTGATGTTGTCAAGTGTCTTAAGTGCTGACATTGGATTTATTTATCCTCCCTAGCTAAGAGGGAGTGTTGATGATTGTAGCATCGATCAGATAAATAATACCAATAATATGATCATTATGAGAAATGACATATTATATATATATATATATATATATATATATATATATAGATATAATTAGATTATAATTATTCTTATAATAACTATTTAATTAATTGATAAAATAAAATAAATATTAATGAATAGACATGTCCCATGAAGGGACATGTCTCTTAATGTGTTTTCCTCAATATAAATAAGAGATCACTGCTCTTGGAAAATATATACCGAAGAGGCAATGTGAATACAAAAACTATCATGAAAAATCAACAATTGAGGCAACTCATAGGGTCCATGATCAATCCAAATACAAGTTGTCTTTCCAAAATTTCCATAATCAAAATAAAAACTTTCATACCTTTTATCCTTAAGAGCAGGGAAAGAAACAACCTGGTGTGCTTCATGTGGTAACTCTTGTTCAAACCTCAATTGATCATCCACAGCTTCAAGAGGTCGCAACTGGTGATGAATCTTCCCTCTAACATCTACATTGAACTCATTGGTAGTCAAGGAAGGATCAATCTTGGAATCAAGCCCATGAAATATCATCTTTGGGGGCTTGTCCTTGTGAAACATGAACCATGCATCCTTGTGAATCTCCTCAAGTGTATCCTCAAAAATAAAGGATTCCTTGATATTCTCCCCATCAAACACCTCTCCAAGTTGCTCGAACACAATATTCAACTATAGCATCAACCCAAACTGTTCTTTGTTTTCTTTTTCCATGAGAGCAACTTGATCACCACTTAACAATCCTTGCATATCCTCACCACTAGGAGCTTCATCATCTAGCGTGTAATTTCCATTTGAACTTTCTTTAGGAACATCTTGCAATTCATCATGTGGAATCTCACCAAACATAGCACCTTCAAGACTAATAGGAGAACCATCATACATCTTTGTGAGTTGCCCATCAACTTCCATTTCAAGTGGTAAGATTTCTAGAGGTCGAAGTTGATGGTGAATCGTGCCACTTGCAACAACTTGATGACCTTGAAAGGCTTTGGGCAATGAATCCATTCGTATTTTTTCCCTAAGATCCTTAATGATGTCCTGGAATGCCTTATCAAACTTTTCCTCATATCTTGATTCACTTGTAGTAACTTGCAATTCCTTGTTCAACTTGTCCACTTGATTGCTTCTTTCATGAAGGGTGCTAGAGACTTCTTCCAACTCATCCTCAATAATTTGACCTTGTAGCATGAGGGAAAGTTCACCAAGGATCACCTCTTCAAACTTGTGATGATCTTCTAGATCCTCAAGGTGTGGATCTTTGTCTGATATGCTTCCTCTTCTTTGGATGAATTCAATTGCTTCCTTAATTTCTTTCTTAACACCTTCCTCTTGAGGAGTAAAGTGTGAAGGCTCATCTTCCACATGAATGTCTTGATTGTTAGGTTCAACCACACCATCCTCTTGCAAGTTGCTTTCTTCTTTGTCGGATGAGGATACAACATGCTCATCTTTTGGTTTCCAACCTAAGTGATGAATGCAATCCTTGACGCCTTCCTTTGATGCCAAACTCATTTGTTCAAGGTATGCACTCCAAATTTCGTCTGTATTCGGTTGCTCACAGTCAAACCATCCCATCTCTTGCTTGGCCTGCTTTATGATATCCCGACATGGTTGACAAGTATATTCTGAATGTCTTACATTGTGTAGTCTACACCAACTAGAGAGCAACATACCTTCCACATATAGTTCCTCCTCACTTAGTCGTTTCTTGATTATTTCCTTGAAACTATTCACAAACATGTTAACTCTATCATCTAATTTGGCAAATGGAATTGGTTTGAGGACATCCCAAAAGGACATCTTCCTTTGCAATATCAACTCCACTCTTGAAAGAAATGTCAAACAATTAAGCTCATCATGTGTGGTTGTCCCATGAATCCTGCACTCACAAGCTAATGCCAATTCAGACAAATTCTATTGATAAAATTGTGCATTCAAAGCCTCCCGAAATCGAGCAATGTCAATTGGATGAATGCCCTGACCATGAAACCACTGCCCATCCATTGAGAAGTCTTCTCCCTTTTTTTTTTTCTAATTTTTGGATTTTTTTGGATTTTTTGAGCTTTTGAAAAGATCTTTCACATCTCAAATATAACATTAAACTCATTGTTGTTGATAGTCCATGAACAAACATTGTTCAGCCCTCCTCCTAGCGCCAAATAATGTTGATGTCAGTTTTGTACCACTACATAACATATAGCAATTGAATACTTGATATAGAATACCAAACACTCAACCCTCTCTTGAAAAGTATATACTCATGGACATGAGAAAACTCCAAGGTTCCTTACACCTGTGGATACTAACTCAGTTATATTAATGTGATTTGCTGGTTAATCACATAGGCGGGCTTACATTGTTCATTCAAAGATAACTTGGTGGTACTTCTCTTGCTTGACTTGTTCTTTTCTCCTTGATCACTTTCACTTTCAACTACTACCACGAACTGCTTACTGCTCTACTACTACTCCTATGAATGAAGAAATTAGCAAATGGACGGAGATCCAACCAAATGAAAGCTTGCCTGCGGCGCTAGCTCCATAGATGCAATGATTCAAAGGGAATTGGACTAGATTACCACACAAGGCTTCCTAACAAGCCGCTAGGATGCTAGTGGCCTAGTATATAGATCCCTATCAAACATTCACTAACATCACCATACAACTAGTCATCTACTTCTACTCTAACAACATGAAATGAAATCCTACTTTAATTTGAGATATGAGAAGAAACATGCAATACACCAAAATGATCATGTATTTCCAGCATGCAAACCACAACAATGAATAGAGAACAATTTTGATAGTATTTTGGCAACAATTCTCCAACATAACTCTCCTTACAAATGAGAACAAATGGCCTTATATAGAGGCTCAAAATTACAACGACTGGCCAAGATTAAGGGGCAACATCAAGGGCCAAGATTAAACCTTACAAACCCTAATTAGGGTTACCATCTTTCAACCAATTACATGAGGGCACCAACTTTGTGGGCCAATGAGAGAATTACAATAATCTGTCAACCAATGAGAACATAAGACACTTGGCATGATTTGATTGCATGCACATGAAATTGCCACCTCATTAGTCTTATCTTATAAATTTATTTAATCCTTGAGATGAGGTGAAGCCTTGTATGCTTCAACTCGTCCTTAGAAACTTTCTCATCACCACTTGAACTTGCTTGTACCTGATGTCTTGACCTTGAAAGGGTGAAGTCTCCATGGACTTGGGATAATCTTGCCTTGGCCTCGGTGGCTTGCCTGGATGTGAACCTTCTTGCAATTTGAGGGCCTTGCTCTTGGCCACCACCTTGAAATCGAACTTGACCTCCTTCAACCTTTCATCTCGCTTTCCTCCTTCATTATCCTTGCCTTCCTTAACCTTCCTGGTCCTCTCTAACCTTCCTACTCGAATTTGGTTTGCATGCACCCCCCCTCTGCTTCAATACTCTTGGCTTCTGGGGGCACCTGCCTCGGCCATACCTCCTGCAAGGCCCACAATGCACCCATTACTTGATTTGAAATAATCTTTAAGTTCATCAATTGCTGCCTAGCTAGTTAGTGAGTTGGTTCCTTCACCGCCTAATTAAGCTATGTGGAGTTCATCTTACATCCAAAATTATGTGAGTTGTTCATTAAGTCCATTTCTAATAGATAATTACAACTTAGTTTGTGTGTTGATCAATCTTATCATCCAAGTTATGATTGCTTTGTTTGTATCAATTTGTAGTCCATTCTTATATTTCCTCTTAATGTGATTGAATCTAATTACTAGTTGTCTTTGTTTGATTTGCAATGAAAGAAAACAACTAGCCAAGGAAAGAAAACACATAACTCCACTCCACGGAGCTCACCACTGAGGGCAGACTCCTAAACATGGAGGGCCCACTACATAAAAAAGTCCAAGTCCAAGTTCTTATTACATTGGTGTAATGTTCCAACGCCTACCTCTTGACCTTTAGAACTTGTCTACTTAACCTATTACAACTTATCAACAAAATGCATGACCCTCTTGGGTGTTAGAACCCTCTCAAATCAAACCAAGCTACCTTGCACAAATAGCCAAGCCCTGCCTAGTCTCAAATATCTTCAAATCTTTTCCAACCTGCAATGAAACCTGCTTCCTCGCTTGCACCTCCAATGAAAATATGGAATGGAGGGTGGGGGTGAATCGGATGTAGCTGAAAGATGGAGATGGAGGATGGAGCTATAAAAATGTGGTGGCAACCTGTCTCCTTATCCTTCTTGGCCAAGGGGGAGGAGCTCTCCATCAACTTGTCTCTCAACTGTATCATGTTCACTGTGCCAATGCTGGTGTCCCTCACTTGCTTCAATTTCGAGAAGAAGGTGGTCTTGGGCCTCATGTCTTCCTTGTCTTACTTGGTATGCATTGCTCTTTGGCTCTTGCTTGCACTAGCATCCGCCATCCTAACCCTTATTTCTGCCTCTTCTTTCTACAACGAGATGGGACTACACTTATCTCTACCCCTCCAATCCTAGGGATGGAACTACCACTTATTTCTGCCTCTTCAATTCCTATCACACTACACTTATCTCTGCCTCTTCGCCTAGGGATGGGACTACCACTTATTTCTGCCTCTTCGAAAACTTATGAGATGGACTACACTTATATCTCCCAACTTTGTTCCTAGGGGTGGGACTACCACTTATATCTTCTTTCTCCAAATCCTAGATGAAAACTACACTTATATCTCCCAACTTCGTTCCTAGGGGTGGGACTACCACTTATATCTCCTTTCTCCAAATCTTAGATGAAAACTACACTTATATCTCCCAACTTCAAGCCCTAGATGAAATGATGAAGTGTTGGATGGATGATGCAAGAAGAAAATAGGAAAAATGTACCAAGCAAGAACAAGGAGAAAATCTACCTTTTAGACCAGCCTTCACTCTCAAACATGAAGATCCTCCTCTACACCAACAAAACCTCCTCCAAAGAAGAAGACAACACCAAAAATGCACTCCTCCACCAAAAGAAGAAAATCACCCCTTGCTAAATGCACTCCTCCTTGCAAAATTTCGCTCTTTTGCTACTCCAAGAGCTCCTCCTTGGCTGCCAAGAGACAAGTGAGAAATGAATGAGAAAATGAGGAGACAAGCCGTCCCTTTATACTAATTTTTTGCCTCTTCAAATAGGGCAGACTTGCATTGGACGGAAAATAAAATTAATTAAATTGCCAAACATATAACCCAAATTAAATGCATTAAATCACACAGCCTTGGGTATTTAATTTTAATTTAAAATTGGGCCAACCTATTGCAAAAACGAAAATCTGTGCAATTGCATGTTAATTTTCTTTAAAAAAAATGAATTTGGGCCACTCCAAAAAACGATCCATATGGGGCCCCTAAACATTGAAATTAACCAAGCCATGGCCCCAAAAAAATCAATTCACTTACACCAAAAAAAATCAATTTAAGGAAAGGGCAGATTTAAATTAAGAGAGCCACTTGCATTGAATTGTGCAAAATTATGGGTTTAAAATAGCCAAATCCAAAATTATCATAGGCTCTAAAATTGAAATTTTGAAAAAAGGTCATTTAGGCCTCTAATATAGCTTTAAACCTTCCCCATTGTGGACCCAATAACTTACCTTGAATTTCACACCTCTTAGGCATTAAAATACATTGAATTTAACACACAAAGGAGCCCAAATAAAATTTCTAAATTATAAACACTCAGCCCAAAAATATGATTTTTGAAGCATTTAATCATGACAACCAAAATTAATTTTTATTATTTTGCAACCCAAAAATCATTTTGCAATTTAATTTCCATTTGGCAATTAATTTCAAATTTGGCCATTTAATTTTTTCATTTAATCTTCATTTTCACCACCCAAAAATTTACAAAGTTTCCCCAAAAATATCCAAATTCACAATTAAATTTTGGAAAATGTTCAAGTTATGCAATTATATCAATTTTCCAAAATTCATCCAAGTCTAAAAAATATTGCAAATTTATCGTCTCAAAACCCAAGGGTTACTCCAAAACTCCCTAAGGCATCCGAATACCCAGATCTAGGAAAATTGCCAAGGCCCACTCAAAAATTAGGGAGTCCCCAAAATTCTTTGGGGCGATGGTGTGAAAACCTCAGAACAGAAACCACAAGCCATACTCCTCAGTCCCCTTTAGGTATCTGAAAATTTTCTTCACTACTATTAGATGTCTCTTTAGAATTTGCAGAGAATTTTACTACAATACCTACTGCATGTGCAATGTTCGGTCTACTATGTACTGTATACTGTAATTTGCCTATCATAGACCGATACAATGATTCGTTTACTTCTTTTGCATCATCTTCATTTGATAACTTGAGGTTAGTTATCATTGGTGTACCAACCGGTTTGGATTCTTTAAGTCCAAAAGTTTTAAAAATTTCTTTTACATACTTGGACTGAGAAATAAAGATACCTTCCTTTAGCTAATGGACCTGTAGTCCAATGAAGAATTTTATGGCTCCTATCATAGACATTTCAAATTCTTTCTTCATCTCTTCAGCAAAGGCTTTGCTCATCCTGTCATCTCTTCCAAAGATGATGTCATCCATAAAGATTTAAGCAATTAGGTTCCCATTTTTTCCAGTCTTGAGATACATGTTGTTGTCCCCGGTTCTTGTGAATCCTATTGTCAGGAGGTATGAGTGCAACCTCTCATACAATGCCCTTGGAGATTGCTTCATCTTATAAATAGCCTTTTTGAGTTTACAGATCATACCACCCTTTTTTGTGGATATGAAGCCTTTCAGTTGTTCAATGTAAACTTCCTCCTCCAGTATTCCATTCAGGAATGCAAACTTTACATCCATCTGGTACACTTTGAACTTCTTGTGAGCAGCATAAGCAAGAAGGATTCTTACTCCTTCCAATCTGGCCACAAGTGCAAAGGTTTCCCTATAATCCAGTCTAGCCTCCTAAGCATATCCTTTGCAGACTAGTCTTGCTTTGTTCCTTATTACTTTTCCTTCTTCATTTAACTTGTTCTTATAGACCCACTTTGTCCCAATGACATTCTTGTCCTGTGGTCTAGGCACAAGCATCCATGTGTCATTCTTTTCTATTTGCTCAATCTCTTCCTCCGTGGCCTTGACCCAATTTTCATCTTCCAAAGCTTCCCTGGTGGTTTTGGGCTCTATACAAGAAAATAAACAAACATTTTCTCTAGTCTTTTTCCTGGTCAAAACATTTGCATGTCTGTCACCAATTATATTATCAGTTGAGTGATATGTGACATACCTTGGGAGAACCAATCTCTGTTCCCGATCAAGTTCTTTCGGTTGAGCAATTTCTTCAAGATGGTCATGAACAACTTCTTGTTCATCATCTTGAGTTGGTATGTCAGCTTCAAGTACACCATCCTACTCCAAAGGTCTGTTCTCATGTTCTTCTCTTTCATCTTCAGTTGTCATCTCATTGAACTCAAAAAGATTTCCATCATTGTGACCCTGCAGACCATCGTGTTCATTATGACCAATCATCTTTCTTGGTTCTGAATATTCATCAATCTTTACATTGATGCTTTCAATTATTTTTCCTGTCTTTTAATTTAGACACCAGTAGGCTTTACTCTTGGTAGAATAACCCAAAAATATGCCTTCATCACTTTTGGGCTCAAACTTCCCTAAGTACATATCTCTCTTAATGTAACAATTGCTACCAAAGATTCTAAAATAGCCTACACTACGAGTGTGATTGAACCATAGTTCATAGGGAGTCTTATTGGTTCCTTTCTTGACTTGAACTCGGTTCAGTGTGTAGACAGCAGTACTAATAGCTTCTCTCCAGAAGTGATGGGGGAGATCCTTCTGAATCATTAGGGTTTTTGCACAGTCAATCAGCATCCTGTTTCTTCTTTCTGTTACTCCATTTTGTTGAGGAGTCCTTGGTGCAGATAACTATCTTTTTATTCCCTGTTCCTCACAATAGTGAGTAAACTCTTGAGAAGTGTATTCACCTCCTCTGTCTGATCTCAGACACTTTAGGCTTTTACCAATCTCCTTCTCCACTCGAGCCTTGTAGATTTTGAACATGTGAAACACCTAATTTTTCTCTGAGAAAGAGTGTCCACATCAGTCTTGAGAAATCATCTACAAAAAGCATGAAGTACCGGTCTCCGTAGTAGCTCTTTGTTCTCATAGGTCCAAACAAATCTATGTGCACAAGATCCAGAACATTTTCAGCAGAAAAGGATTTACTACTGAAACTTGTTCCTATCAATTTTCCTAACTAACAATTCTTACAAATACCTCTGTTAGGTTTTGTGATCTCAGGGAGTCCTCTTATTGATTTCTTCTTGCTCACCTTGACAATACTGTCAAAATTTATGTGGCAGAGCCTCTTGTGCCACAACCAACTATTGTCTTCTTTGGTTACAAGACAGATCTTGCTCGTTTCTCCTTTGACTGATGCTATGAGGCAGGCTCCTTCCATTGAATCCAGATAGAACAAGTTTCCTTTGCTTTGTCTACCGGTAGCAATATGAGCTTCTGATTGGTTCTTGACAACACAAGAACCCTTCCCGAATTCCAACAGAAATCCCTTGTTGTTTAGTTGAGCAACGCTCATTTAGTTGTACTTGAGTCCTTCTACCCAGTACACATCTTCACATACAGCATCATTGCTGAGTGCAATAGAACGTTTTCCTTTGATAGCACAAGGGGCATTGTTACCAAAGGTTACCAATCCACCATCATTGAGCTTTAAGCTGATGAACTTGTTCTTATCACCAGTCATGTGGTGAGTGCATCCGTTGTTAATGATCCAATCATCATGCTAATGAGATCTTGATATAAGTGTCATTTCACTTATCACCGGGCTTTCTTCTGTTATTGCAACAAATGCAATTTTTGGATCTTCAGAGTCTTCAGATTCATTATCTGTGACTCCTTCTACAAGGTAGCACTCCTTTGCTTTATTCTTGAATCGGTTGCTCTTGTCTTTGTTATCATTGTCTAGACATCTTGCAGCAATATGTCCTATTTTATTACAAGAGAAGCATTTTACTAGAAACTTTCCTTTGTATTTCCCTTTTCCTCTGGGAAATCTCCTAGCAATGAGTGTTTGAAACTCATCTTGCTCCATCTCTTCTAAGAGCAGATTCTCAACAAGACTTCCAATCTTACCGATAGAGCTATTACCGATTTCTCTTCCTTTCTTGGTGGAAGAGGTATATACAAAAGACTTAAAAGCAGCTTCCTGCATGGGTAGGCTATTATCAAAATTGCTTAATTCAAATGCAGTCAACTTACCGATTAGGGAGTCTAGAGTGACTTGATCCATGGCCACTGATCTGAGCTCCTAAATGGCTGAGATCTTGATGGCATACTGAGGTCTGAGCGTTCTCAATATTTTGCTTACCACCTCCTCTTCACTTAGTTTCTCTACCGTGCTTTTGATGGAGTTAATCACTTCTTTGATTTTGTTGTTGTATTGCTCAATGTCTTCTCCTTCATTCATCTTCATATCATCATACTTTCCTCTGAGGCTCTCAACCTTAGCTCTTTGTATGTTTGGGTCACCACCATATACTACTTGCAGCTTGGCCCACATCTTGTTAGCAGTATCTAGATTTTCAATCTCAACATAGACGTAGTCTGGTAGCGTGTTGGCTATCATATCCATGGCAGCTGTGTGTTCTGTCTTGATCTTTAATTCATCAAAAGTTAGGGTACCATTGGGTTCAGGGTAATCAGTGGTTACATGAGTCCAATATTGATCTCCGGTGGTCTTCATGTACAGCTTCATTGTTCTGCACCACAGAGTAAAGTTTTCCTTTGAAAACTTTGGTCCTTCCTTTCTCATCATCTTGACTTTTTCTTTTTGTAGTTAAGCAATAAAGAAAAGAAACCGAAGCTCTGATACCAATTGACAATCCCAACCGGTGCTGAGAAGGGAGGGGTGAATCAGCACCTATAAAACTTTAAAACAAATCTGATGTAGTATACTACAACTGTAAGCAAAAACAGATTCTAGTTTAAGAATAGCATCAAGCAGTCAACCAAAGAACAACACCAGATTTATCACGTGGAAACCCAAATCGAGTGAAAACCACGGTGTGAGGAAACCTCACAAATTCTGCACTCTTCTGAAGTGCGTCCTGTTAGGAGTCTTCCCTGTTAAAGAATTACAACGCATTGTTAGATGCAACTCGGTTAAGGGATTTGATACAATAAGGCCTGCTAGTACCTGCTTGGTTAGAGGACTTAAAACACCTGAATAGATGTCACCCGGTTAAGGGATTTAGTACAAGGGACCTGTTAATGTCCACCCAAAATACTGGGATTTAGCTATTGTAATTGTTAGAAAACAATAGAAGGATTGACCTTTTAGAAATGGCTTTGCATAGCCTGATAAGATCTTTGTTATACTCAACTGAGAAACATCACCGGTCGCTGCTGGTATGTTCTCCTTTCCTATTGTGCTTCTATGCACACTCTTCTCTCTTCTCTTTTCTATTCACCTCAGCTTCTTCAGCGTACAGGTTCACTCTTTACTTTGGCAGAATAAGGGCAAACTATATTCTTGTCAGGCAAAAGAATATATAGACTATTTGCCCTAATTGTTTTTTCTCATGCACGACCTGTTTACAGATTACCTTCGTATCCGTCACCTAGTGGAGTATTAGGTCACTGAGGAAAACATCCGATGCATCCTATGCTTTATCTGCTTTATGAAAGAAAACAACAAATGCGTGTCAAAAAGATTTCCTTCGCAAGAGATAACTCCATGTTTTAATACCATAAACTCTAGCATTAAAACCTTCAATCGCGCCTTGTACTAATCGTCTTTATAACTCAAAGTCTACCGGATTTAGTGCAGTAAATCCCAGTCAAGGAGTTAGATAACAAACAATTGACTATGACTTCCCCAGTTCATCTTATCATGACGAAGTCTTTTACTTGATCGGTAAAGATCCTTAAGTTGTGCACAGGTAAGAGCTTTGACCTGTCACCTTTCCTTCCTCGGTCTATACTGGTTGCATCCTTTCCTCGGTCTTTGTTACCGGTTAACGGTTGTTTTTCCCTTGGTGACCGGTTGCGTCTGATGAACAGGAATAATCTCTTGTTCATTGCACCGATTGCCAAATTAGTCTCTCAACACACAGAATGTTGTCAGCTAACTGATAACTGTTTTCGATTCACAGATCCAACACTGGTGTCCTTAGATTGAGATGTCAACACCTCTTTCCTCTTTTCTCTTTTGCCAATCAATGACAATACTTAATTACCATGTACCAGTAGCAAGCTTACCGGTTACCATCCCTTAATGCCAACATATACACTATCCTTTGAACTTTCAAAAGGTAAGCAATTAACTGATTTCCAAAATAGCATTGTGGATGGACGTGCATTTGACAAAAAAAATATTTTGAGTCCCAAGGATAGAAGTGTTGATAGTACCTCCACAATTCCTTTTTCAACAAAGGAGGGCAAACTCCTTGTTGGTAGCTCAAGGTATGAAAAAGATATTATATCTCAGATTTGTTGTTAACTTCTATGTTTTTGCAAAAAAATGTCATCTTGGAAAGTATGCTAAAAATGGTCATAGAATAAGGGATACAACTTGTAGTAATCCTTCCCTACATTATTCCTTTGAAATATACCTCTACAAAATTTTCAAAATTTCCCACCCACCCAACTGTTCGAATCTCTAGTTTTCTATACTGCTGTTTTGGAGTTCAGCTTACCAGATTTGTTTGTTTGTTTGATGATTTAGCAGATTGTTTGTAGTTTTGCTCAATGTAATTAAGAACATGGCAGTATTTTCATCAGAAATACAACTCAGATAATAAAAAATTAATACAGATTTCAGAACAAAACTGAGACATAAATCTCTGACCTTTTTATTTGCAGATTTCACTCTTATGAATGATAATGTAGCCATAAACAATACACAGCAACTATCCAGAAACATTCACTGCTGGTGTATGGTCAAATGCAAGGACAGAATTCATGCCAATAAAAAATAAGATTCACACCAACAAAATTCTTCAGATCATAAGGAGACACCCAGCATATATCACCAAGACGCACCAAATTATTAGAATGTTTCTAATATTAGGTAGATTTTGTTTTTCATGTTCTTTCCTGCTGCAATTCTTTTGCAGTCTATCTTTAGATAGTTGCTATTTATTGTAACATTGGTTTTATATATATGAGCCTCTGGCTCTTTGTAAATAAATAATACAAAATATTATGTTCATAATGTTTTATGGTATCAGAGCGGGTTAAATTTTTTTAATAAAATTTGCATAATTTCATTCTCGAAATTATCTGTGTAGCAAATTATTTTTTTTTGGTCAAGATTGCTTTTGCTTTCTTCTGTTTTGACAACCCCCGTGAGATCTCCTGGTATATGCGCACATTTTTTGTCTATTGGCGACGTGATTTGGCTTCTGCCTCCTTCCTGCGCGAGTTCATTTGGTGACTGGTATTGGCGACAGGATTGGCGACTTGATTTGGCAACTGGTATTGGTGCGGTTTTTTCCATTGGCGACAGGATTGGCAACTAGATTTGGCGACGGGTTCTAGCGTCTGCTCCTTTTGAGGTCCCCGAACATGATCCTCTTCCTGCCCCTGTTGCTGCTCCTAAACCCCCTTCAGCTCCTCCAGAGATTGGCTCTTCTACTCTCCGACCAAAATGGTGGGTTAAAACTATTAGTGATCTCAGGGATGATGAGCTCATCGAAGGTAGAGTTTTTAGAAATAAGAGCAAACAGCAACCTACAGTTAATTTTGCTCTTATGGCTAACATTCATAGTGTTTATGAGCCCCAGACTTATTCCGAGGCTAAAGGTACCCCTGAGTGGGAATAGGCTATGGAAGCGGAATTTCAGAGTCTTTAGAAAAATCACACTTGGGTCCTTTCTGATCTTCCTGCAGGGAAGAAGGCCATTAGCTGCAAATGGGTATACAAGGTAAAATACAAAGCTGATGGAACCTTAGACAAGTATAAGGCTTGTCTTGTTGCTTGAGTGTTCTCACAAAGGGAAGGTATTGACTATGACGAGACTTTTGCTCCTACAGCTAAAATGAGTACGCTTGTTCTTGCCTTAGCAGCTCAGTTTGGTTGGAAAGTTCATCAGATGGATGTTAAGAGTGCTTTTTTGAATGGTGACTTACAGGAAGAGGTCTACATGATGCAACCTTCTGGATTTAAGGTTGTTGGTCAAGAACACAAAGTATGTAAACTTTTCAAAGCTCTCTATGGTCTGAAACAAGCCCCTCGAGTTTGGTACATGAAAATTGATAAATACCTAACCGATCATGGTTTTCAGAGGAGCCCATCGGATTCAAATCTGTATATCAAACATCTAGGTGATGATGTATTGTTTATAGTTGTCTATGTGGATGATCTGATCATCACTGGAAGCTCAGCACATTTGATCACTGAAATCAAACAGGATTTGTCTCACACCTTTGATATGACAGATTTGGGACTCTTGCACTATTGTCTCAGAATTGAGGTTTGGCAGACTGAGCACAGTATCTTTCTTTCTCAGTCCAAGTATGCTAGAAGTCTGGTTGACAGGTTCAGAATGCAGAATTGCAAACCTGCTCCCACGAACCCGGGCTCAAATTATCAGCTCAATCCAATTCACCTGTTGTGGATGAATCTTTGTTTAGACAACTAGTGGGCAGCCTCATTTTTCTTACTACCACCAGACCTGACATTAGTTTTGTGGTAAGCTACATATCCCGTTTTATGACAGCGCCCAAGGTTGATCATTGGACAGCTGCAAAGCGTGTCCTGTGCTATGTTAGTGGTACTCCTGATTATGGTCTTCTGTACACTCAGAGTTCTAATCCTACACTATGTGGCTACACAGATTCAGACTGGGCCGGTTCTGTTGATGATCGTAAGTCTACCGCTCGATATGTGTTCAATTTGGGGTCCAGTGCTATCACATGGACGAGTAAGAAACAGCAGGCAATGGCTCTGTCATCCACCGAAGCAGAGTATCAACGAGCAGTTAAAGCAGCTTGTGAGGTAGTTTGGCTTCAATGGATGCTTGCAGATATGCATGTTCCTCAGTCAGGACCGACTCCTCTATTCTGTGATAATCAAGGAGTGCTCAAACTGGCCAAGAATCCAGTCTTCCATGAACAAACCAAGCATGTCGAAACACATTGTCATTACATTCGTCAACTGGTTGAAGAAAAATCTATTCAGTTGCTATACGTTCCTACCTTAGAGCAATCCGCTAATGTCTTCACCAAATCTCTCGGTTCTGATAAATTTGTAAAATTCAAGGAGGATATTGGTGTTATTGACAGATTGAGCATTATGGGAGGGTATTAGAATGTTTCTAATATTAGGTAGATTCTGTTTTTAATGCTCTTTCCTACTGCGATTCTTTTGCAGTCTATCTTTAGATAGTTGCTATTTATTGTAACATTGGTTTTGTATATATGAGCCTCTGGCTCTTTGTAAATAAATAATACAAAATATTTTGTTCATAATATTTTACAAATAAGAAGGCATTTGTGCCCAAATGAAGCAAGGTGGCGGGCACAATACATCCCACAAACTCATGGTACAGCAATATACCAAGAAAGAGAAGCCCATGTCCAAGAATGGAGTCACACCAGAGAGCAGCATACAAGATATCTTCACACTACGAGAGTAGAAGACTGTGGCCAGCAAGAAATGAATACTCCTCAGCCGATGGTGCACAAATAACACTAACACCCCTGAATAAGCAAATATATAACCAACAAGAAGAGACAACATATATTCAAATGCCAATGCAGAAATCTTCACGCCATAAAGAGGAATCTTGGTTCCCAATAAGGAGCCATGCCAAGACTAGCAAATCGCACCCAACAATATAATGCCATGGAAATAGTGGCTACGCCCAAGAGTCTTCTTACGCCAAACAAGGAAATGAAGCGGCCAGTTTCTCCTAAACTCCATGCCAAATATGCTCACAATGATATTTATTAACTTCAACAGAAAATACCAAATATGCCGCTTCTATCTTCCTTTTACCATTATATATCCTAAGTTGTCTGTTCGGATGCAGGTTTAGATCAGGTTTGAGAACCTAGTTCGCCAGTACGGCAAAATTTTGAAATAGGGTTTAGGTTTGTTTGGGTTCATTAGTACATAAACAATGTAAATATTAGAAGCATGAATTAAGATTGGAATGTCACATAGTATAACATATAAGCCTTCAAATCAGAGTATAACTCTTTGATTTTCAAAGAGAAAATTCATACAGAGTCTATACTTGTACATTTAGAGGGATTTAGTTGGAGTTTTTAGATGGTTTGTTGAGTATGTGGCCTATGAAATTTTGTGTGCAGCCTGTTCTTTGTAATAAATCTTCATCCTTGTATAGATGCAAATACCAAGTGCATTCCTTTCAATTTATGATACTATTTAATCTGTGTAATTTTCCTTGCATTGTATGTAATTGAAGTAATAAAAATACAAAAATAGAATTTTTTCTGTTCAGAAATTTTGTGCTTCGGAAGTTTTGTTTATTGTTTTGCATGTTAGTTTAAGTTTTGGCTTGGGGTCTTTGATACAGATGACTATGCAACATTAGGTCCATCTTATATTTTTGAGTTTGGCTTTCAGTCCTTTAGTTGACTGTGCGGTTACCGTTTCTGCTAATGTTTTTTGAGCTTCTACAACATGAGTTGTCATCAGTTTATATCTCGGACTTTGGCTTTTGGATAAATTTGCAAAAAAAAACACTTTATTTTCACACCTTGGTTCACCGTGGATTCGTTGTGGGTTCGGTACAGACAAACCAGTCCACTCGAGTTCACACCCTAGCCGGATCCACAAGCAGGACCGGACCAGGACTGGGACCTGGTGCAAACCAAACCGGTACCGGGCGATGGGACTGATGAACCTAGTAACTTAGAATATATCCATTAACACTGCAAGTTTGTCTCTAAAAGAGACTTTACAAATTTGATGAACTTGACTAGGAGTGCACTGTAAAATGCCTAAATGATATCTCCGACTATAGGGCAAAAGTTTCAAAACTAAAACCTATAATCTCTTAGGGTTTTCATCCTAGGGTTTCAAGCTCCAAGAAGCTCTCCAAATCCAATAAGAGAAAATAACAAGCCATATCTCAAATGAAGCCCAAACTGCTCTTTTATAACCACTGGAGATGCTTCTAGACACTTTTTTAGGTTTTCCCTCTCTTTATAATTTGAACTTAAGCTTAGGGAAATAATAAAGTGATTTTATTACAATTTCACTTAAATAACCATTAAAGTCACTTTATACACTTTATTAAATCAATTAAATAGTATTACCCTTCTAATACACTTTGATGAATAATATTAAATAATTAATTCCCTTTTCCCAAATATCACCTATGGGAATTAAATAGGCTAAAAAGACCTTTTAGAATGACTATGCGAAAAGGGGCATACAATCCTACCCTCTCGATATTGCTTGCCCTCAAACAATTGCAAATTGGGATGCTATAGAATCTGATGTCCCTCCTAAGTGGCATTCTCCATGAGCAAGTATCTCCATCTGATAAGAAATTCTTTAATTGTTCAGCTCCTCAATTTCCTTTCCCGAAGATCCAAAATCTCATCAAGTATCAAAATCGATTTTCCTCATCCAAAGATGGTAGCTCTGTTGAAGTAGTGATTTGCTGCCTCAATGCTTTCTTCAAACACAATACATGAAATACATTGTGGATCCTGCTATTCTCCGGCAACTCAAGCTCATAAGCCACTTCCCCCATGTTAGGACTGTTAAAAACTTTCTAGGGTTTCTTAATTGTCTAAAACACCCTAAGTCCTAAAAGCTCGAAGTCTTGAATCCCTAGAGTTTATTTTTCCTTTTGCTCTGCGCTCTTTTTTGTTGTTGATTGGTTCCTACCAATCACTAGTTGCTCAAGTTACAACTTTAGCCTTGTTAAACATTTATGTGACTGGCCCCCTGGTCCTAGTTGTGCATGTTTCACCATTGTCTTCATTTCCCTACACCTAAGCCCCTATTTCTTAGGGCTTCTTTCATGGTCTGTGTGCTTTATCCTTTTTTTTGCCAATGACTTATTACTTTAAGTTCCCAGTAACTTAAGATGCCTAGTTGTTTTATGCATCCCTGGTAATTTGCTCTTCGTATTTCCATTATTTGTCATGCTTGTCTAAGATTAGTGGATGACATCCATTCCATATTTGCACAAGTTGGTCAAAAGATATGTTGCTTGTTCCGCACATTTGCACAAAACATTAACATATCTTCCGTGCAGCTTTGAGGTGATCAAAGGCTATGAATGATTGCGAAATCACGCAAGATCAAAGTTTCTTACAAGTTGCAAGGTGTGCAATGATGCACAACAATTGGTCAAAGGGTAAATTAATTCTCGTGCAACTAGTGACAAATGGATTGTCGAGATTTACTGTGCATGTGCGCAAGATAACAAAGAGCACAAATATATAACTTTCACACCCGCACACATCAAGTTATATGAAACTTAAGTTCCTACCAACTTCAAGTCAAATCAACGGTTTAAATTAATTTCATTGTTGCGCAAGATCAAAAGGATCTCCAAGGTGCAAGCTACGCAACAACATACAAGACAAAGTCCAAGGGAATTAACCATTTGCCACTTCAGAATAGATTGACGGTTACGATGGATCTTTGTGCATGATCACAAAAGGTTATAAGATGCTAAATTCACATCAACGCATAACTAAAACATGAAAGGATTAAAGATCAGTCAGCCTTAACAAGATCAATGGCCAAGATTTAATGTGCAGTTGCGCATTTTCTAAAAAATGAACAAAGTCATTCATTGTGCAATAGCACACTGCAAAAAAATCAAGTAGTGTTAATGACATGGCGCCTTAAAACAGATCAACAGTCAAGTAGTGTTAATGACTTGGCATTAATGGTGCTTTTCTGAAGGTGTTAATGTTGAATTTTGTCTCACTTTGCATTCACCCAAAGCAAAATTTGTCCCCTAAGCTCCTCCGATTGTTGTGAAAACTTTGTGAAGATTTTAAGTTGTTGTAATTAAGGTTTCCTCTTCCAATTAGGGTTCAAAAAGCAATAAAACCAGTAAGTTTACACTTATCTATGTTGCCCTAATTTCATTCTAAGTTGCAAATTCAAAGCTTAAATTAGAAGGATTTCGGGCTTAAGTACTAGGTTAGGGTTAGAGGTTGAAAATTTCCAGTTGCTTATTCTTTCTTTTTGTAATAGAACCAAAAGCCTAGAAAGCCTTTTCCAAAAACTATAATTGCCTAGTAAAAGCAAGGATGCCATTGGTAGAGGAAGTAATTGCCCAACTACCAAGATCAACCAACACACAGAAAAAGGTAACGGGTACAAATGTAATTCATGATTTCTTTGAAGATAACCATGCCACTGTCATGACCCCATTCTTCCAATCGATGGTTTCTAATTTTGGAGAAGGGGTTATAGCAAAGCTAAGGAAAAGATCCCAGATAGAGATATCTAGGAGTATAATTTGTGTAGAATGGTTTTGCCCAATGTATTTGAGAATGTGGACCTGGTTAGGGCACTAGCCAAGGCATATGACTAAAAGAAGAGAGACATAATTAGTAAAGATGGTAGACAAATAGTGAAGATAGATAGAGATGCCATGTGCTATCTTTTTAGATTGAACAGAAATTCCATGTTGCCAATTGATGAGGATGATTTGAAAAGAGAGTTTCACAACATGAAAGGTATTTACAGAGGGGAAAATTTAGGCATTTAGGCCTCACAAATTGAGCAAACAAGAGAAGTAGCTCAACCCTAATATGCAGCCTACATATCCTAAGGAACTGTTTGAGACATATTTTAGGGTGACCTATTATGCCTTGTGTCAAATGTTTAGTTTAGATGCAGATATCAGAATCCCCAACTATATATGTTGGTTTTATGTGTGGATATCCAATCAAGGGATCAAAATAGACCTTGTGACTATGCAAGTCTTCTTGTAGAAAAGCTACACAAGGGTTTAGTGGATGTAAAAGTAGAACCTAGAAGGATCTATTTCAAATATTATTCTATATTGATGCACATAATTCTTTACAATGGCTTGAAGATATGGAGGCCCCATTGAAGGTCACTTGTAGAGATGGAAATAGAGACTTACTAGTTAAAAAAATTGACATACATCTGGGAATAGACACAGCCTGATTGCAAGTTATGTGGTTTTTGAAAATCATTTTGTTAGAAAGGTACTTGCCAAACTTGGAGAGGAAATAGATTGGGGTTTGTTAATGAAGGTCAAAGGTTTCTTCAGACCAAAGGAGCTAGCCCCTGAATTGAACATTGATCACAAGATTGGTTTTTCTATAAGGACAACACAATAATTAGAGTATATGGAGCTCTTGTCTCACCCCATGTGCTACCAAAATCAGTGCTAGACAAAATTACCTTTTGTTGGCAATGCGCCAACATCCCTCGGGGGATTTGCAACCTGGCTTAACTACCTCCAATGGATTCTATAAGTCTAGTGGTTGTATCAGGCATTGACAAGTCAATCTTTTGGTGCAACAACAACCACTACTTGTAATAAGTGGTATCAGAGCTTAGTCACAAGTTTGAATCTACACAGGTCGCAGCAAGTGACGCTGGGAGGGGGATTGTTGGTAGTGCGCCAGCGTCCCTCGCGAGATTAGCGACATGGCTTAACTGCCTCCCCTGGATTCTATAAGTCTAGTGGTTGTATCGGGCATTGACATGTCGATCTTTTGGTGCAACAACAACCACTACTTGTAACACCTTCTTGGAGATAATGTAAAAATTTGAATGGGTCTGAGAAGTTTAATGGGTGGAATAACAAGAAAGGCTCATTTTTGCTATTTCAAATTTATTTTGTAGACTTTCATGTGTACTATTAATAGAAGACCTTGAAGCTAACACTTGGTTTCTTGAAACCTTACAACATGAAGTTGGCCAAAAACAGAAGTTTTGATCCTAGATTGTTTTTCAAAATTATCGTGGATCCACTTGGGAAAAAGGCATTCATTCATGAATTTGATGAAGAAGAGGATACCATTAAAAGTGCACAAAATTATGCCTAAGTGCAAAAAATAAGGGAATGTCGGTATACGATTAAATTTGAAGAAGTGAGGAGTATAGGAGAAGATCCATCTTATGAGGGCCACTGGGAAGAGCTAACAAATCTTGGAATGAGTTTTAAGGCAAGGTATGCCTCATACAAATATGATGTAGACAAGATGCCCATCCTAGTTTTGGACCCAAGGGTTCCTCTAAAGCCTATTGTAGCACAAGTACCTCTTGCTAGGCACGCACCACCACATACGGCCATCCCTCCTCCTGCTAGGAAAGCACCACCACATATGACCATCCCTCCTACTAGGCAAGCATCATTGTTGAACAGCCAAAATATTGAGATGGGGGGGAGGTGAATCAATATTCTCTAAAACCTTTAAATCCAATTCCGTTAATGCCTCATAAAATATTCTTATCAAATAATCAACTGAAACACAAACACCATAAGCACAAGTGAAAAAAAAATTATCGTGCAAAAGCAAATGGGAAAAACCATGGAGAGGGTTAACTCTCAATATTGTATAACTAGTTATACATTATTAAAAATGCTCATTGCACAACTCACTGCCCAAAAAGTAAAGGATCACTACCCAGAGAAGCATAAGTAAACAAAAAAATGAACTAGTACAATTGCATCTAATGTATGCACAAATCAGTTCCTTTGAAGCTCAGAATACCAACTTAACACACTTTATCTGTTTATTTGCAACTCACATCTGCTCCTGCTACATATTATTGTATATCCTTCGCACAATCTCCTTTCTGTGTTCACATCTCATCTGGACTTCTCGTGTTTTTTAAAAATGTTGTAATGTTCCAAACGGCCCCCTCAACACTCAAAGCCTCTATATGGTGCTCCTGCGTACAACAAAGTCTCTCGTATGGTGATGTTATTGTGTATGGAAAACCTCCCATATGGACAACCAACTCTCACCCCCATACACCCCAATCTCTCACACACGTATGGTTTGTCCTTCGCGTGGATCTCCAATCCGTATGGTACGATCTCTTCTCTCCATGTACGGCTATGTATCCATAGGGACCCTTCGACCACTTGTTACCTCCATACGACACTTCCACTATACAGTCAACACCACCACCATATGATTGGCACAAGACCTCCACCATTGTAAAGAGCCCAACTAACTCTCTATTGCATTTATGCTCTTATTTCAATTTCAATTGCAATTTGTCTTATAATCTATTTTTGCAAATTTCCAATTAAAATCATTGATAGAAAATGACTGAATTTCTCATTATAATCATTTAATAACAACAATCCAATCTACCTTGTATGTTCATCAATTATTAATAATGAAACTTATTACATTCAAAACATTACAAATGTTAAAAAGAAAACACTTGCACCTTAATTTGCAATGTAAATTTGTTGAAGATTGATCTGCAGCTCTTGAAGAATATTAACCAGCAATTTATATCCTTACTTTGCAATCCACACACCTCAACCCAATTCCGTACAGCATGTACGGCCCTACAAGAAATCCGTACGGCAGCCCCAATAAAATGCTAATAATTACTATCCAACAGCAAATAAAATTTTGATCATTCACCATTCATTGCACATAAAAATTTGGATGAGTTCTCTCCAAATCTGAAGATCAAACTCACAAACAACTTCTCAATAATAGCAAACACAGTAGAGAAGCAAACTCAATTTGCTCTACCTCAGCAGCAAATAGGTGCAATACACCTCTCAGAAAATCAGACCCTTGTACCTCAGCAAGGGTTTAGAAATCAGAAAACTCGGCAACTCCTCAAAGGCAACCAAAGCAAATAAATATTCAAGCATGCTTTTCCCAATGAAATGAGCTCATATTTATGATGCTTTGTTGATAAAAGTTTCCAAAAGAACTCAACTTCTGAAATTGTGACAATTTCCCAAAAGAACTCAACTCTTAAAACTTTCCAACACAACTTCACTTCAAGTTTCCCAAAAGAACTCAACTCTTGAAACTTTCCAACACAACTTCACTTTAAATATGTTAATAAATGACCCCCTTCCAATGATGACTCAACCCTCAGCTTAAGTGAAATTATAAAGTTAAATTATAACTTTATAATAAGCCATTTAATAATTTAATAATAATTTAGCCACTAAAAATATAATAACTCCCAAAATACTCATCATTTAAATATGTCGTCTGAAGTAGGAGTTATACCTATTATTTCTCCATGTGACCAAATGCACTTTCCAAAATAGAAAGGGTCCATTTCAATCAACACCCAACTTACCACAATTAGTAAGTACACAAATCTAAGCCCAAATGAAGTCCAATCTGAGCCAAACGAAGACCAACCTGTAGCTTACTGAATTGTCGAGAAGACAAGACCCTCCCAAGCCAAGCCACTGCCTCATAAGACCCTCTATCCACAATAATTAGCCTACGAGGATCAAAATAATAGGCTAATCCTTGAAACTCCGATGCTGGCAAAATTGGGGACATTACAACCATACGGTCAACACAAGCCCTCTATTATACGACCCTCTTCAACCAACTCGAAACGCCCTCCTATCGTACAACAAGAGCTCACCACTCTATACGATGTATGCACTTACCCGCACGTATACACCTTCCTTAACACTCACACAACAATATGCTCGTACGACTATTTTACTAGTTCCCTGAATTAGTAAAGTCGACTCCTTCAAAGCTTAATTATTATCACTTGCTATTGAGGTTGTGATATTCAATAAAGTATTATGCATATGTAAGAAATGAATCCAAAGAGCATGCACCAAGGAATGAATCGTCAACATGAAATATTTATATTTCCACATAGTTGCAATCTGACAATGAAGCACAACGTGAAATATCTGAATCGATATCTCCAAAGGTAGACTAGGGTGGTTGTGAACCACCGAAACTGCGATTACAGAATAGGGAGGGTCTTGCACCTTTAAAACTACACACAAATTGAATTCCAACTGAAATGGCAAATACACAAGACAAATAAACTCCACAATGACCTCCTACGATGCCAACCATGGCCTTATAAAGAGCTCCGGGAAGTTTCTCGGAGGGTTACAAATAGGCCGACATCATTTTATTTATTATATTATTATTTTATTATTTTGGCCCCTTTCTATTTTATAACTAAATTAATTAATTAAGAAGTTCTTTATAATATTATTTAATTTTTTGGGACCACTTAATTAATTAATTTAATTAAGTCATTTTATTAAAATTGGGGACATTACAAATGCACATAGATTTCACAAATCTATGGGACTCAATTAAATTCCATGTCGGCCAAACACACTATACCAAGAAGTCGGCTAAGACAATATATCACACATTACAACCAGATTGTTCCATACACTTTACTTTCATAAGTCAGCCCAAACACAACTAATTCAGGTGCCAAATTGAGATCACACGTTTCAGTCCTTCCTTAACCTTGTACCAGAATTATAGAACCAAAACTATCCATGTGAACTAATGCAGACCCACAGACGATTTGTTATGTTCTGAAGGAACAAAGCAACTAGCAAACCATGTTACCAGACCAAAATGCAATCTAATCAAAGCACCAAAACTCCTAAATTTTTTAATATAGAATCAACAAGTGTACCAAAATATAGTGTCAAAATCTTATCTTTTGATCTATGCATGCAGATATATGCGAACCAAAACAATATCACCTATACAACTGAATATCTGAAAACCATAATTGAATAAGTCGACATATGTGCGTTGACATCAATGACAACTAGTATGGCATGACAACAACATTCTCCTTTATCAATGACATCTTTCCAACAACAGCCACCCCTCCTCCACATGTTCCCTCATCATCTTTACATTTATCCTCATCCAAACAACCATCATCTTCCTCATAGCCATCTACATCTATGCTTATCATCATCCCTGAGAGCCTTGGGGCACCCCTTTGCATATTTTATCACCAAGGAGGGAGATTCAACAAAATAAATCTGATACTAGCGTCATGCCAGATTTAGCAAGGCTAAATAAGCCCAATGATTTTGATACAAAGGAAAGGGTTGTTGAGAAGGATCCACCACCAAAAAGGGCATTGATTTCATTCAAATTGGGTGGAGATTATGTTGAAAACATCAGGGAATTGGCTTGTGAACAATTTATCAATGACGATGCACTCATAAAGTCAAAAGAATTCAAGCAATTTTTATACAAGGTCATTGGAGACCAATGCCAAGAAAAAAAGGGCATCAAAAACCGTAATAAAGAGCAAAGCACCCAACTTGCAATTGAAATCACAAGAAGTGTGACGAAAAAAATGGAGACAATAATTCCTGAAGAGGGGAGACAAATAGTTAGCAATAGTGGTATTCTTTTGTTGGAAGGATGGGATATTTATCTTGCTATTGCTTTTGATTGTTTAAGAAAAAGACAAGATATTGAGTTTGATGAAAATCCAAAAGTTGCGAAGGATCTGTATTTTGGTTCAATCTTTGATGACAAGCATGACATGCTAGCAATTTGGTCAAGCTTTCCATCTACTAACAAGCCAATCATGTTAAAGGAGCAGAATGATCTATGTGGATGTTTAATTGTCAAAAGACCAACGGATACCACAGTGTGTTAGTGTTGGCATTGACCGGTAAGGACGTAACCGGTATATGACAAAGAGGTATTGTCATTGATTGGCAAAGAGGTGTTGTCATTTATGACTAGGATGCCTACAGTGTTCAGTCAGGAATCAAGGATAGGTACAACTGACAATAATAAGCGCAAAGAGAGACTGGTTTGAAGACCGGTGACATGTAGTGAGAAAGAAGAGGCACTGTCTAGGTTACTGTTAAACTCTAACTGACCATCAGAGCAACCGGTAACCAAGGAAGGCGCACTGGTAATCAAGGACTCAGAGCTGCAAGCGGAAGCAAGGATTCAACCAGTACAAACAGAGAAAGAAATGGTGACAAGTGAAAGTTTTTACCAATGCACAACCTAAGGTCATAAACCGATCAGCAAAAATATCATCAAGACTAATGAACCGGGGAAAGTCACAGTCGACAAACACTTGTGTGACTCTTTGACCGGGATTTGTTGCACAAAACCCAAACGACTTTGTGTTATCAAAAAGATCAGTGCAAGGCACAATTGAAGGTTTTAATGCCGAAGTTTGTGGCATTAAAACATGTATAAATCTCTAGTGAAGGAAAGCTTTCAGCACGCAACTTTTGTTTCCTTCATAAAGCAGAAAAAGCACATGGCATGCATCGGATGTTTCCTCAGTGAACTGAGACTCCACTGGGTGATGGATCCGAAGGAGATCTTTAAACAAGTCGTGCATGTAAAAAGCGGAAAGGTAAAGAAAACTATATATTCTTCAGCTTATGAAGAATATTGTTTGCCTTCATTTTGCCAAAGAAAAAGAGTGAACCTGTAAGCTGAAAGAAGCTACGAAAAGGTGAAGAGAAGAAGAAAAAAAAGAGTGTGCAAGGAAGCACAATAGCCAAAGAGAACATACCTGCGGTGACTGGTGATGATTCTCAATTGAGAAGCACAACGATCTTATCAGGCTCAGCAAAGTCATTTCTAAAAGATCAAACCTTCTATTGCTCTTTGACAATTGCAATAGCAAAATCCCAGTATTTTGGGTGGGCATTAACAGGTCCCTTGTATTAAATCCCTTAACTGGGTGACATCTATGTAGATGTTTTAAGTCCTCTAACCAGGTAGGTTCTAACAGGCCTTATTTCCTAAATCCCTTAACCGGGTCGCATCTAACAGTGCACTTGTAATCCTTTAACAGGGAAGGCTCCTTACAGGGCGCACTTCAGAAGAGTGCAAAATTTGTAAGGTTTCCTCACACCGTAGTTTTCTCCCAATTTGGGTTTCCATGTGATAAATTTGGTGTCGTTTACTGCTTGATTGTGTGATAGCTATTTCTGTGATAGAATCCATTCTGCTTACAGTTTTAGTTAGAATATATCAGATTTTGTTACCTAAATTTTAGTGGGTGTTGATTCACCCCTCCCCTCTCAGCACCAATTGGGACCATCAGTTAGGATCAAGCAATACTAAGAGGTGGGGGTGAATCAATAATGCAACACTTTTCTTCTTTATAAACCAATTCAAACTTAACCGTGCAATAATTGAAATAAGAAGAACATACACATAAAGTAAATAACTCATAACACCATGATTTGTTCTTGAGGAAACCTTGGCCAAGGGAAAACCCCAGTGGGGATGGTAGAATATTACATTAGTACATGTCCTTGTTAGAGGACAAACCCTATTAGGAGTTCATAACCCTGTTAGGGGTGAATACAAAATGGAGCTCACTACTCATACAAAGGACTCACTGTCCAGTATTACAAAAGAGTTCTACAACAGAAAAAATGAACTGTAACAACATATGTTATGCTAAATTAGTTCCAGTTGAAGCTCGCAACAATAATCACAGAATCTCCACTTTACTCGGTCATCACAAGTTCGCTTTATCATTTCTCTACCACTTCGCAACTCAAAACCTTTACATATAAATACCCAATCAACTTTATTTCCATGCCGGCTCAGTAATTTTTCACAAAAATGTCTTTACACTTCATTCGCAGCAAAAGGGTATCATGTGATCATTCACACGCTAGGATAGGTGAGGACCTACCATAAATCACAAAACATTACAAAAATAACTTCTATTATTATCCCAATCGTCGCGTCTACTCAAGTGCCCTATTTTCACTGCATACTGTGCTGACACAACTTCAGAAACATGTAACTCTGTCCAAACGAAGCCAAAACTCAAACGATCACAACATAAGCTTTATTATATCCCACAAAACATATCTCTATGCTCGCAGACCGTAAAGATAAGTATTGCATGCTCGCTGACCAAAAGAGTATGACGGTATCCTGGAAACTGTCTCTGTAGTTAGACATTTTTCACATAGCAGATTATCAAAAACTTACTTCCACTTCAAGCGATCATCACAAAGATATGTGTTGCCAACAATGACAACATATACAGGATCATGCACTGCTCACTTGCCAACACAATGGTCCAAGCAGCTAAATTAACAACTACTGCAAATTTTGCTGAGAAGTTGACCATCAAAGATGAGGAGTATAATCAAAGATTAAAAAGGGAAGTCCTCAAGCTCAGAGAGCAACTAGTCTCAAGAGATGTCCTGCTTCCTCCACCTCCACAACCAACGATTTCTTCTGATGAATTGCTAAAGGTAAGACAAGATCTGGCTGTATCAAGGACCAAGATTTCTCAATTGGTAAGGAAGCTTGAGGAGAGAAAAAAGAAAGAGGAGCAGAAAAACAGTTGAGGATTTAGTCAACAAAGAGAAGGTGGAAACTGATTTTGCAAGCTCACTTCTTGGAGATAGGCTTGAGGCCATTTTGGGACATGTGGATGCAGCATATGAGGGTTTAGCTCCCAATATGGACTATGAGTATGTGGTTGTGTTGTTTCAGTTGAATAGTGCAACTACAATATCCATGAGATTGCTGAATGGTGTGTCTAAAGAAACTCAGATAGATTTGTGATTAATTATCTTAATGGCATTCAAATTTTTTAACGGAATGAAGAAAAACATGAGAAACATTCAAGAAAAAAAATTTGTGGTGTTTAAGGAAAAAATATATCTTATGAATATCCAAATGTCATTCTTTCAAATAAAGGTGCAATATCAAGGACGTAACATTTGAGAGGATGGTATCTCTATAAACCTAATGAAGGTTAGTGCAATCATGGAGGGCCAGCACCAAGGACTTAGATATAGTTAAAAGTTTCATGGGGTTGACTAAGTACAATAGGATATTTGATGAGAAGTTCTCCACAATAGAAGCCCTAGTTACATCCCTTTAGTGGAAAGGAACAAAAATTGTTTGGTTAAAGTAGTGTGAATTGGCTTTTCAAGTGTTACAAGAGTTGTTAACAATTTCCTTGGATTTTGTATGTGTCCTTATTAGGACTGGATTGGGCATTGACACAAGAAGGCCAAGTAATTCATTATGGGCCACATAAGCTCAAGGATGGTGAGCTTAATCATCTAACCCAGGCCTTGGAATTATTCACAATAATTCATGCCTTTGAGAAGTAGTGGCTTATATCTTAGCATCCAATTACATGCCATAGACACAACATGGCAAATGTGTAAAATGAATTCAACAACCCCAGTTTAAAATGGCAGAAACACGTGATAGTTAAAAATAAAAAAGATGTAACATTTGTGAAAATAGAGAGAAAATCGATTTTGACAACAAATATAGCGTGTAGAGAAAAAATTTCATAATACACTAACAAATGTTATTGAAAGAACATAGGGTTTAAATTTTTTCAAAACTATTGTAATTTTACTGATGAGGTTTTACTATTTTATATAAAAACCAAAAGGCAGCACTATGCTCTTTAACTTACCTAAAACCCTTATTAGGTTATAAATTAAGAGAAGACCTTTATTATATTTGATATTTTAACTTTTGAAATTAATCTATTCAAAGGAATGAATAAATTAATTAAAATATCCTAACTCTAACCTGTAAAGAAGTTAGAACAAAACAATATGCAGGAATTGAAAGTATTGGAGCTCATTATGTGATGTCATCCTTGTAAGATGATGAAATGTATTGGCTAAGAATATTTCCAATGTCCCTACTAGTCTGTCTGCATGTATTTGCATAACATTCCAGTTTATATGTTTCTACTTTCTAGATGTCAGTTTTCTGCTCCAATTTTTAAATTAAGTTGCAGTAAATATAAACTCAAATATTTGTTTTCTCCTCATGTTTTGTTGCAATATTATTGCCACAGCCTTTTGTTGGGGTAGGATAAGCCTAGAATAAGATGTGGCAGTTTATATTATTTAATTTCCAGCATTTCTGCATACACCTAGAACTGGATTTGACGGATTATCCCATTAAACATTCAACAAATATACATACACCTGACCTTGACCTAGCTCTGTTCCTTGAAGTGCACCAAACCTAGAATGAATGTGATAGTTTTTCCAATTGAACATTCAACATTTAAACATACACCTGGCCACATTTGTAGACCTCTGCCACACTTAAAATTAGAAATGACAGTTTACATTCAACATTTGTATATGTGAGTAGATAACATGTCTCTTGAAAAATTGAATATAAAACTTCACTGTGAAAGCATGGATGTTTCATCACTTATATTCATCCCATTTGACAATTTTTAACATCGTGATATTGCTATCAAGATTCAACTGTGTAGTTTTTGAGTCGAATTCATTGACCCATGTTTCATGATTAGTGGTTCACAAGAACCCATCTCTCATGAGAATGAATGGAACACTTAGCACTCATTGCATCTAGGTGATGCTCACAAAGGTGAAGCACCGGGACTTCTTGGGAGGTCACCCATCCGAGTACTACACCAGCTCAAGCGCGCTTAACCACGGTGTTCCCTCCAAGGTTAGGCTCACTTTGCTTGCAACCCCAAGGCCCACTTTGCTTGCAACCTCATTTGCTTGCAAACCTTGGAGGAAACTCCGTGGTTAAGCATGCTAGAGCTGGAGTAGTACTAAGATGGGTGACCTCCAGGAAAGTCCCGGTGCTTCACCTGTGTAAGCATCACCTAGATGCAATGAGTGCTAAGTGTTTCATTCATTCTCATGAGAGATGAGTTCTTGTGAACCACTACTCATGAAACATGGGCCAGTGAGTTTGACTCAAAAACTACACAGTTGAATCCTGATAGCAATATCACATAGCAATATCACAATTTGACTTGCTGAAGAAAGTATCTCCTACTTATTAATTTTTAACATCATTTTCAAACCCAATTATATTCTGAGAGTTCATTTAAAAACTCAAACAAATTGTAACATAGATATGAAACAAACAAAGTCTGGGTATTCAACATTTAGGCATACACCATAGAAAGCAGTCCATAAACTTTATCAAAACTTATATATATATATAACTTCAACTTTTAATACAAACATAAGGATATTTGAAGAATCCAACATGCCTGCTGTCTTTTCTGTTGAAGATTCTCAGGATTTCTGTAATCGCACCCACAGCAAATTTTAAGAAAGGGTTTACTTCCTTCTTTTTCTCTGCACAAACTGCAATGGGCATTGCCACATTTGTTCTAACAAGCTGCCTTCTTCTAACCCCAATAAATCTCAATTGTCTCTGCATACATATAATTCTTTAGGATACGAGTCATACCCATCGGAATAATTATGAATATAAGTCACCAAAAGAATGAAAATAATGTGCATAGAGGTTTTACAGATAAATTGGATGTCAAAGGTGATGCGAAAGGGGTGCCTGTGTGGTGTACAGGCAAAGCTAAAACACTCGTCATTGTGAATCCCCCAGTTTGAATGCGTGAGGAACAATAGTTAATTGGAGCCGAAAAGATAATCCAACATATGAGATGTTTGTATAGGTTCCAGGCTCATAATAACGGGCATTAGCTATCAAAACTACGTGCAAGGAACATAAAAGCAGGTATGTGGACAAGACTAGTTAGGAGTAAAAGAGTATATTATGTGAAAATCTCAATCTTTTATATAAGCATTTACAAAAGAACTACATAAGAATAAAAATAAAATGGAAAGAAAAATGTTAATGGTTCAATAAGAACTAGTTGGCATCAATTTGGATGTAAAATTGGAAGATGAGTAATATCTAAAGAAGGGTGGGCAAATAGAATATGGTGTTAATGCACTCAAGAAGTGTTGAAGACACAATAGCATTACATCATCAAGTGTAGAATGTCTCTTGATATTAATAAATCAAGTCCAAAGTTTCAAATTCATCTATCATTTTCTTGCTTTCATTTTTACAACTTATTTCAATATTTAAATATGAGTTGCTAAAATTCAAAAGACATTAATAAACTCGGTAACCCCAACACTTAACCCATGAAGGTCCTAAAACAAATTAATACTCTAAGTCTTGTGAGCATCATGGGTGTCCAAAGTCATGATTTCGACCCCAAAATTCAACCAAACTAAGGACATACAAATCATTACTTAGCGGGGTTGGCCAGTTCATTTTGTGTTCAAAATCTTAAGGGCCAATGTAACCCCAACCCCTGATGACCATAATGATCACAAAAAAGACTTAACGAATCCCTACATATCAATAAGTGGGGGTACATAGGAATTTGTTTTATAATCACAAAATACATTTTCCTATCCTACCTCTGAAGTTTGATATCAAAAGCATGCTAACTGAGCTTAGTGATCATAGGCATCAGTGGTTAGGGCTAGGTTGTTTGATGAACTCAAGGTTTAAAGCTAAAGTGAAACAATAACAACCCGTCACCGAACCCCAACCTCCAATAGAAAGTATTTCTAACACATCTAAGAGTTTAAATTGACTAATTAGTCAGCCTTGTGATATAATTATTGAGATGTGCTTATTGATCTAATGAATTTATCTTATTATATTTATTTTCATGGGAATGAAAGATAATGATGTATTGAATTGTCTGATATATAAAGTAGAATTCTTGTTTTCTTCGCTTGACTTGTGGTCCTTGGGAGGAGATACTATGTCAAAAGAGAAAGAATTGAAGACCGTGTCAATGAAGTATAAATTCCTCATATATATGCTAGCTTCAAGGATAATGTCAACCAATATCAACATCTACGACATTGAGTTAGGGCATGTAAAAATAAAAGATTTCCTCAAAAGATTATAGATGAGAATAAAAAGACTTTGTGTGTTAGGATAAGGTGCCATTAACCTTGCATTCCTAATCCATTCATATGTCTCCATGTTCCTTGGAATGTTTACACTAGGACTTGTGAGAAAAATATTAAATATTTGTAGTTTATGGTTATTTGTAATCACATTTTCAAATGGTTAACATGAAGGAGAGATAAATATAAATCAAAATGAACAAAATACACTCTTTATCGCATCCATATTGAGACATGAAGGGTCATGCATAAGGAAACCAAGTTTGGGAAGACAAAAGGTGTACATTTGGAGATTAGAGTAGTTGCCAATTGTTATGGAGCACTTAGAATGTTTGAAGACTAAGTGGCTTTAGATTTGACACATGAGAGGAGCCAATTGAAGAGTTATTTATTATTTTATTGTCTATTGGATACGCATTGTCCAAGGTAGGTTTTTGCATGTGGTTTTGCACCTTTACTTTGGTAAAATAGCAATGGTTTTTCTCTTCTCATTTGGCCATGAATTGGAGCCAAGGTTTAGTTGTTTAATCATTAGTTTATCATAGTTTCTTTGAGGTTTCCAAGTGATTCCAATATATTTTGGAGAAGACAAGTGAATTTTATTATTGTTGTAGTCTCTCTTTTGAAGGTTAATAATATACTTTCCCTAGTTCTTTGGTGGAGTTTTTTCTTGAAAGGGTTTCTCCTCGTAAATTTGATATGTTTTTTGGTATGGTTGATTTTATATTTATGTCAAATGGTGCAATAAGATGTTCATTTTAAATTTAATTTCATATTTGGCAATATTTTTCTATTTGAAATCACATAGGAAATTTAATATTGCAAGCTTTCTTCATCTTGTTAATCAACATTTGCTATCAAAGCTAATGGTTATGTTGAAGGGGGTGCCTTTCTCTTTATGTGTTAAAAGTTTTTTTGCTTTAGTGAAAGATATTTTTGTGTGTTTCTCTTACTTCTCCATAGATATTGATAAATTCAATGGCAGTTGATACAAGATGTGGAAACTAGAGATGAAAGACATTTGGCAAGAAGAGATCAATGGTTGCCAGTTTCACATGAAAAGAAACTAGAGGACTCTACATTGGATGATGATGCTTGGAAGAAATTGGAAAAGAAAGCATGAGGAACCATTTATTGTGTCTTATTGATTATGTCCTCCTGAATGTATCCACAGAAGATACTGCATACAAGTTATGGAAGAGGATTGGTGACATTTATCAATCTAAAACTTTTTCCAGTAAGTTATATCTCAAGAAAGGTTATATTCTTTTAAAATAAAATTTAGGTGAATCTATTATAGATCATTTGAATACTTTTAATATAATTATAAGTCATCTTGCATCAATAGATGTTAAATTAGAAGATGAAGATAAATGTATCATGTTTCTTATCTCTTTACCTAAATCTTGGGAAAATCTTATTATTGCTATTAGCAATGGTAGTACAGAGCCAAAGATAGACATCTTGATTACCATACTTCTTTCAAAAGAGGTGAGAAGAAAGTATATGAATTTTGGTTCCCAATATGCCTTGCATGTGCAAGTAAGGTCCAGAGAAAAAGAACCTAAAGGAGATAAAAGGAGAGAGAAGTCCAAACGACGATCAAAGACCCCCAAAAAGAGCAAAGTGTTGGAATTGTTGGAAAAGAGGGCATGTGAAGAAGGAATATAGAGTTAATAAAATTAATGTTGATTCCTTTACAAAAAAGTCCTCCAAAGATGATTCTTATGCTTTGTTTATTTATTCTAACATTGTTGGTGATAATTGGATTCAGGTGCCCCCCGTACTACATGGCTCCTTACAAGGAATGTTTTTCCTCTTACAAAGCATCTAATGGGGGATATTTTTTCCTTGGCAACAATAGTACAAAGTAGGTTTTTGGTAAAGAAAAGGTAAAATTATATTTCAATGATGGAAGAGTAAAACCATCGCAAGAAATCTTATTTTTGCATCCAAGTTTAATGATTTTGGAGTGCTTGTGAAATTTGACAAGTCTAGATATACGTTGGTAAGAGGGAGTTTGGTGATATCTAAAGTATCTCAAATCGGGAATTTTTTTAGGATTAATGTTTTACATTTTGTAACTCTACCAATGTAACTATCAATGAAAATGCATGTATGATATGACACCAAAGATTAAGTGGCATTAGTGAAAAAGATCTTAGAACCATTCTAAATAAAAAGTTGGTTGACATTCTTTATGATTATTTTGTTGGAAAAACAAAATTGATAATTGTTTTCTAAGTAAACATAATACATCATCATTTCCTAAAGAAACATATAAGGCAAATATATCATTAGACATTCGAATGTGTGTGGTCCAGTTGATGTTGTTTCTATGGGTAAATCTTGGTATTATGTTTCCTTCATTGAAGATTTCTTGAGATGCAATTGGATTTATTTTATGCATTCTAAATATGAATTTTTTTATAAGATTAAGGAATTTACGGCCTTAGTAGAAAAGAAATCAGATTATTAGATAAAATTGTTGAGGACTAACAATGGAGATGAATATTTTTCTAATTGAATTTGAAGAGTTTTGTAAGCATGTAGGTATTATTTAGTAGAAGACCACTCCTTACACTCCCCAACAAAATGAGGTAGAAAAAAGAATGAACCAAACCATAATGGAAAGAATTAAGAGCATGTTAAGTGGTGTTAAGCTTAATAGATGCTTTTGGGCAGAACCTATTGGTACAACTTATTTGATTAATAGATTCCACATTCAAATCTTATTGGAAAATCTCCTTATGAATTGTATATAGGTAGAAAGCCTTTGGTTTCATTACAACTCTTCTCAATGAAGATATGAGAAGGAAGAATCAGGAATCCTCTTCTGGTGAAGCTTTGATGATGGACAATAGGGGAAGGTATCAAGAGAGAGACAAAATAAATAATAGAAGATGATCTAAATCTATTAAAATATCAAAGTCTACAAGCATAAATGGTGATTATTAGTTTTGTGGAAAAGTGGATCATACAAAAAATAATAGTTGGTCTTATAAAAAGGAACAAAAAAAAGTTCAGGACAGTGGAGCCAATACGAATTATGATAAAGATGAAATTTTTCTAGTTTTGTCAACAACTAATGTCATTTTAGATTTGTTAGAATTAATAATCTTTTCTTGGTGTATTATTTAAATATGGATAAGCCAAGGTTTCCTATTTTGTAATTTTTCCTCTAGTCCAAGTGGGAGGACAACTCATTTCTTTTATTTTCTTTATTAAGGAATTTAGCTTTTTCCTCCTTAAGAGGATTCTCACACTTGGCACACACTTAATGTAAATATGGCATTCATAGAACATGAGAGTTACAGTCTAACTCCATCACTCATCTCTATTTAAGAGATGCTTCTACACACACTTCATGATGTATTTTCTCACTTCTTCTCACATTCTCAATTCTTTCTCTCTCATTGTTGTAATGAGCTTCTTGCTCACATTCTCTCTCCTTCTCTAGGATTTTTGCCTCATTCATATTATATACACAAGGGGTTTTTCTTAGCTTTTCCCCTTTCAAAATCCTTGTCTCATTGTGTTGATCTTGGAGCATCTTCATGGTTTTGGTGATTGATCTTGAAGAAATCTCTCATTCTTTGAGTTTATGGTAAAATAATTCCTTTTTCTACACTATCTTGGATTCTTTCCTTTATCTCCTTTCATTTTTTGTATTTTTCTTACATTGTATCAGAGCTAGCTAGTCCTTGTTTTAAGTGTTTGCATGAATGTACCATTCGAAGGATATCTTGTGTGTTTAACTTTTGTTGCAGATTTTTCATTTTTTTGCAGATATGATATTATTTTTTACCTCTCTTTAAAAGGCTTTGAATTTTTTGGGGGTTTGGTTGGTTCTCCACCAAACCCAGTTTCTATTATTTGTTTATCTAGTTCTAGATTTACCCTTCGTTGGGCAACTATAAGGGATTTCATACTTGCATGCTCTAGCGTTCTTACAGGTTTTAATCTAATCATTCTTTTTTATCAACCCTCTGCTAGTTTGATTCTTACAGGATTCAAATAATAATAATCTCAGAATTATATGATATTTTTGTACATGCAGGATCAATCGCTTTTGAACTCTCTTTTCCTATAAACTAATTTTTGTTGATGTTATATTCTTCTCTCATTTTTCTTTGCAGGTTTTACATATCTTTGTTTACTGTTTATATATCTCGGTTCCTAATATATATCTCATTGCTTCTTCTACTTATTTATCTTTGCAGGTTTTCTTTTACATTTTTTATCAATACTTGCATGTTCTGTATTTTATCATAAAAATGATATTAAAATCTGTCTCTAATGTTTCTATTTTATTTCCAGCTCTCACATTTCTACAGTTTCAAGTTTTTTTTTTCATTAACAAGTTTTATATCTTTAGCAGATTTGTTTCTATCATTCTTTTATTGATATTTGTTGTTATAACCAACACTTAGTCTGTTTAACCAACATGTTTGTTGTTGTAACCTACACTTAGTCTATTATTTTTTTCCTCTTTGGATGTGCCTCCCCTTCTCTACCTTCATGTGTAGCATCCATCCTTTCTCTAGTGCAGCTTTGTTTCTCATCCTTGTGCTTTCCTTTAACTCTCCCCTCTCCTTTGCAACTTTATCTATTATCTCACTCCAACACAACACCATCTCAGAGGAAAAACTTCAGTGCAACATTCCTTTTTTTTGTTCTTCCCATAGCTTGTACAGGCCTTTGTCTTGCTCCCCATGCGATGATCGACCTTGTTGCTCTCTCCACACAGTAGAATACCCTCCTTGCACAACTTTTATTATTCATTGTCCTCCTTCATAGCTTGTGCAACCTCTATCTTCTGTTTAATGTAGTGTTTATCATTTTAGTTTATCATTATTAAGTTTTTTTTTTCCTTATTTGTAGTATAATTATTTCATCATATTATTATAGCATTTTTCTGGTTTATGTAGGTTTCTTGCAACACTATTGGTTCTCATTAGATTCCTTATAACATTTTTAAAAGTTGTAGATTATCATTTATATCAATTAATCATTAGATCCTTTTGTTTTTTGTTTTTAACAAATTTTATTCAACTTTCATTTAACAAAAAAGTTTAAACTTTAAAACAAATTTTCGCTTCATATTTCTTAATATCGTTTAAACCATTATACATTTTATCAATATAAAAATATTCCAATTTCCACTTTTCTTATTTATTGGATTAATAAAAATTCTCTCATTTAAACAAATAAAAAATAAAAAATAAATCTTCTTACAAATTAACTAGTAACATTTGCGTTAAATTCTATTTTTTGATTCATTTTTACATATAATTTCTTGTATTCTAGTTTATTTTGAATCACTATGTCGACATTAATTCCAAAATCAAATTGACAAGTTGTAATTACCATGATTGGAAGATGCATATTACATTTATTTTTTGTTTAAAAAATATTCTTGATATTACTACTAGTGCGGCTTCTACTCCCTCGGCTACTGCTCCTCGATCCAATATTGATACTTGGAATACTAAAAATGACGAGGTTGTTAGATAACTGAGAGGGGGGATGAATCAATTAAGTCTAGTTATCCTGCAGTCCCAAATACTCTCAAATGTATAAAACAAATCCTTCAATAAATAAATAAACAACTCGGTAAAACTTGTCTATTCCTTTATGTTCATTAACTGATTACCATTAAAATTAACTAGTATATACCGATCAAACCAATAATTGTAATGTGTAAAGTAAAATAAAAAATCATCACATGCATACACATATAACACTTGATTTTTAATGTTGAAACCCTGTTAGGGGAAAAACCACCTGGGACCAATACCCAAAATAATTTCACTCTTCTGAAGTGAGCTCGATTAAGAGCCAATCATGTTAAAGATTACAAAACACACTATAAGGTGTGACCTTGTTAGAGGATTTATCACTAATAGCTCTCTATGACCATACATTCACTTGGGATGAACAATAAAATAATCAACATTCATTGAATGTCATAATGAAATAAATAAAGATTGTTAAGTCCTACTCGATTAAGAGATTTATCTGTAGCAATGGTTAGTGTAGAAACCTAAAATCCCTTTGCCAAATAAAAATATTTTATTTTGTAGAAACCCCTGATGACATCATCATTTATTAATTAATTATATTATGCCATTAATACCTCCTACCTTAAAATTAAAAACATTTAATTAAGAAATCCCTTCCAAAAATGTTTAAATCCAATTTGAACATCATTCCCTCCAAAAATTTATTAATTATTTAATAAATTATCCCAAAACCCTTTAAATAAATAAATTATTTATTTAAAACCCTATAAACCCTATAAACTTCTAGAGAACCCTAAACCTATCTAACCTTTGCTAAACTCTTCCTAAACCTTATTAGAAGGTGATTCCTAACCTTCTTAGTCTAAACCACCCTCCTTTGACTTTTGGTCAAACTCCCTCATTAATGAGCCTTATAGACTCACTAATGACTCCTTACACCCTCATTAAGGCTCTTAAAACCTCTTAATGAAGCCCATGTATCCTCTTTCACTTTGGTTCCCTAGGCACACTTCCCTAGTGTTTCTCACACATGTTAGCAACCCTTAACCCTCATCCATCTAACCTTACCCCTAACCATACCCCAAACTCTACCCCAAACCTTGACTCTAACCATAACTCCACTTCCTCACCCAAGCCCTTCCCAAAATCCTATAAATACCCTCACTTCCAAGATAAAAACACCAATTCACATCCTTCATATTAAGTAGTGTTATCATGCAAATTTACTTCTAAATCATCATAGCTTAATTCCTAATTGTTAGATTTAGTTCATTTCTAAGCTTTCTAACTCACATCTTATCTTAGAATTAATGGATTAACCTAGTTTATTTCATTTTTTTTCATATAATTTCATCACACCAGATTCATATTTTGGCTTAAAATCAATCTAGCATAATCATTATTAGCTTAATCTGCATTTTAGCTTCATTAGGCTCCTTGGGACTCTAGGGGCAAATCAGGTGTTCTATACCTGATTTTGTGCCACTATTGGGTTCTCATGGTCCCTATTTGATCCTAAACCTTCCTAATATTCATTAGGCACATGCTCCAAGTGTTTTGAGAGCACACCCACATCCCTAAATCGAGAGCAAATCAAACGGTGACAAGGTGCTCCCGTTTAAGCTCTATCTGAGTGTCTTTGCGAATTATTTTTACTATATTCTAGGAATATGTTGTTAGGATAATTTTTGAATGTCTAAACTTGTTCCAAAAAGTTTAGGTTTGCATTGATCACATTTTGGCACGCCCGGTGGACCCCACAATCCTTCTAAACTACATTTTTTAGGGTTTTTTGGCCAAAAACTCAATTTTTGAATTATCCCGGACAAATTTTGTTGCAATGTTGCATGAAATTCCATCAATGGCATGAATTTTCATATGAGAACCCCCCATATGTCGTACAGGTTGATGTATATTGTCGTTTGGGCCCTTTTACTTATATTTTGAGCTATTTTCCACTTTCTAGCTCAAGTGTCGCTCAAGTGTCATATGGGTAGTAAGGTATTGTCATATGGGCAATTGTAAAGTGTCATACAACACTATAACCTTAAAAAATAACTATTCTAGATTGTTTTATGGGAATCAGAGGGCTTGTATGAAGCCCTAAACTTGATTTTTACTAACTTTTTAGGCCTATTTGGGGATCCTAGTGACCCTAGGCTTCAACTTGGAATTTATGACCCCATGCTCTTGCAGGTACTTCTTGGAGGAAAATTTAATCACCAAGAAACTAAAGCCTTAAGTCTCATGAACCTTCTTGAATGTTTAGGAATTTAAAAACTTCATTTATTTGGCTTAAACAAACTTCTATTCACTCTTGAATGCCTTAAATGGAACAAACTGCAAATATTTCCCAAACATTTCCTAATCATTCCTAAACATTACCAATTTATCCTAAAGAAATAAAACTCACTTATAATGTCATTATTTTAGCTAAAAATAACTTCATGCATGCAAATCTAAGTGATTTAGGATCTTTCATACAAAGTAGGAACACTTCAAAATTTTAGTCCTTAAAAAGGACTAAAACTGCATCTCATTCCTAATCAGTTCCTAATAAATCCTAAACCATCCTAAATGTTCCTAAATTAATCCTAATGCATTTTTCTTGGCTAAAACAAACTTCTTTTGCAAAATCTTGAATGTTTTCAAAGTTTCATGCATCCATAAAGCAATCTAGGAACACTTCTTTTGTTAGGAATGAATGTTGAAGCCTTTGGCAGTCATTCTATAGTAGTGGTTGTTGCATTCATGACTATGATTGTCATTGATGTCAACACAGTGATATTCTAGAGTTTAGCATAATAGCAGGCACAGTTTTGTTTTGCGCACATGTTATATTGCAGATTGAGTTATGCGTAGTTGATGGTATGTTCTTTGTTGTGTTATTAGCCTATGGTTAAGAGTGCAAAAAGAAATTCATTTATTCATGAAAGTTATAAACATTTTGGTGGAAGCAGTATTCTGACAGTATTCCTGTGTAGCGGTTTTTGGTAATCGGAGGATATCTCCTAACCGGGATGGAATCTGATTCTGCGTAGTTAAAGGGAAGTTTGAGACTCATTGGTGGTGACATGGTTCATAGCACAAACTTTGAGGTCACATGATTGGAAAGTTATTGTATCTAGAAGCCGATAGTTTTATTTAATTTTGATGTAGTGTGTTGAAATTATTATTTTGTATTTGCATACCGACTCATTTGTAATTATTTGAGTGTGGTATAAAGGAAGGAATGTTTTCCTTGTTATGTGAGTATTGTAATAGTTGTGATATGAAGTTGTGAAAGTTGTGAAAGTTGTGATGCGAATGTATGCATGAAGTGAAGAAAAGAGCTAATTCAGTGATGAAGGAAGACTTGCGAAGTACAGAGATCTGGATTTGTGATCTTGTGTAGCAGAGAGTGCAATTTTGGCACAGTGTGAAGGAGGTAACATATTTCATATTATTCTGTTGAATAATCCTAAGATCTGTTGGACAGTGAGTTCAGACATCTTGCCTTGAAGTTGTTTAGGCAGTGAGTCCTTCTGTCTTCCATAACTCCTAACAGGGTTAGAATCTTTTAACAGGTATTCGAAATCTCCTAATAGAGATTCATATGTACTGAATGTATTTCATAAGACTCCTAACAAGGTCCATCCTCTAACAAGGAACTTTCATATTAGTGCATCATTTTGTGGGCATCATTCCCACCGGGGTTTACTCTTTGATCAAGATGTTCCCTAGTTAACATATCTTGTGTTATTGTGTCATTGTGTATGATTATCTTTCTATGGTTGGTTACTGCATTAATTATATGGTTTAAAGCTATTGAAGTTGATATTGAAGTTAATGTTGAAAAATGGATTAATTATCAGATAACTGATTCACCCCCCCCTCTTAGTTATCTTGGTGGTCTTTAATTTCTAACAATTGGTATCAGAGCGGCAGGTCCTTGAAAGAGAAGTTTAACAACTTAAGGAGATCTATTGTGAATTTTAGGAAAGAAAGCCCTAAGCTTGATGGAGTAAATTTTGACAGCTAGAAAGAAAAGATGAAGACACATCTCTTGTGTTTAGGACCAGGTTATTGGTTGATTACAAAGAATGAAAGGACTATAATTGAAGAAGACAATCTTGAAACAAATTCTAAAGATGAGGTAGATCTATTTATGTGTAACATACTTGCAAGAGAGGCACTTTTATCAGCACTTCTGGAGAATGAATACAGTCAGGTAAAAGGTTTAACTAAATCTCATGATATTTGGAAAGCTTTACATTCTACTTTTGAAGGTGGTGAACATGCAAAGAGAGCTAGGTTACATAATTAGATTTGTGCATTTGAAGACATAAGAATGATGGAAGATGAATCTGTTAGAAGCTATATTGGTAGGATGTCAGAAATTGTTGCAGGAATAAAGTCTTGTGGAGGTGAAAAGATAGAGAATGAATTAATATGGAAGATTTTGAGAACATTGACACTGGTATTCAGGCAGACTACACAAATGATTGAACAAGTGATACCTTGTACACCAAAATTTTCAAGAGAGACCCTTCTTGGAAGATTGGAACTAGTAGAGATGAATTTGAGATTATCAGGAGAACTACCTAGAATGGAGACAACATTCAGTGCTCTTAGCATCAAACCTACTTTGTCTAGAAGTACAAGTGTGAATGGAGATTATGCCAGTAGTAGCGTATCCAAATCTGATGAAGATAAGAAGATTGAAGAAAGTATTTCATTTCTTGTGAAAAGAGAACCAGATGGTAAGAAAATCTTTAAATGTTGGACATGTCAAGAATATGGTCATTTTGCATCTAAATGTCCTAAGAGAGTTAAGAAGTATAGAAACAATTTTAAGCCTAGAAGATCTAAAGAATGTTATTATGCAAATGATGAAGAATTTGAAGTAGGAATTGAAAGACATTTGAGTGACAGTGATAATGATAACTTTGATGACATAGGATTTGTAGCAATTAAGGAAGAAAATTCTGAATCTGATATTAAAGAAGAAAAAGCCTTAGTTTCCCAAGTTGAAAAGAAAGCTGATTGGATTATAGACAGTGGTTGTTCACATCATATGACTGGTGATAAAGGAAAATTCATAAAGTTTAACAATTATGATGGAGGAATTGTTAGAGTTGGTAACAATGCACCTTGTTTGATTAAAGGTATAGGATCTATTACTCTTGATGGAAAGACTAATACTGATGATGTTTACTTTGTTGATGGATTGAAACATAATCTTTTGAGTGTTGGATAGTTAGTGGATAAGGGATATCAAGTTTGGCTTACTGAGAAAATTTGTGTGATTAAGGATAAAGATGGAAATCTAATTGGAATTGGATTTAGAACCAGAGGTAATGTATTTCAGTTGAACCCTACTAAGATGACATGCTTGATGACTAAGATTGATGACAATTGGTTATGGCATATAAGGTTTTGTCATATAAACTTTGATAATATTGTGAAAGTAATTTCTACACTTGCAGTAAGAGATTTACCTAAGATTATGAAGCCTACTAACATGATTTGCAAGGAATGTGTGATGGCTAAGCAGAAAAGGAGTTCATTTCCTAGCAAGAAGTTCACATCTACAGAAAAGTTGGAGATTGTTCATACAGACTTGAGTGGTCCTACTAGGACTAGAGGATTCTATGGAGAAAGGTATTTTATGATTCTTGTTGATTATTTTACAAGAATGATGTGGATTGCATTTTTGAAAGAAAAATCTGAAGCATTTGATAAGTTTAAGGTCATAAAGAATAAAGTTGAGAATGAATTAGGAATGAGGATTAAATGTTTGAGATTTGATAGAGGTGGAGAATTTATATCTAAAGAGTTTAACACTTTTTGTGAAGTAAATAGTATTAAGAGACAGTTATCAGCCCCTAGAACACCTGAACAAAATGGTATTGCAAAAAGAAGGAACAGATCAGTGACTGAAGCATCTAGAGCTATGTTATTTGAAGGTGAGTTGGCAAAGACATTTTGGAGAGAAGTAGTGAATATAGCAGTATATACAATGAACAGAGTACAAATCAGAGCAGACACAGACAAGACACCTTATGAATTGTGGTTTGGACATGCACCCTCAATTAAGTATTTTAAAATTTTTGGAAACAAATGTTATATTAAGAGAGATGATGATATAGGAAAGTTTGATCCTAGAAGCAATGAAGGATTTTTTCTTGGATATTCTTTGAAAAGAAAAACATATATATGTTACAATAAGAGAACTAAAACTATTGTTGAAAGTGCAAATGTAAAAGTTGATGAGAAGTTTAAAATTTAGGAAAGAATGCTTGATTATGAATCTGATGAAGGAACTAACCCTTAGCCTAACATTGAAACTACTGAACAATTTTTTGAGACTGACAGTGAATTGTTGAATGAAAGTCATGCTGAAGAAAATAGAGAAGAATCTAGAGAAGAATCTACAGTTGAAGAAAGATCAGTGACTATGACACCTAACAAGTATATATCAAGACATCATCCTATTGAGCAAGTTATTGGAAGTTTGGACAGAGGAGTTATGACTAGAAAGAAGGTACATTTATGTTTGATTTCTCAAATTGAACCTAAGTCTACTAATGAAGCTTGTGAAGATGAACATTGGATTAAAGCTATGAAAGAAGAATTGGATCAGATTGAAAAGAACAAGACATGGGAATTGGTCCCTAGACCTAAAGACAAAAATGTGATTGGAACTAAATGGGTATTTAGGAACAAGATGAATGAACAAGGAGAAGTAATTAGAAACAAAGCAAGATTGGTATGTAAGGGATACTCACAGAAAGAAGGAATTGACTATGAAGAGACTTTTGCCCCTGTGGCAAGACTTGAAGCAGTAAGAATATTTTTGGCTTATGCAACATTTAAGAAATTCAAAGTGTATCAGATGGATGTGAAGTCAGCATTTCTGAATGGTGAATTAGAAGAAGAAGTCTACATTGAGCAGCCTGAAGGTTTTCCTTTGACTCAAGAAGGAGACATGGTCTGTAAACTAAAGAAAGCATTGTATGAACTAAAGCAAGCACCTAGAACTTGGTATGCTAGATTAGATAAGTATTTGTTAAAATTGGGATTTACAAAAGGAACAGCTAATAGTAACTTATACACAAAAGAAATTAAGAATGGATTGTTAGTTTTGGTTATTTTTGTTGATGACATTATTTTTGGAGGAGAAGATGAAGCTAGTGACAAATTTGCTGATGAAATGAAGACAAAATTTGAAATGAGTATGATTGGAGAAATGAAATACTTTTTGGGATTACAGATAACACAAAACAAAGATGGTATCTTTATAAGTCAGACAAAGTACTTGAATGATTTGTTGAAAAGATTCAGTATGGAGAATTGTAAACCAGTCGGAACACCTATGGTTACAAGAGATAAACTATCTAGTAAAGATGAGACACCAGAAGTTGAGCAAAAGAAATACATATCTATGATTGGTGGATTGCAGTACTTGACACACACTAGACCAGATATACAACATTCAGTTGGAATGGTAGCAAGATTTCAAGCTGAACCTAGAGAGTCACATTATGCAGCAGTAAAATGGATATTGAGATATCTTAGAGGCATAATGGACTATGGACTGTGGTATGAAAATTCTGATGATTTTACCCTATGTGCATATACTGATGCTGATTGGGGAGGTAGTGTTGATGACAAGAAAAGCACCAGTGGTGGAGCCTTTTTTCTTGGAGAAAGATTAGTTTCTTGGTTGAGCAAAAAGCAGAATTGTATCTCACGGAGTATAGCAGAAGCAAAATATGTAGTAGCAGCAAACAATTGTAATCAGATAATTTGGATGAAGTAGATGTTGATGGACATTAGAATCAAGTTTGATGAGCTTATTGTCATATATTGTGACAATACAAGTATAGTTAGTATGTCTAAGAATCCGGTTTTACATTAAAAAACAAAGCATATAGAGATCAAGTATCATGTTGTAAGAGAGAAAGTTGCAGATAAAGAAGTCAGACTGGAGTACATAAGCACAAAGGAGCAGATAACATATATATTTACTAAGCCTTTGCCTAAGGATACATTTTAGTATCTGAGAGGTATGCTTGGGGTTATGCCCCAACCTACTTTTAAGTAATGATGTAGTTGGTTGCATCTGTCTAGTGGTTTATGGCCCTATCTATTTTCTGAATTGGATGTTGGTACTTCCTCTATCGGGGAGTATGTGTATCTGAGCTGAGTCATTGAGGACTCTTGTGAATGTATTTTCTGAATAGTGTCTTTTGACATTGAGCTATTGTTTGACGTAGTGATAGAATTTTTGTCATTGATGTCAATGGGGGAGAGAATCATGAAAAACATTGAGAGAGAGATTGAATAGGAAAATGAAGCAAGATTTGATTGATAATGAGCAGCAGTGCAGTTGAGCAGCAGTGATTGGATTTTTGGAACATTGGATGTTTTTCATCTATGTTGCCATCAATGCCAATGGGGGAGATTGTTAGGAATGAATGCTAAAGCCTTTGGCAGTAATTCTGTAGCAGTGGTTGTTGCATTCATGACTACGATTGTCATTGATGTCAACACAGTGATATTTTGGAGTTTAGCAGAATAGCAGGCACAATTTTGTTTTGTGCACATGTTATATTATAGATTGAGTTATGCACAGTTGATGGTATGTTCTTTGTTGTGTTATTAGCCTATGGTTAAGAGCACAAAAAGAAATTCATTTATTCGTGAAAGTTATAAACATTTTGGTGGAAGCAGTATTCTGACAGTATTCCTGTGTAGCGATTTTTGGTAATCAGAGGATATCTCCTAACTCGGATGGAATCTGATTTTGCGTAGTTAAAGGGAAGTTTAAGACTCATTGGTGGTGATGTGGTTCATAGTGTAAACTTTGAGGTCACACGATTGGAAAGTTTTTGTATCTGGAAGCCGACAATTTTATGTAATTTTAATGTAGCGTGTTGAAATTATTATTTTGTATTTGCATGCCGACTCATTTGTAATTATTTGAGTGTGGTATAAAGGAAGGAATTCTTTCCTTGTTATGTGAGTATTGTAATAGTTATGATATGAAGTTTTGAAAGTTGTGATGCGAATGTATGCATGAAGTGAAGAAAAGAGCTAATTCAGTGATGAAGGAAGACTTGCGAAGTACAAAGATCTGGATTTGTGATCTTGTGTAGCAGAGAGTGTGGTTTTGGCATAGTGTGAAGGAGGTAACATATTTCATATTATTCTATTGAATAATCCTAAGATCTATTGGACAGTGATTTCAGAGATCTTGCCTTAAAGCTGTTTGGTTAGTGAGTCCTTCTGTCTTCCATAACTCCTAACAGGGTTAGAATCTTTTAACAAGGATTCAAAATCTCCTAACAGAGATTCATATGTACTAAATATATTTCATAAGACTCTTAATAGGGTCCATCCTCTAACAAGGAACTTTAATATTAGTGCATCATTTTGTGGGCATCGTTCCCACCGAGGTTTACTCTTTGATCAAGAGGTTCCCTAGTTAACATATCTTGTGTTATTGTGTCATTGTGTATGATTATCTTTCTATGGTTGGTTACTACATTAATTATATGGTTTAAAGTTGTTGAATTTGATATTGAAGTTAATGTTGATAAATGGATTAATTATCAGATAATTGATTCACCCCCCCCCCCCTCTCAGTTATCATGGTGGTCTTTACTTTCTAACATCTTTTTGGGCCTAAAAATTGAATTCTAAAGCATAAAATCTTGAATGTCCCTAAAGAAATCAAAGTCTAAATCAAAAGAGTCATTTTATTTGAGTCCAAAAGAAAACACAATCTTTAATCCCCTACTTGAAAGAAAATAATTTTTATTTCATTTCAAAAGTTCAATTAAGAGTCCTAGAAAGCAAACTCAATCTTGAATGCAAAGGGTAAAAAACTTGCAATGTCTTTTCAAAGATTTATCATCTTAAAGGAATGAATAAATCAAAAATCATAAACACATATGTTTGCAAGCCTTCATTTAATTTTAGTTAATCAATTTGGCAAAGAACTCTTCATAGTGTGCTTCTAGGAGTTTTCTTTCAATTTGCAAATCCTAGTTAACTAAGTGACGTAAAAAAGGTTGAACTTGGATGAGTTCACTTCTTTTACTTCTAGAGAAGCTTGTCCAGAGAGAAAAGCACTTCCTCTTTGGAGAATTACTTCAAACCGGTACTTCCCTGACCGGTATAGAAATAAAGCATTGAGAAAAATCTTACTTCATCCCCTCAAGCTCAAGCGATGCGTGTTGATGGTAGCCCGAGGTAGGTGAATATCCCTACTATTTTGGCATGGTCAACTAGGCTCTTAAGTGAGTCACACACATACAAATAGATTGGGAGGATACCACAAACCAAAATAAACACTTTTTAAATCAAAGCCTTCTTGATCTACTCCTGAAGGTATCATAATCTTTGTGCAAGGATCAATTCAAGTGGTTTCCCAGATCACCTGAAGATTACTCACCATCTGTATCCCTTTTTTGGGGTACCAAGTTGTGGGAAAAGATTTTGATACTAGCCTATGCTTAGGTAGTTTTCTTTGGTGTGTTTTTCAAAGTTCCAAAGTTGTGCAAAACATTTGTTAGAATGTACACACTTTTTGGGAACACAATCAGATTCAGTGGTCAATCATTTGCATGTATCCTACAAAGTTGTTTTGTCCTTTGTTGGGATTTCTTTTGGAATATATCTTAATTTTTTTTGTCCTTTTCCATTGGAAACAAATCAAACTAGAAGCTAATTCAAGAACCTATAAAAAATAGACCAAGTCATTCAAAGCATTGATTCAAAAACAATTGCCAAAATCTTTCCAAGCTATGTCTGTTTTGATCAAACACAAAAAATCTAAGCTACCCAATTCTCGAGTCCATCAAGAGAAGAAGATTACTAAGAGAGACCTAAAATATCACCAACCTTCCCTCAAAGTAATCCAAGAATAAAAAAAGTATCAAGAGAAACTGGACAACGTGGGCTATAATGTAGGAGTGAAATAGTTTTCATCCCAGTTCCAGCTTAATTGTCACTATGTCAATCTAGAGAGAGAAGACTAGTTTGGCTCATCTCTTGTCCATCATTCCTTCAGAATCTCACAATCCTATCTCAACATCCTTTACATATTAGGTCATCCTTAGATTCATCATTGCATCATCACTCGCCCAGAGTTGCATTTGCATCATCATCCCCTTTGCTTGCATCATAGTTCATCTTCCTTAGCTGCATCCTTGCATTACTTATCATCTTCCTAGTTGCATCACAGGTCATCCTTTTAAGTTACATCTAGGTCATCCTCTTAGAAATAGCATCATTATGTCATCCTTCATCATCCTTCCACCAGCAATCCATAAATAGAATGTTTGCCCGAAATCCATCATCCTTGATCCCAAATCTAGAATCCAACATTCAATTCAGAAAGCATCATCCTCGAACCAAATCCATCCACTTCATGTCCTATCATTTGAGTTGCTTCAAATCCTTATCCCAAATTAGAAAATCTCCACCCTTTGACTAAGCATTGTCTAGGGTATCCTATACTTGTCCTTGTAAGCCTCATCATCTTGAGCAATAGATTGGTATACATTGACAAGAATCCCATCTTCCGAAGATCAATAGTCTATCTTAGGTTGACAATTGAAATCCTCTTTGATCCTACATCAAGAATCATCAACCCATTTGTCGACACTTAGTAATCCTCTACCATCCTCCACCATCTTCCATCATCCTCGATCTAAATCAAGCATCCCACCATCCAATCAAGCATCCCGCCATCCTTCAACATCCTACCATCCTTAAGTTAGTTCCAAATCCTTGCATCATATCTTAGGAATCCACCATACTTAAGTCTCTTTAGATCTGCATCCATCATCCTTAGAGTTTTTAGGAAGCAACTTGCATCCACCCAACATCTGCATCTTCATCCTTTGATCTGCACTTCATGTCTGTCAAGACACGATCCAAGAGGAGAAGGAATATGGATCCCAACCTGGCCACTAGTTTTTCTGATCCCAAAAATCCTACCATTGTGATGGTAACCTATAATCCACAAATCCCACAAGTTGATAATGTTAGAAATCCCTTCCAAAAATGTTTAAATCCAATTTGAACATCATTCCCTCCAAAAATTTATAAATTATTTAATAAATTATCCCAAAACCCTTTGAACAAATAAATTATTTATTTAAAACCCTAAAAACCCTAGAAACTTCTAGAGAACCCTAAACCTATCTAACCTTTCCTAAACTCTTCCTAAACCTTATTAGAAGGTGATTCCTAACCTTCTTAGTCTAAACCACCCTCCTTTGACTTTTGGTCAAACTCCCTCATTAATGAGCCTTACATACTCATTAATGAATCGTTACACCCTCATTAAGGCTCTTACAACCTCTTAATGAAGTCCATGTCTCCTCTTTCACCTTGGTTCCCTAGGCATACTTCCCTACTATTTCTCACACATGTGTGAGCAACCCTTAACCCTCATCCATCTAACCTTACCCCTAACCATACCCCAAACTCTACCCTAAACCCTGACTCTTATCCAAATTCCACTTCCTAACCCAAGCCCTTCCCAAAATCCTATAAATACCCTCACTTCCAAGAGCAAAAACACCAATTCACATCCTTCATATTAAGTAGTGTTATCATGCAAATTTACTTCTAGATCATCATAGCTCGATTCCTAATTGTTAGATTTAGTTCATTTCTAAGCTTTCTAACTCACATCTTAGCTTAGAATTAATGGATTAACCTAGTTTGTTTCATTGTTTTTTATAGCATTTCATCACACCACATTCATATTTTGGCTTAAAATCAATCTATCATAATCATTCTTAGCTTAATCTATATTTTAGCTTCATTAGGCTCCTTGGGACTCTAAGGGAAAATCAGGTGTTCTATAAATGATTCTGTGCCACTATGGGATTCTCATGGTCCCTATTTGATCCTAAACCTTTCTAATATGCATTTGGGACATGATCCAAGTGTTTTGATTGCACACCCACATCCCTAAATTGAGAGAAAATCAAACGGTGACAGGGTGCTCCTATTTAAGCTCTATCTGAGTGTCTTTACGAATTGTTTTTACTATATGCTAGGAATATGTTGTTAGGCTAATGTTTGAATGTATATGCTTGCTATGAATAGGTTAGGTTTGCATTGATCATAGTTAGAATGCAACAGTAAATGATTTTATTCACATACAACTTCCTATGCAAATTTTGAGATCTATGTTAAGCTCAAAATACCTCTGGCCATCTTAATCTCTTCCATTTCTTTCTATCCTCCAACTCTGTTCTATTCATTTATCTCCTTTCTAATGTTTAGTGTAGTATGCATAATTTCTCAATTCTCACTCCATCCTATCTGACCAGCTTCACATCAATGCAATATTCTTCTCACGTGCATTATCACTTTGAATATCTTGTCTCCTTAAATAGACATAATAAACCATTTTCTTCTCAAGCATAGATTTTGCCTCTTCATCTCCTTCATTGATTTTTCCATTTTAACCTTCCTCAAAAATACCTTAAACACATTTCATTCTTCATCATCTGGTCTTCCTTTAATTTTGTTAATTGTATATCTTCATAACAAACTTTATCTTTGTCCTCAAAATCATCCATATTAATCAAACTCATCATCTTTAGTTGGTAATCACATGTTCCATATTATTTCTTTCGCTCATTCAATACTATGATGTGTTGGTGACTTCTTACTCGGTTAATACTATACTCGATATACACTAAAATTGCTCAATGTACACTATATCAACTAGGTGTATACTAAGTTTTTCATTTACTGACCACATAAACTTGTTCATTCTTGATCTTCAATTCTTAACAGAATCATGTTATACAATCAAATCACTATCATAATGTTATAGACTCATCAATAAGTTACCCAATGAATACCATACTCATATCTTTCTCATGCATCTCATCTTCATGTTAATATCTCATTCCTTCACCAATATTACCTTCTTCAGATGTTTGCAACTATCATAATAAGTACAATCAAAACTAGTTGACATCAATGACAATATAATAATTGATCTAATGTCTCACATATACCTTTGTAGCTCGGTGATCATCTTCACATTATGTTCTCCAAGTAGTTAATGAGCTATAGTCTGCCAATCTTTCCCTTTGGCATTGATCGTAACACAGACACAATATGAAATATGTCATAGAATACCAAACTACACTTAAGATGTTTACAACTGTGTCTATATGTTGTGACTTGGTAATGCATTTAATATGTTTAATCACTACACAACATCAATTATAGACTCTCCCTTTTGTCTAGCTTTATTTCCAACTGATATGTCAATGATCATCTCTCCATATTATCATGTAACCTTCTCTCCCTGTTAATCTCAATCTTAATATTCATGTATCTTCTCTCCCTTATTCCATTCCATAATATTTCATGTAATCTCTCTGCCTTTGACAACAATGTCAAAAGAAATCATCTCTTTAGTAGCCAAATCAGTATCTCTATTATTCAGTTTAGATTCTTGTACCTTCCATGTACATATATGTAGTGTCTTCCATCTTCTGTTTCTTCTTCTTCACAAGCTCAGGAATCCCAAAGTGTGAACATCATGCATCAACATCATTAGGTCTTTTGATAAAGTTTAGGTTGATGCAACCTCATATCACCTTAGCAACTATTAGACAGGGGATGGACCCCTAGTCTACTTCTCAAGTATTCAAATGTATCCTTTGGTAAGGGTTTTGTGAATATATTAGCAAGTTGCTCCTGTGATTTCACATATTCCAATTTAACTTGTTTTTCTTAAACTTTCTCCCTCAAATAGTGATACTTAATAGATATATGTTTTGTCTTTGCATGCATCACTGGATTCTTTGAAATATTAATAGCACTTGTGTTGTCACAATAAATTATCACTGGATCAGTGATCTCTTCATTCATATCTTCCAACAATTGCTTTATCCATGCAATATTTGAATAATTAGCAACAACAACTACATATTCAGCTTCAGCTATGGACTAAGAAATGCATCCTTATTTCTTACTTATCCATGTTACTAATCTTTCCCCTAAGAAAAATGCTCCACCAATAGTGATTTTTATATCATCAATTTTTCTAGCCCAATCAACATCAGTGTAAACTCTTAGTTCAAAATTGTCTTCTTTCTTATACCACAATCCATAATTTTCAGTGTTCTTCAAGTATCTCAAAATTCTTTTCACAACAGTCATGTATGACTCATTAGGATTAGCAAAAAATCTAGCTACAATTCCAAAATCATGTGCAATATCTGGTCTACTATGCACAACATACATCAATTTGTCAATCATAGATCTGTATAAGGTTTGATTTACCTCTATTGACTTGTCATCCTTGGTCACCTTGCATCTAGTTACCATAGGTGTACCAACTGGTTTTGAATCTTCCATATCAAATATCTTCAAGACTTCTTTGATATACTTTATTTGTGCGATATATATGCCTTCATGTAGTTCTTGTATTTGCAAACCAAGAAATAATTTGATCTCTCCAAACATTGACATTTCAAACTCTTTCATCATTTCATCAAAAAAAGACTTGCATAAAGTATAATGACCTCCAAATATTATATCATCAACAAAAATTTCAGCAATAAGAATCTTATCATCAGTTTCACTTTTCAAATACAAATTGATGTTGTCACTTGTTGTAACAAATCTAATTCTTATGACATAGGAATGTAGTTTTTCATACCATGCTCTCAGTGCTTGCTTCAATCCATATACTATCTAGTGTAATTTACATACCATGTTCCTCTGATTAGGATCAACAAAACATTCTAGTTGTTCAATGTATACCTCTTCTTCAAGTATCCCATTCAGAAATACAGATTTCACATCCATCTGATATACCTTAGATCTTTTATATGTAGCATAAGAAAATAGTATTCTTACTCCTCCAAGTCTAACAATGAGTGCAAAAGTTTTTCCATAGTCAATTCCCTCTTCTTGTGCATAACCTTTGCAAACTAGTCTTGCTTTATTCCTTGTTACATCTCCATTCTCATTCAATTTATTTCTGAATATCCATTTAGTGTGAATCACATTTTTGTCTTTTGGTCTTGGTACCAATGTCCATATCTTATTTTTCTGTATTTTCTCAATTTCTTCATTCATTGCCTTGATCCAATCATATTTGCTAATGCATCTTTAATAGCTTTATGCTCAAATTCACAAACTAAACATGTGTTATTCCTTAACTTACTTCTAGTCATCATTCCTGCTCCTTTGTCTCCAACTATTTGATCTTGTGGATGGTGTCTTCTCACATACTTTGCAAGTACATGTTTAGATCTTTGTTCTTCAATGTGTTCTTCACTTGGTGCATGATCATCATTTTCATCAGTAACTCTTTGTTGTTGCTCGGTCTTTGACGATTGTTTCTCGGTGACACCAGGTTGTTGCTCGGGTACAGTTTCAAGATTTTCAATATAAGAAAATCTACCATATTCTTCTAGTTTTTTTTTCTTTCTTCATCTTTCTTTTCTGCAAACTCATCAACACTCACATTTTCACTTTTAATCATCTTTTTAGTATCCTTGTTCAAACATTTTTAGGCCTTACTTTTAGTAAAATAAACTAGAAATATGTCACCATCACCTTTTCAATCAAATTTTCCATTTCTATAATCTTTCAGAATGTAACATCTACTTCTAGATATTATGAAATAACTCACATTAGGTGTGTAACCATACCATAGCTCATAAGGTGTCTTTTTTTATTCTTTCTTCAATTGTACTCAATTTAGTGTGCAAACAATAGTACTAACAACTTCTCTCCAATAAATTTGTGAAACATCTTTTTCAATCATCAGTGTTCTAGCACAATCAACAATTGATCTATTTCTTCTTTCAACAATCCTATTATGCTGGGGTGTTCTTGATGCAGATACCTGTCTCTTTATTTCATGCTCATTACAAAAATTATTAAACTCATCATAAATGAATTCACCACCTCTATCTAACCTTAAGCATTTCAGTTGTTTGCCACATTCTTTTTCCACTTTTGTTTTCTACCATTTAAACATTTTGAAAGCTCCTAATTTTTCTTTTAAGAACATGACAATTATCATCCTAGAGAAATCATCAACAAATAAGATAAAATATATATCTCCATAATAACTTTGAGTTCTCATTGGACCATGTAATTTAGTGTGAACTAACTCAAGAATAGCATTAGATGAGCAAATTTTTTTGGAATGGAGAGATAGGGTATTGAGAGGGGAGGGGTGAATCAGTGCCCTCAAAAACTTTAACTCCCAAAACTTTATCAAAAAATAGTAGTAAACTCAATTATGTATTTTATCCATTGTATGCATCATTCATTCAATTAACTTGTAAAAGTAAATAGCATGAAATAAACAATAAATCAATCACATAACACAAGTATTTTGGTAATGCAGAAACTCTTGTTAGAAGGTAAAAACTATGGTGGGGATGACACCCACAAATCTTCACTGCTACAGATAATAAAGTATGTTGGTTAAGGCTACAAGTTATGATCACTTTTGGTGATCTTACCTTTTTAGGAATAACAATTTAGATCAGCTAGATCTACCTAGTTATAGGATTTCAACAACACTACTTGAGTGTGCACTCGATTAACAGATTTACATAAAGACTATTAGGTCTACTCCATTAAGAGATTTTACCAAACTCTGTTACAATGATTAGAAAATAACATGATGTATTTGAAATTGACAATTCAACCTTGTTTGATACAGATCAATGTAGTATAGACTAGATATCACCTTTGTATGTGTAGATCTTGCCTTTGAACTACTCGGAAACCTTGTCTGATTCTACTTAATCTGAATATATCTGAATTCTACCCTTCTCTGTCTGATAATTGATATCCTGAAGTTGGCTTCTGCTTCAAGATCTCCTTCGCTTGTTCATACCAAACTTATCTTCCTTGTCAAGCCCTTATGTCAAAATGACATGAAATACAAATATATAGCATACTCCTTTTGCCGCTTAACAAAATTAGGTTATAATATCTTAGGACAAACCCTAAGATCTACGGTGTACAAAATTAACCTAGATCTAGCAATTACATAGAGATCATCATCATAATTAATGATTGTATCTACAATAAATGATCCTCGATCTTGGTAAAACAATTTACGATTCTATTGTAACCATCTGCATAGATAAATGTGCTACTAGTAAATTTTACCCTATTTTTCAATGAGGATTAGTCGAATTTTGGATACCCATTGGTCGATTAGATGATCCAAACTATTGTTGAACTTTTGTGCATCAATTATTTGACAGGAAAAACCATCGTCAAAATTTCAACCTACTTAGTGGTTGAATTATCGATCGAATCTTCGTAGAAGTAATCGCTTGAAGCTGAAAGAATTGCAAATCAAATATTTTATCTAAGCAACCAAAGTTTGTTGCAATTGAGACCAACGGTGTTCGAAATTGACGTTGAACACATAGAATTCTCATCGAAACTACTAATATTAAAACGTCAAAAAATTGATGAGTTTGTAACTGATTTCTCTATATTACAGAGATTTTTCAATGGGCTTGCAATTATACTATTAGAGAAAATATTGAGAAGGTGAGTTTCAATTGTGGTAGATTTTGCAAACTAGATTTGGTTATGAATATCTTAATGCTTTTATTTGAAATAAAGATGACGATGACTTATATACAGGTTGCACATCCACATCCACATCCACATCTGATATAAAATTTAGTATTATAAAGTCTTGTTATGGAAATCTATTTTATATTAGTTTATATTAATCCTTAGAATTAGTTAGCGAATCTTCTTCTTTCTTTCTAAATTCATGGATATCAATCTGAGAATGTATGTTTGTGCCCATCTAAAGAGTGATCTCTTATCTCTATATCACAAAGGTAATAATATTCGTGGTATTGCCAATCAGATTTATGATGGTAAAGGATATGATAGGATATCTAATATAGATACCTTTAATCTATCTCTGTATTGTTCCTCGATCTGATCAATGTTTCTAACCTTTGTCAAACTTTTATAGACGATGATTTAATTCTAATTCTGAATGGTACCTTGGATGCTGTTTTGAAATTATTGTTTTGTATTCATGCATTTGCAATGGGTGGAGCCTCTCTTGATTGGTATCGTTAGTTCCTCATGTATCCATTCTTGGTATTTCTGCTGCTCAACTTGTGCATTCAGACTTGAATGAAAATAAAATATAAAATCCTCCTTTGTTGATCCTTATTCCTAATACACATAGCTTTATGTGTTTCTTGCAATACATTGCTTGATAATACTTGTGTAGTCTGTAGAGTAGTGGATGCTATTCAAATTTGGAGACTATATGAAATCAACCAATGATTACGTGTTTGGTTTGTTCAACTAGAGATAAGAGATAAGAGATCAACCAAGGCACCTACATGAAAGAGATCAGGATAATAAATAATTATAGTATGTTCAACTAGAGAAAAAGTTTAAGGAAAAAATTTCTAATACAACTGAAGAGAGTAATTAATATGGAAAATTAATCAAATGTAAGCAACATATGGCATTAATTTTGATAGTTTGATCAAAGGCCACTTTTGCAGGCACCACCCACCAATCTTGGAAAGAAAATAGAGCCTGTATACCCATATTTGTTTGTCATACCCTTTTTGCAAGGAACTCAAAAATTATTCAAATTAAACAAGTATGAACTGTAAGAGACTAATAAAGAGGGCAAGGTGTTACCTCACTAAGATGATAGTAATAATGAGACAAAGAACCATGAAGACTAAATCCAACGAGACCAGATTTGAACATTTGGGTTCGATCAAATTCAAAAATTGGTTTGCCTTCATAGCACTGTCAAGTCAACAACATGAGCATTATTTTGTGTCTAGAGTGTCATCAATGTTTTTAAATGTAGAATGAAATGGTTGTAAGTATGCATTTCTGCCACATGCAAATGATTTTGAGATAAAAACCTATGCAATCCAATCTCCCAAGGAATAGATAGCACCACTTATCACCATCTTTTCCAAAATAGGATTTGTCTTCAAGGCCTCTTCATACGCAGTCTAGTTATGCACAGGAGCATATCTGACAATCTCATAGAGGGTCCATCCCTTAAAACAAAAGCACCATTTTAGTTTGAATATTGAATATATACAAATATAATGATGAAATAAAAGAAGACAATAATACGCTCTCCAATTTTGAGGTATAGAACAACAAATATAAGTTGAAAAGCCAATAAAAAATATAAGAGACAAATCACACTTTAGGAAAGTACAAAAAGAAAAGCAAGATAAGTTCTTATCAGGCCACTGAAAAGCTTTCGGTATTTTAGATAAGATATCACAGGTATTTATTTCATTTTTTTCATGAAGTATATGCATGCTTAGTTATTTATTGACCTATTACTTTAGATTACAAATAACAAGCGCGGTTAATTGGTATATTACACGTCATATGTTATTTCCATCTTTCTTTACTCTAGATTTTATTGTGCTTAGTCTAAGTGTTGATAAGATTACATTATAAGAAACTAAGTGTTGATATTAAAAGGGCACACATACCAGTAACAACAATTTCCCTCACATCATTTCTTCTCATTGCCTCATCATAATTTTCCCCAAGTGCACTAAGGACTGCAAAGAAACAAGATAAAAAAATCACAAGCATATAGCGATGTTAGAATAGTTACTAAAATTGTCATAAATTATGGTCATAACAGTAATAAATGTTTATAACAGTGCTTAATAATGCTCCAAAAATTGAGAATGCAAGATACCTATAACGATGAACTTCATTTCGACTTGCTAATTGGCTATCACTATTAACTCTAAGCTTATCTTTAAAGTTTGAGCTTCACTTGGTTTCAAGAATAGTTTAATATTCTCTACTTAACAAGGCCAACCACGTGAAGGTGGAAGCTCATTTGGCCCCTCCCCGCCCCTAACATCACTCTAAATTCCCCATTAACATCTAATAACATTCATTCATTCATCCATTTTTGAAATATAACATTCAATCATTATAATCACATGATAACATTCATTAACACACAACATTCATGAATAATTCATTAACACACAACATTCATGAATAATTAATTAACACATCATTCATCAACATTACTAGTACAAAATTACATCCATTAAGATAACGTTCTTTCATTACCAAAAAATGTTAATTGTAATCATCTTTTTGGGTTTCTTGCTATTTTTTTTCATGTAATTTCTAAGAGGAAGATCAATGTCCTCGTCATTCCCCTCCTCTACTGATTCTAATTGCAATGCATGTCTCCTCCTCATCTGTTCAGGAATAGGAGGCCGCTGCGCCAAAGGGGGGTCTGCTGCAATAACAACTACGTCATGAGTTAAATTCACACCATTTTATATTAGTGAATTACACGTATTTAATTAAGTAAAAGAAATATAAATCAAAAAATTAATTTAAAAGAACAAAACATAGATTTTCTTTACCTAAATGTGCCACATGATCTACATGGTGATCAGTCTGAACATCCTCCGGCACTTGTTCAACATGACATTTTGTATCCTCTAAAATATACACAAAAAAGGTTACACCAGGTTCAATTTAAGATGTTAAATTGTATTAATAATTACATAATTAATTTTAAATAGAAAATGAACACCTTCATTGACACTACGATGCACATCAGCGGCTTCATCATGCGGCATAGGATCTATATTACGATTAAGAGGCTGCATTGCAATGTCATGCACATTATTATAAAATAGATTGTTGCTCAAGTATTTAATTTATAATTGATGCAGGAGACTCTTGGTTTGGGCCAGTGGAAGCTTGGCGTAGGCATTCAGCCATAACTTGATAGCCTTCCTTGTAGGCAATTTTTTTGTGTTCTGTCGTGGCCTCTAGATTAAATTCAGAGCCCTGCATTTTTTGATTAAACAAAATTATTTGCATTTTATAAATATTTTTTCTCTGCAATTCATTTGCTGGTACTTACAATTCATGCTTTAACTTTAGAATATCCACCAGAGCCAAGTCTATGTTGCCCAATCTTTTGCAGCCTGGCCTTTGTTGCCTTTGATGTGTCCTACAACATATGAAAAGTTTGAAATATGTTAGATGATATAGATATAAACATCACTAATTAGTGCATTATTACATTGTACTAGTAGTTAATACTATTGCATACCTTCTTCTCTCATTTGCTGGTGTAATTCCTCTTTGAGCATCCCCTTTCTCCTTTGCATCCAAAATGAACTCATTCCAATCCCTCACTGGAATAAAGGGAGGACGCTCGTACTTTGGGTTTTGGACAAGACTCTTTCTATATGAGTCCCTCACAGTCTTCAGATGTTTGGTAGCTTTTTCTAAAATTTTCTTCTCCTCAAAAATATTACTACCAAACTCATGCTCTAAATCTTTAATGAGTTGATCTTTTAATTTTTTTTCTTGCAAGTTCCACCTTTTAAGAAAAAAACACAAAATTGTTAGATAGAAAAATGAACTAAAGTTGTGTACCTTGAATATAGTAAAAGAAAAGACCCGAATGAAAGGAAAAATACTGTACCAATTAATGATATGAAAAATAAATAGTGGGATAAGGTTAGTTCACTTATGATGTTCCACCTTGTACGTATGGTGGGCCTGAATATCTTCAGTGTGAGATCATAAAGCGTCTTATCAAATGAATCATTTCCTATAAAAAATGTCATGGGATAATCAATCCAAAACTTGTTATGAATAGGTCAATGCATATTACAATATAAAAAATAATAATTTTAAAGTACCTGGAAGCTTAGGACATTTTAAAGGCATCAATTCATTATCATCAATCAACAATGACGTCTGCATAACTCCTGTGCTAGGAACACGGGTAGATCCAAGAAATGATGGTGAATTATCACCAATACATGTACTCTGATCTGTATCTGGTGTACCAGACAGTGCTGGTGTAACTCCTACTCCACAAAATTATTCCACTATGAGATGCACCCAATATTAAAGTACAAATTATCAAATCATAATTAACACAAAACCAAATATAGCAAAACAAGGATTTACCAAGCATAGATCATGAAGGTGTCGATGTTTGCACATCCCTTGTTTCTGACATTGCACTCAGCAATCTCAGATGGATGTCTGTCGACCTCCTAGTAGGAGTCGCCTGCACTTGATGACCTGAACAATACATTGTTAACAAAGACATTCTGAAATAATAAAAGTAAGAGTTAACTTAAGAAGTTTTTGAATGTTCCAAAGAAAAAATTCCTTGTAATTTGTCAACTAAAGGATTATTTTACCTGAGGTGGCCGGAGCTCTGCTAGTACCAGCCTCACCGCATTGTCCTTGACGAGGTTATAGAGTTTCCAAAAAATCCTGTAACAAGAACACATATTACATATTTTACTTCACAACACAAAAGAGTATAAAATATAAACCTTTATTGAAATTTTGTTATAACTAAATATTCATTACTACTTACTTCATAACAACATGCTTGCACTTTCAATTTAGATAGCCTCTTCAGCATCTCCTCGGTTGGATTTGCTTCATCCAAAATTCTCATTATTTCTAAATTGATTTTTTTTAGTTTTTTCCTCAACATAATTGTTACATTAGGCATTTCTATGATATCATCATCAGAAGGGGTAGCTATTGCCTCTGTTGCTATAGGTGCTTTTCCCCTATCCTAAACATCAAATTGTGACAAGAATATCAGTAAAACTATCATAAAAACTCCAAAACTGTAAATAAAATAACGTAATAATATAACATTTTTCAACTATCTAATTTGTACAATTTCAATAAGGTTTACCATTGCTGAAGAATGGGTGGGAGGAGCATCCTCGTGGCCTCTATCATATGGGGGATCCATATCATCCTATGACAAAGATTAAATATAAAAACTTCAGCGAATTGAAAGAAATAGACTTAGCAAAAAAAACTTATTAATAAAATGGTATATAGTACTTACCACCCTCATGATAGTAACTTTGTTTGTATCTATGTGATTTAAATGGTAATCTATTAGCAGTTCTTCCCCTGCACTTATTGATTTTATCACACATACAAAAACTTGATTCCCCTCACGTGCCTCAAATATGCAATTAGGTTGCTTATTAGTTGAGGAAGGTCCCATACTATTTATAAAACCCACATTATTACTTGTTGCTTCTGGTCTCCCATCAATGTACTGTTAGAAAGTAAAGATCCCCAAGATAACTGAGAGGGGGGGGGGGGTGAATCAGTTAGCAGATAATGTATCCATTCAACTACTTTAAACAATGTAATCAATGTACTGATCAACCATAGAAAGATAATCATACACAATTGCACAATAACACAAGATATGTTGACTAGGGAACCTCTTGAAAAGAGTAAACTCCGGTGGGAATGATGCCCACAAAATGATGCACTAATATGAAAGTTCCTTGTTAGAGGATGGACCATGTTAGGAGTCTTATGAAATACATTCAGTACATATAAATCCCTATTAGGAGATTTTGAATCCCTGTTAAAATATTCTAACCCGGTTAAGAGTTTATGGAAGACAGAAGGACCCACTACCCAAACAGCTTCAAGGCAAGATCTTTGAACCCACTGTCCAAAAGATCTTAGAATTATTCAAAAAAATAATATGAAATATATTACCTCCTTCACACTGTGCCAAAACTGCACTCTCTGCTACACAAGATCACAATTCCAGATCTCTGTACTCACAAGTCTTCCTTCATCACTGAATTAGCTCTTTCCTTCACTTCATGCATATATTCGCATCTCAATCTTCATAGTACACATTAAAATAAGGAAAACATTCCTTCTTATATACCAAACTCAAATAATTACAAATGAGTCGGTCCTCAATTACAAAATAATAAATTCTACACACTACACACATAATTCACATAAAATTATCGGCTTTCAGATACTGTAACTTTCTCCAAACATATCCTCAAAGTTTTCACTATGAACCACATCATCATTAATGAGTCTCCAACATTCCTTTAAATGTGCAAAATTAGATTCCATCCCAGCTAAGAGATATCCATGATTTCCGAACATCGCTTCACAGAAACACTGGCTAAACACTACTTTCACCAAAATGCTCATAACTCTCACAAATGAATGAATTTCTTTTTGCGTTGTTAACCATAGGTTAATAACACACCAAAGAACATACCATCAACTGCACAAAAGCCAATCTACAATACAACATGTGCGCAAAACAAAACTATACCTACTTTCCTGCTAATATCCAGAATATCACTGTGTTGACATCAATGACAATCCACGTCATGAATGCAACAACAACTGCTACAGAATGACTGCCAAAATACTTTGCATTCATTCCTAACAATCTCCCCCATTGGCATTGATGGCAACATAGATGAAAAACATCCAATGTTCCAAAAATCCAATACTGCAACATCACTGCAAAATTTCAAATTAAATCTTGCTTCATTTTCCTATTCAGCTCTCTCATACAATCCACAATGTTTTTCATGTATATCTCTCCCCCATTGACATCAATGACAGAAGTTCCATCACTAAGTCAACAACAACTTAATGTCAAAAGACACTTTTCAGAAAAATACAATAACAAGAGTCCTCATGACTTAGCTCATAAACTCCCCCATAGAGAAAGTTCCAACATCCAATCTAGAAGAAAGATAGGGCTCATATACCACTGGATGGATGCAATCATCTGCATCAATTCTCAAAAATAGGTTGGGGCATAACCCCAAGCATACCTCTTAGATACACAAATGTATCCTTAGGTAAAGGCTTTGTAAATATATCTGCTATCTGCTCCTTTGTACTTATGTACTCCAATCTTACTTCTTTTTCTGCAACTTTCTCTCTTACAACATGATACTTGATCTCAATATGTTTAGTCTTAGAATGTAAAATAGGATTTTTTTGACATACTCACTATACTGGTGTTATCACAATGTATAACAACAGGCTCATCAAACTTTATTCCAATATCCTTCAACATCTACTTCATCCAAATAATCTGATTACAATTATTTGTTGCTGCAACATATTATGCTTTTGTTGTGCTTTGTGAAGTACAATTCTGCTTCTTACTTAGCCAAGAGACCAGTTTTCCTCCAAGAAAAAAGGCTCCACCACTGGTGTTTTTCTTGTCATCAACGTTGCCTCCCCAATCTGCATCAGTATAGGCAAATAAAGTAAAACCATCAGAATTCTCATACCATAATCCATAATCCATTGTTCCTTTCAGATATCTCAGTATCCTCTTTACTGTTGCATAATGTGATTCTCTAGGTTCTGCTTGAAATCTTGCTACAATCCCCACTAAATGTGCTATATCAGGTCTTGTATGTGTCAAGTACTACAATCCTCCAATCATAGATCTGTACTTTTTCTGCTCAACTGCTGGTGTCTCATCTTTGCTAGATAACTTATGTCCAGTTACCATAGGTGTTCCAACAGGTTTGGAATCTTCCATTCCAAATCTTTTCAATAAGTCATTCAAATACTTAGTCTGACTTACAAATATACCTTCCTTGCTTTGTGTCATCTGTAATCCCAAAAAATATTTCATTTCTCCAATCATGCTCATCTCAAATTCAGTCTTCATTTCATCTGCAAATTTGTCACTAGCTTCATCTTCTCCTCCAAAGATAATATCATCAACAAATATAACTATAACCAACAAACCATTCTCAATTTCTTTTGTGTATAAGTTACTATCTATTGTTCCTTTTATAAATCCCAATTTCAATAAATACTTATCCAATCTTGCATACTAGGTTCTAGGTGCTTGTTTTAATCCATATAAAGATTTCTTTAACTTACATACCATATCTCCTTCTTGTGTCAAAGGAAAACCTTCAGGCTGCTCAATGTAGACTTCTTCTTCCAATTCACCATTAAAAAATGCTGACTTCACATCCATCTGATACACTTTGAATTTCTTGTAAGTTGCATATGCTAGAAACATTCTCACTGCTTCAAGTCTAGCCACAGGTGCAAAAGTTTTTTCATAGTCAATTCCTTCTTGTTGTGAATATCCTTTACATACCAATCTTGCTTTGGTTCTTATCACTTCTCCTTGTTCATTCATCTTGTTTCTGAATACCCATTTTGTTCCAATCACATTCTTGTCTTCAGATCTAGGGACCAATTCCCATGTCTTGTTTTTTTTAATCTGCTCTAGTTCTTCTTTCATAACATTAATCCAATGTTCATCTTCACAAGCTTCATTAGTAGTCTTAGGTTCAATTTGAGAAATCAAACATAAATGTACTTTATTTCGAGTCAAAACTCCTCTATCTAAACTTCCAATAACTTGCTCAACAGGGTGATGTCTTGAAGTATACCTGTTAGGTGTCATAGTTACTGATCTTGTTCCGACTGTAGATTCTTCTCTGCTTTCTTCTCTGTTTTCTTCTCTATTTTCTTCTCTATTTTCTTCTTTGTTTTCTTCAGTATGACTTTCATTTAGTAAATCACTGTTAGTTTCAAAAAATAATTCTGCATTTTCAATGTTAGGCTAAGGTTGTGCTTCTCCATCAGATTCATAATCAAGCATTCTTTCCTAAATTTTAAACTTCTCATCAACTTTTACATTTGCACTTTCAACAATAGTCTTAGTTCTTTTGTTATAACATCTATATACTTTGCTTTTTAAAGAATATCCAAGAAATATTCCTTCATCACTTCTAGGATCAAACTTTCCTATATCATCATCTCTCTTTATATAACATTTACTTCCAAAAATTCTAAAATACTTAACTGAGGGTGTATGTCCAAACCATAATTCATAAGGTGTCTTGTTTGTATCTGCTCTGATTTATACTCTGTTCATAGTGTATACTGTTGTGTTCACTGCTTCTCTCCAAAAAGTCTTAGCCAAATCATTTTCAAACAACATAGCTCTTATTGCTTCAGTTATTGACCTGTTCCTTCTTTCTGTAATACCATTTTGTTCTGGTGTTCTAGGGGCTGAAAGTTGTCTCTTAATACCATTCATTTCACAAAAGGTGTTAAACTCTCTAGATGTAAATTCACCACCTCTATCAGATCTTAGACACTTAATCTTCATTCCAGATTCATTCTCAATTTTTCTTTTCATGATCTTAAATTTATCAAATGCTTCAGATTTTTCTTTCAAAAATGCAATCCACATCATTCTTGTAAAATCATCAACAAGAATCATAAAATACCTTTCTCCATAGAATCCTCTAGTCCTAGTAGGACCACTCAAGTCTGTATGAACAATCTCTAGCTTCTCTATTGATGTGAACTTTTTGTTGGGAAATGAACTCCTTTTCTGCTTTGCCATCATACATTCTTTTCAAATCATGTTAGTAGGTTTCATAATTCTAGGTAAATCTCTTACCGCAAGTGTAGTGCTCACCTTGATAATATTATCAAAGTTTATATGACAACCTTTTATGACATAACTAACTATCATCAATCCTAGTTATCAAACATGTCATCTCAGTGGGATTCAACTGAAATACATTACCTTTGGTTTTGGATCCTTTTCCAATCAGATTTCCATCTTTATCTTTTATCACACAAGTTTTCTCAGAAAACCAAACTTGATAACCTTTATCAACCAATTGTCCAACGCTTAGTAGATTATGTCTCAGTCCATCAAAAAAGTAAACATCATCAGTGTTAGTCTTTCCATCAAGAGTAATAGATCCTATACCCTTAATCAAACAAGGTGCATTGTTACCAACCCTAACAATTCATCCATCATAATTATCTAACTTAACAAACTTTCTTTTATCTCTAGTCATAAGATGTGAACAACCACTGTCTATAATCCAATCAGATTTCTTTTCAACTTGTGAAACTAATGCTTTTTCTTCCCTTTTATCAGATTCAGAACTTTCTTCTTTAATTGCTACAAATCCTATTTCCTCAAAGTTATCATTATCATTGTCACTTAAATGTTTTTCAATTCCTGCTTCAAGATCTTCATCATTTGCATACTAACATTCTTTAGATCTCCTAGGTTTAAAGTTGCTTCTATACTTCTGAACTCTTTTAGGACATTTAGATGTAGAATGACCATATTCTTGACAAGTCCAACATTTAAAAATTTTCTTAGCATCTGGTTCTCTTTTTACAAGTAATGCAATACCTTCTTCAATCTTCTTATCTTCCTCAGATCTGCTACTGCTGGCATAATCTCCATTCACACTAGTACTTCTTGTAGGTCTAATGTTAAGAGCACTGAATGTTGTTTCCATTCTAGGTAGCTCTCCTGATAATCTCAAGTTCATCTCTGCTGTTTCTAATCTTCCAAGAAGAGTCTCTCTTGAAAAGTTCGATGTACAAGGTATCACTTGTTCAATCATCTACGTTGGCTGCTTGAATACTGGTGTCAAAGTTCTCAGAATTTTCCATATCACTTCATTCTCTGTCTTATCACCTCCACAAGACTTTATTCCTATTACAATCTCAGACATCCTACCAATATAGCTTCTAATAGATTCATCTTCCATCATTCTGATATCTTCAAATGCACAAATCCAATTATGTAATCTAGCCTTCTTTGCATGTTCATCACCTTCAAAATTAGAATGTAAAGCTTTCCAAATTTCATGAGATGTTTTCAAACATCTTACTTGACTATATTCATTCTTTGGTAGTGCTGACAAAAGTGCTTCTCTTGCAAGTATGTTACACATGAATAGATCTAGTTCATCTTTAGTTCCTGCCTCTAGATTGTCTTCCTCAATGATAGTCTTCCCATTCTTTGTAATCAACCAATAAATTGGTCCTAAACATAATAGATGTGTCTTCATCTTTTCTTTCTAGCTATCAAAATTTACTCCATCAAACTTAGGGCTTTCTTTTCTGAAATTCGCCATGGATCTCCTTAAGTTGTTAAACTTTTCTTTCAAGGACCTGCTGCTCTGATACCAATTGTTAGAAAGTAAAGATCCCCAAGATAACTCAGAGGGGGGGGGGGTGAATCAGTTATCAAATAATTTATCCATTCAACTACTTTAAACAATGTAATCAATGTACTGATCAACCATAGAAAGATAATCATACACAATTTAATAACACAAGATATGTTGACTAGGGAACCTCTTGAAAAGAGTAAACCCCGGTGGGAATGATGCCCACAAAATGATGCACTAATATGAAAGTTCCTTGTTAGAAGATGGACCCTATTAAGATTCTTATGAAATACATTTAGTACATATAAATCCCTGTTAGGAGATTTTGAATCCCTGTTAAAAGATTCTAACCCGATTAAGAGTTTATGGAAGACAGAAGGACCCACTGCCCAAACAGCTTCAAGGCAAGATCTCTGAACCCACTGTCCAAAAGATCTTAGAATTATTCAATAGAATAATATGAAATATATTACCTCCTTCACATTGTGCCAAAACTGCACTCTCTGCTACACAAGATCACAATTCCAGATCTCTGTACTCACAAGTCTTCCTTCATCACTGAATTAGCTCTTTTCTTCACTTCATGCATATATTCACATCTAAATCTTCATAGTACATATTAAAAAAAGGAAAACATTCCTTCTTATATACCAAACTTAAATAATTACAAATGAGTCGGTCCTCAATTACAAAACAATAAATTCTACATGCAACACACAGAATTCACATAAAACTGTCAGCTTTCAGATACTGTAACTTTCTCCAAACATATCCTCAAAGTTTGTGCTATGAACCACATCATCATTAATGAGTCTCCAACATCCCTTTAACTGTGCAAAATCAGATTCCATCCCAGCTAAGAGATATCCTCTGATTTCCGAACATCGCTTCACAGAAACATTGTCTAAACACTGCTTTCACCAAAATGCTCATAACTCTCACAAATGAATGAATTTATTTTTGTGCTATTAACCATGGGTTAATAACATACCATCAACTATGCAAAAGCCAATCTACAATACAACATGTGCGCAAAACAAAACTGTACCTGCTTTCCTGCTAATATCCAAAATATCACTGTGTTGACATCAATGACAATCCAAGTCATGAATGCAACAACAAATGCTACAGAATGACTACCAAAATACTTTGCATTCATTCCTAACATGTACATTGCAAATATTTTACTTTGATCATTTTCTTTCCATTGTATATAATTTGCTGATAGTGCATACCTATGCATACTTTTTTTATATTGAACAATCTACATCCAATAATTGTAATTGTAACACTGACCGATATAATTGAACAATTCAACAACTTTGTTGTAACATACCTCTATCCCATCAATGGAAAATAGGCCCAAACCATGTAATGAGGATGGAGCTATGTGATATATCCTCTTATTAACACAAAAATCAGTGTTAATTAGAGGTAGCTCATTGGGTACCCATTCTTTCTCAATATGTGTGTACCGAAAGGGAACCTTGATGTCATCTTTGGTCTCATCATCATAAGAACATGACCCCCCTTTAGCAAAGAAAAATTGCATGCGTTTATTGAATTTTTTTCTAATCTTTTGACCTCTAGTTGATCTCCCCATTTTAGCCATACTACATGTAGAACTTTCATCTACCATTCCCTCATTTCCCTCATTCGATGTAGATATATCTAACAAGTACCTATTTGGTGGGTCCTGCAATCCATCAAATGAGATATTATAACGTCCCTGCTACAAATAGAATTTTGATAATATTTAAATAATATATATAGAATAATCAAGTCGTGACCCATACATATGGTTCTTCTTTGTCTATATGTGGGAGATATAAAATGTACTCAGTTGAAAGTGATTATATAATTATATGTCTATACCTGCTGATCCATGTCACTGTGCATGATTCATGCCAAAGGGGTTAAATTTTCTGCATATGTTAATCATTTATCTTAAGTTAGCTAAAAATTACATGATACATATGCTACAAATAACTTATAAGACAACATGAACAATATGCAACATCATAAACATGAACAAATTTACCTTATATATGGAATGCAAGATCATCAATAGAAGGGGTGATGATGTCTGTAGTCAATTGCCTATTTGCAAAAAAGGTGATAATTAAACACAATGTATACATGTCTCAACAATAATTAATTGAGCATCGTAAGAAAAACATTGGTAATTATAAATCACATATGTTGTAATCATTAGAATTGAATACAATAAATATGTAATCATTACAATTGAAATCACATATATATCTTGTACATTTCAATCATGTCATTGATCATCATCATCATCATCATCACCATCACCACTATCATCATCACCATCATCATCACCATCACCATCATCATCATCATCATCATCATCATCACCACCATCATCATCATCATCACCATCATCTTGATCTTCACCATCTGCTTCTTCATCATCTTCAATATCTTCTTCTTCCATAACATTATACTTGATCGGCCTTCCTCTTAGATAATGTCTAACAACAAATGACCAACCCTATTTATGTGGAACTTTTGAGGAAAACACTTGCTCATATTGGCTTGGAAGAACACAGGGCTCATCTCCAACTGGCTAAAATGACCTTGTATTAATCATTGTAAATCCATTATCATGTTGAATAACAATTCTATCTGGATCATTTTGATTCAGTCGTAGCCCGTACCATTTGATGACGAATATAACTACTTTGAAAGAGTTAAAGTTGCACTCAATTATATCATCCAAGATGCCATAGTATTGATTATGAGATTGTTGAGGATGTATGTTGTTTCTAGATGATATATTAGTGACCTCGAAAACTGCAATTATCCCAAAATCACAAGTTTTCTTCGTGTCATCCAATTTTTTTATGCAAAATTTGTGGCCATGATAGTACATAGCTTTGTGGTGCTTGACTTGCAATTTTTCAAGCATGTGTAAATTATTTGCATCGTGAGTTGATACGAAACATACAAGTCATGATCATTAATAAATTTTTACGTACCTCTCTACCTCTTAAACCATATGCTAGATCAATTACCATTGACATAACATTGGAATCTCCATTATGATGAACTTCTCTAACCAATGAAGCAACACCTTTCCATGTTAATTAACAACTATTTTGTTGACATCATTCAATCCATACCGTCATCCAATCAAGATTGTTCACAATATACAAATGTATTGCATCCCACTCTTGACCAACTGTATAAAAAAAATACACCAATTATAAATAACTTATATTGAAGATTTATAAGAATTAATTAATTATAATAACATCTTATATTTATCTCTCACTTTCCTCAATCTACTTTTTCCCATCAAGTACTCCCCTTCAAATTTGTTAATGGAGTTGGGATCCCGAATACGATCTACATGGATCTTTGTTGCAAACTTAGGAAGATATTCACTAATGTACACCATGGTCTGGTATACCATATATCCTTCCACCATAGAACCCTTAGGATGTGCTCTTTGTCGAACCAAGCATTTCAAAAATTTCAAGTGCCTCTCAACCATCCACATTGACCTAGTTGGTACAAGTCCACACAATTCAATCTCCTCAACTTGATGTATGAGGTAGTGTTCTTGTGCATTGAAAAAAGTTGAAGGTAGACACTTTTGAATTTCACATATTGTAATACCCCAAAATTGGCACCTATCAATTTCAATAAATTTTGGTGCATTTCTTGAATTTTTGCATCATCGAAGTCCTACTTTACTAGGCAATTTTCTCTCTCCTACCTGACTTTATTTGACTTGATGTTAATTGCAAAAACCCTAATTTGCATTAATCACACAACATAATTCATTCCTAAGTTTTTTACTTTATTAGCTAAATAATCCCTATGATAAATTAATTTAATTCTAAAGTCCTAAGTGCTTTAAATTAAATTAAAATCTACCCCCTTTAGCTAATACCCATAAAAGGAATTAATAAATTGCTTGATTATTTGAATGGACACTCTTATTTGAATTAATAATTCAAAATAATTGAAAGGTCACTCATATGTGGCAATAAACATTCTTTTAATTAAGTAATTCATGTTTTTTTGTCTCAATTGGGAATGAACAGTCAACCGTTTCGAATCAAGAAACTCTTCATTCCTCTTCTGGGTTTGTCTATTTATTGAACCTTCTCCTTCATTCGAAAGGAGAGCAATTTGAAAGCACATAGACTATAGCAAAATTCTGTCTCAACTATTTACATATTTTCAAAGCTTATTTCATTAATTAGTTTTCTCTCATTTAGTGTTAATTGCATCTTTAGATTAATTTGCTTACTTGCTATTAGTTAATTATAATCTTTCTATCAAGCTTTCTTAGACTAGAATCTGCATTTCATATTTACTTTCAAGTTATTAGATTAAAATCTACATTCCATTCTAGATTACAAACTGCATTTTCATCTTAGATTAATGGTACTTTGCTTACCATTCTAGTTTTTCAAATCCTCCATATTAACTTGGTCTGATGGTTGTTGGCTCTCCAATCTGAGAGTAATTAAACACCCTGATTAATTAGGAGGCAACGGGTCGCTTCACCATGAATTTTGAATTGAGTAATCCATACTCATGCTCATAATTCGATTGTGTGAGTAATGACTATGTTGTGTGTCTAGTTGGATTCGATGTCCACGTTCAACCACATACATTTTGGCACCCACCGTGGGGCAAAAAAGATCAATTTTTGGCCTCATTCTTGATTTTTCTGACAGGAAATTTGAGCTTTGTCGTGCATCCGTACTTTCCTATGTACAAATTCTTGCGTGAGAATCTAGAGCATACCACGTGAAGTTTCACTCTCAGTAGCACTCTCTCATGTGAAATTTCACTATCTTCACGTAGTACCCTGTGTTTTCTTGTGCGATGTAGAGTACTTCCTCATGCGAAATTTGACTCCAATTTTTTTTTATAAAAAATTTCCAATCTTTGTGTTTTCTATTCCAAATTTCTAACAGTTTCTGTTTGCTGTTAATTTCCATTTCTCTGTTCTTTCCACAACATAACAATTTTCTGTAGGACGTTTGTCAAAGAACATAAAACATGCTAATGGTTTGATTGCAGGACAATAGTAGAAGATCTCATAAAAATGTTGTGTTTGTTTTCTTGCTTTCATTCACATAGTCTAATTAGGACCTCGTTAAAATTTCTTGAGAATTTTGATAGTGGGCTAGGGAATTTGGCTCTTCATTACATGGAGGTGATGACCATGAATGAATCTAAAAACCCAATGATCCTACTAATATGATAGATTCTTGGGGAAGCGGAGAAAAGTAGTGAATCTTTAACACTTCTACTTGCAAGGGGATTATGCTCTTCTCTCTTTGAGAGAACTAGAAACCCAAAAGCTTGTGGATTTGGTGAAGTGAAGCTAACTCGGTGATGAATTTTCTTGATGTGTTTGGGTGAAGTGATGAGGTAGAGAAGTATGCTCTTCTCTCTTTGAGAGAAACAAAAAATCAAACCCTCAGATCTAAGCCAAGTTGTGTCACCTTTAGAGGGCCTGCCGAAAGTTGAACCTCCGGGAATGACCCAAGTGAGTACGCACCTTTCACCGATGATTCCACCTCACTTTAATAAAGAACACTTTTTTGAGTCTAAAGACTCCAAAGCCATATTAGCTTCCTTCTCATGATTTCGACTATCATCTTGAGAAGGACTTGTTTGTTGTACTAAGCGGCACCGCTCTTAGCCCTACTTGCAGGGGTGTATGACTTTCAAGTGTTGGTGTGGCTGTGAGGCCTTAACCCTATATCAAGGGCACCATAGGTTGGTATGAATGGAATCCTATTAGAAACTTTTCTTAGCTAGTGGCCTACCTGATTCACCTCCGAAAGGAGGCATAATCTTTGCACAGGGAGGGGGAATAATCTCTCCTATAGATTCCCACCATAGGCATACACCTGGATGCTTGAAGGTGGTATATGAAACTAGCCCCTACCATAAGGGTAACCTTTAAATGTATACTATTGAGTCCTTGGAAACACCAAAAATGTGGGCACCCTCTAGGGGGTGACACGACTGTGTGAGGTGCACATATGTGCATAAGCAGTGGGGCAAAGGTTTTTTCTTCTCACCATTTTTTTGGTAGGGATAGCTATGTGTTTGTTATCAAGTCTTAAACATTGTCTAATCATGATCAAACAAAGACTCCCCTGATACTATCAAGTTGCTTTGTCCTTGATAGGTTTGTTAATGACTACTTCTTGTATCACAATTGCTTGATCTAAACCTTTGTGTCTTTAAATGAATGCTTGAAACCTCAAAATGAGATTGTTGACTGAACTGTTCTTCAAACCTGTCAGGAAACTGGATTTTTTGTCAGACATCAATTCAGGCTGTATCACAGAATTCAACTTTTACCTCAAAAACTATGTCAAACTGTTAGAGTTTGGATTTTTCCTGCATGAAGTTTCACTTTTCAGAGCACTTTCTCATGCAAGAATTTGTTCTTTCATATGAAGTTTGGTGTTTTCTCGCACAACCTGTTACTTTTTCACATGAACCTGTATCCAGATTTCAAAAATAGAGACTAGATTCCCATTGACTAGTCAAACTTTTTCCCGATCTACTTTTTGTTTGAGGTCTATTTTTCTATTTTCCTATTGTTCACTGTCAGAAACTTGTTGTCCTGAGTTGGGAATTGATCGATCTTTTCTTTGACTCATGTTGTCTCTCATTGGTTTACCTTATCTCTTTATGCCTTTTGTACCTCATATTACGATAGTCTTATCTTAGCTATTCTACCCACCTCTTTTGACAATTCATACCAGGTCCATCTCGCATGTTGCCTATTCTAGCCATTTATCTCCTTCCTGTTATCTTAGAGATAGAGTCTAACATTATCCCAAGTCTTCTCTCATCACATCTTTGTCTATGACTATCACGACTAGAAGTGGAAAAAATTATCCATTCAGAATACTGGTCAAGGTAGAAGCGAACCTCCTAATCAAGAAATAGATCATCTTGAATCTATCATGAAATCTAAACTTTGTGAGAGATCCTTGAGTTTTTCATTGAGTACTTCAAAAGATAGTCCATCTCAACCATCACCTTCGATGTTCCAGGAGTGTTTTAATCCTCTATTTGAATCGCAACCTGGTTTCTCATTTCAAAAGCAAGACAACTCATTCTTCCAAGACAACTCATTGTTTCATAACTTTGGAAGACCACTCCCTCAGACTGCTCCTATTATTGAATTTGTTGATACTGATCACGATATCCTCCCACCTGAATTTGTTAAATCTTTTGACCTTTTTCATTCATCAAAAGTTACCTTTGCTGTGCCCCATCGACATCATTCATATCACTTTACTAAGGCTTCAATTGCTGCACAGTCCTACGTTAAAAAGATGGGAGATCCATTTGATTTCCAACCAGGAAAGTACATTCAAACTTATGACCAATCTCAAAATAATCACTATCATGGTCAATCCTCTAATGACCCATGTCATGCTCAACCTCAGAATGAGCAGCCTCAATGTCAATCTCAACGTGACCAAAATCAGTCCCACAATGATGATCAGTCTCAAAACAAACCTCAAGGTGATCGAAAACCCGCATATTTCTATCGCCCTCCTCCATTCGATCAAAACCAAGATGATCAGCAACAAGATTAGATTTTGAGCATTTATGAGATCCTTGGGAATGAAAATGATGTGATAACTCAGCATGATATAGATGTTGCCAAAGGTAATAAGAGTATTATTAAAATGATGGAGATCCTTCTCCTAGAGGAGAAGGAAAAATACTTCCTTGAGTTAGCCAAACAAGGGGCCAAGTTACCCCCAGACTATCAAGTTGAAACACTCATGGCCAAGGAAGAAGAATCTGAGAATGCAAAGTTGCAAAAAATGGTCTGAGACATACAAGATTAGATTAGTCAACTTGCAAAGAATAAGGACAAACCCACTCAACAATTCACAATGGAAAGCATTTGTCCTTTCCCCTTTGATAGAAATCTACATATGCCACCTTTTCCCAGAGGTGTAGAGCTCCCTAAATATGACAAATACTTGGGTGCAACTGATCCCCAAGATCACTTGAGGGAGTTTGGCACATTATCTATGGAATTCATGCACGATCAAGCCTATCTTATGCACTTATTTCCTTGTAGCTTGGGTGGACTAGCTATGGAATGGTTTTCTCAATTGCCTACTAGCATTAAGGCTTTTGATGAAATGGATAATCTATTTCTCCAACATTACTCACATAATATTTAGCATCTGGTCAACATCTGGGATCTTTGCAATTTAAAACAACAAAGAGGAGAATCTTTCCTAACATTCCTCCAAAGGTGGAGACAATTATGTACAAGGTGTCCTCACAAGCTACCAGAGTCTGAGAGACTCGACATTTTCTTGGAAAATCTTGTCCCAAACTTTGGATACCAAGTGCAAATACAAGGTCCTCTAACCTTTGATAGCATGATTAAACAAGCAGTGCGAATAGAGGCCTTTATGATCAAGAAAGGTGAATTGACTTTGAGTAAATACAACAAACATGGATCTTCAAACTCAAATAAGGATAAAGGGAAGTTTGTTAACAAGAATAGAGACGTTGTGAATGATGGAGTGGTCGATAATGTGACCCTAAAACTTGCTCAGTCTATTTTTAATCTCTCTTCCACCATACAAGTGGTTAAAGTGGCTGAAAAGCCTATGGTGGAAAATCAACAACCTTTGAGGTTTTCTAGAAATAAACATTGGGCATCACGACCCAAGTGTGAATTCACTTCCTTGGGAGAACCACTTGATGTGGTCTATAAAACTCTTGTGCAGAATTAGATTCTTACTCCTTTGGAAAAGCGTCTCTATGACCCACAACCATGACCTCATTGGTGGAATGACAATGCCTATTATGACTATCACCAGAATAAGGGTCATAAGACTTCTACTTGTCTTCAACTAAAACATAAGGTCCAAGATTTGATTGATAGTGGTGATATTGTTGTGGATGGCCATAACAATAATTTAGGCCATCAAGCATTTAAGGATCCCTTCCCTCCTCATGAGAAGGGTGAGTCTTCAAATGCTAAGAATACCAATGCTAAAGTCAATTACACATACACTAACAATGACAATGTTATTGGTATGATCAAACCTATTGAGATAGAGTACTATGATGTGATTACCATTAAAGGGAGTGATGATGCTCCCAAGCCTAAGACTCCTTTCATCTTGCATAGTTCCATGTCTCATTCATTTGAATCTGAACAACCTCAAGACTATGCTAATGTTGTCACTTGATCACGTGGAAGAGTTGTTTTGAAAGGTCCAGATCCTCCAAAACAAATTGTGGATAAGGCTGCTCCAAAAAAAACTGTGGATAAGACTGTTGTTGGCCTTGCCAAAAAGAACATGAAATCTATCCCTATAGCTAGCTCAGCTAGTTATAGCATCTTAGATCAAATCTAGTGAACCAATGCTCAGATTACCATTTTTGAGTTGTTGAAGATCTTGCCTGCTCATAGGCAGATTTTGGATAAAGCCCTCACTGAGGCAAATGTTCCCAAGGATCTTGATCTCAACTGGTTCTAATCTATGGTGGGTCATTTGACCTTTCCTCACTATCTATCCTTTTTTGAAGAAGATGATCACTCTTTGAGTCATCTACATAATGCTCCCTTTCATATAGAGGTCATGATAGGTCCTAAGCGCATTCGCTGAGTGCTCATAGACAATGGTGCTGGTCTTAATATCTATTTCGCTAAGCTGCTTACTCAGCTAGGTTATGATGAGAATTGT